>JAYDZK010000016.1:1931649-1942964 GCA_034509185.1 Euphonia xanthogaster | reverse complement strand
TAGTAATAATATATTAAATAATTTTATTCATAGTAATATTAATAATTTATTTCATACCTGCTCCTCATCAGCTTGAATGCACACAGAAAAAAAAAAAAAATCTATATACACCAATATCTGAAAGCTGAAAGCATTAATACCATCTATTCACTGCCTGCCATATTTATTCACACACTTCAAGCCTGACAAACAGAATTATGAGGTTATTTTATTGCCTCATGAAAAATATATTTCAAAATCTCTCTTGGTTACAACTCGCACTGACACAGTGTAGAAAGCTCCAACATACTTGAAATAATTTAAACCTCTGGTCTTGTGGAGCATTAGGTTGGATGCTAAAATAAAAAATTAAAAAAAAAAAAAATTAAAAAATCAGTTTAACCAGTTCCAGGGAAGTGGGAAGGGAAGATTTCCATCATCAACCCAGAGACAAACCAGCCATAAAAGTGAAAAACCAGAAAAATTCCAAATTTTTGAGTGAATTCATCCCCAATGACAAAGCCAAAGAAGAAAAGGACATAGAGGAGATGGTAAGAGGGTCACAAAGTATTTTTTAAAGCGTTTCAGATCTTTTAGAAGCCAGTACTTCATTAAAAAAATAAAATAAATAATGTACTGTTGACAAGCAAATGAACTGGCCTTGCAGAACTGCCTGGGTACAGAGCACGTTGTGAGTTGAAATAAAAGTTTAAATAAAAGTTCACTGCAAAAGTTGATTCTTCTCCACACCAGGAATTTGCACAGGAAAACCTGGATTGAAGCAGCAGCTGCTGGGAAGGGAACAGAGGAGCAAGTGGAAATTTTTAGGAAGAAAAATACACTGGAAACATCCAGAAGCTCTTAATGAACCTGGCTGAAACAACAAAAAGCCTCTGACTCACCAGAGAAGCACCTCAAGCCTTGGGCAGGTCTATTTTCTTTGCTATTTTTTAAAAATCCCTTTTTAGGGTGAAAGGACTGGCCCTTGAACTAAAATATCTCCAAATGCCTGGGAACATCTGAAAGAACCCCCAACACTGGCAAACCCAGAGCAAGGAGAAATTAATTCTGAAGGTTTCCCACCAAAAAAAAGCCCTGATGTTCCTCATCCAAGCAGCCCCAAAAGGCTCCTGGCACAATTCCAGGGAGGGGCTGAGAAACTCCCTGATATTTTTGATATTTTTGCCTCTGAGGATACAAAACTCAGGCTGATTTGGCTTTGAGCTGCAGGAAATTGGCAGAGCAGGGTCTGCATCTTGCTCTTTTCTGCTCCAAGCCTTTCCTTAGCTGATCACACAGGAATTTGAGGGTGGAAACGCATGGATTTAGAATTCCAGAGCATTTCATTCCAGGAAAAGATGAATTTTCTGTGCCATGCTCCTCCCCCCAGCTGGTTTTTTGCTGTTTGATTGGTTCTGTGGGGTTTTTTTGCAACGTCAGCTCCCTTTGAAGGCCAATGCAAATATTCCTAAATGTGTGCTCAGGTACTGTCCCCTTTCTGCAGCCTATTTTTGGCATTAAACAACTCCAAACAGGCTGATTCACCCCAGCTTATTGAGGAGAGCAAGCTGGAAACAACAACAACAACAAAAAAAAGGTTCTTTAGCATCTAATTTAATTTTTATAACTCATTCTTTTACCTATAAAATAACAAGCAGTTGTTATGACTGAACTCTGAAAATAATCATTCAATATTTACTGTCTATTCAGATCTATGCCAATGCACACAGCTTTCAGATCATATGATGCTTAAAATGGCATTTTTGATTTATTTCCTCAAGTCTGAGTGCCTCTTAATGCAAAGTACCAGGACTGGTCAAGATCGTCCTTTTTCAATCATTTTTCCCCAAAATAAAACTCTTCCTACAATGGCATTCACGTCTCACCTGGTGGCCTTAGTTTTAGGATTTTTTTCCCTGATCTATAATCATTTATGTTCTGTTTAATGTCATTATTAATGATCCAGACAAGGGAATTCTGGTCACAAACACCCAAAATGTGCCTGCACCTGCTGCCCCAAATCCTCCTGCCCAACCAGGAGCAGAAAAACCTTTTTTTTTTCCTCAAAGTCAGGAGGGGGAGGAAAAAAAAAACATTTATTCCCAAGAAATTCAGCTACCAGATCTTTCCTTCAGATGACAAAAAAAAAAAACAACAACACTTCTGCTTCCCCAGAAATGGAGGCTTCCCAACAGGAATGAGCATCTCCAAAATCCCCTGGTCCTACAGAAAAACCACCCACACCCATCCTTGTTTTGCCTCCTGACATTTCAGCAGCTCCTGGGTGGAAAAGCAGAAGAAAGAGCCAGAGGTTCCAGCTCCTTTCCAGGGATTTCCCTGAGGAAATCCAACAATCCGGAGGGAGAACACCCAAAGCTCTCCTCAGCTGTTGAGATGAAGTGAAAGGAGCTGGTGCTGAAGAATAATCGTTAATTATTCAATAATCAAAAATAAGAATCCAAAATTCCTCTCTTTCCCCATAAATGATGCCAAGGGACGCCCTCAGCCTTGGAGCAGCATTCCCAGAGAGTTGGTGCCCAATCAAAGATTAATTTCCTCCCCAAAAACTGCAGCCAAGCAAACAAGACCTCCCTAAACCCTTTTTCTAAACCCCATTTTTTTCCCAAACCCCCCTTTTTCCTGCTCCTTTCTTTGGCCTGCTTGGAATTCCCAAAGATTCCCATGAAAGTTAAACCAGACTCAGAAACTGAGGCCCATTAACAAGAAATTCAGTGGGGAAAACTCAAATCCCCAAATTCAACTCCCGAGTGCTCTTGACTCATTTTTGTTTCTCCTTTCCAGCTGCCTCCACATTAATTGAAATCCTTGTTTTCAAGACAGGGAGGAGAAAGGTGGAGGAGAAAGCTTTGATCTGCAAAAACATTGAAGGGAACACGTTACAGTGTCAGGGGGAAGAAAGGAAAAGGGGAAGGAGACCTGGGAGAGCTGAGAAATGGAGCAGAAAACAGCATTAAAATAGAATTAAACGCCAGAGAAAGTTGGCAGAGGGAAACATCAAGAGGAACTTGGTGTAACTCCTTCTCATCTTGGAAAAATGCAACACCTGGGAGAGAAAAATCTGAGGCATCGAAACAGCCACTGAGACAAAAATGAATAAATTCCCATGCTTGGAAAAGAAATCTTTTGGAAGTCTCCCCATCGTTGAGAGCAGGAACTCCTGCTGGCCAGAAACAGGGTGGAAACCAAGGTGTGCATGGCAAAAACTGATGGGGGGGAATAGGGAAAAGGGGGAGAAAAAAGGCCAATTCCCCAGTTTTAGGTGATTTCTGTTTGAGGGTGGGCACCAAGCACCGAGGGGACACAAGAACTGAGGGTCCCCATTTACCAGATTCCTGTTGTTTTGTCTTCCCCCATTAAATGCTGACTTGTTTCATATTTAGGCTGCAAATAATGGATATTTTATGAGGCTGTCCCACAGGTTTTGCCTCCAAAGCTCCAAAGCTCAGAACACCCTCCTGACCTCAGAGGTGACCCCCAGGCCCCCTTCCCTGTCCTTCTTCAGGGCCAAGACCTTTCCAAAGCCCTGTGCCATAAAAATGGGCCATCAAAACTTCTGAATAAGTACAATTTCTTCTAAAATTAGAGCTGCTTGAGCAGGAGGAAGCATGAAAATGAATAAAGGCCTCCTGGCCTGGTTTTAAGGTCGGGATCAGAGCAGTGGCATCATCCCAGGTCACAGCCTGGCTGTCACTGCCACCTCCTGCTCGGCCACAAAAGGCAAAATACTCCCAGAAAACAGAGCAATTAAGAGAGGATAAATAACCCAGCCATGCCTTCTTGGCCAGAAATAAATTTCAGCAGAAAAAGAAATTAAAATATGCAGAGGCTGTTGAATTGGAGGCGTCTGCAAGCTCCAAGGGCTGGGAAAAGAGGACACAACATTGCACAACAGAAGGGCACCTGAAATCCCCTGGCAGCAGCCCCTGAGCCTGCCCTTGAACTAAACCAGTGCTAAAAATGTGGGATATTGGGCAAATCTCACCATGGAAAGGCACAGCCGCCAGGGCAGGGCTGGGATCCGGAATTTTGGCCTTGCCAGGGGGATCCCACCTGGCTGGGATGTGGGAGCAGAGGATGGAGAGAGTGCCTTGAAGAGCCTGCCTGCTTAAAGCATCTTCTCATTCCCACTGCCCTTTTTCCTTTTCCTTTTTTTTTTCCTCCACCCCCCTCCCCGCCCAGGGATTTCACATTTCCAGGCTGAAACAGCTCCAACTTCCCAGGAAAATTCCAAAGGCACCACCCCAGTGCTGTTTAATGCCAGAGCAGCTACAAAGGTATAAAAAGCTGAGTTAATGCTCCAGTATTTGGGGTTTTTTAATACTCATCAGAATTTATTTGGGTGATTCATCCCTATCCATAGCTGAAGCTGCTTCTGAGGATGAGTTTCCATCTGGGGTGCCTGTGTTGGGTCCATTTAGGGGCACAGATTTAACAAACTTGTTCAATTCTGCTTTTAATGTGACGTGGACAGAAATTCCAGAGTCCTGTTGAGGAACTGGGTGCGAGAGCCAGAATGGGGCTTCTTTTTCCAAGAGCTTTTCAAATGCCTTGAAAATGCTGATAGGCAAAATGAGGGGAATTTATGACAGCATAAAATAAAACCACCCTTCCTATAAAACTTGATTAGATTTATTGATTATCTGATAAAAGCCTAGAGCTGGGCTTTAATAAGCTCCAAATGGGGGGTCCAAACTGAGAAGCATTTGAAGCTCCTCTCTTTCTGTCATCCTGCTCAAACCAGGGCTGAAAAGCACAAATCAAGTCAGGCCTTGAGCATTCCTGGGTTTTCCAGTGATTCATGGATTATTGGAAGAACCCTCAGCCCTGGCTCTGGGTGATGCCCCGAGCAGAGCTCAGGGATAAATCAGCCTGGGGGTGGAATCCACTCCCTGGATTCCAAACACAAAATGCCCACCCGAAACCCACGGGTGAGGATGGGATTGCAGAACGTTTGCAAAGCTGACACTGACTTCCAAAGGAGGAAGGAAAAGTGATTCCCATCAATCCCAGCTGGTAAGAATCCCGTGGGAATGCCCAGCAGTGACTCCTGCACCCCAATCCCACTCCCATCTGCCCCAGACTCCAGCAAAGCAGCCCAGAAAGAAAAACAACCCCATAGTTTTCCCAAAGGATAAATTCTTTCATCCCCACGGAAGCTTTTCGTGTTCCCAGCAGTGCTGATTTATTGGGATCTCTCTAGGAAGCATCTCCAGCTGCAAAATCCCTGCAGCTGACCAATGGGAACGATTTTTCCCTTCAGGATGGAAGAATTTGGGGATTTTTCAGCAGGACTGGGAGCCCCCAGAGTGCTCCTGGGAGGATGAGTTACTCCCAGCAGCAAATATTCCTCTGTTTAAATAAATCAGGGAGCAGTGAACAGCTCCTGGCCACAGCAGCTCCCAGGAGAAGCTCTGCAGGGGTTTTGTTTTCCTTGGCACCTGGGGAGATGGGTCAGGGCTGTGCTGGGGGAGTTCAGTGCCTTTAGAGGGCTTTTCCAGCTTCATTCCAGGATTCCACCCTGCCCCAGCACCCAGCAGATCCTCCTGAATATTTCCCACCACATTTTGCCTGATGCACATTCAGCTTTTCTCTAAAAAGCAGCCAAAAAAAAAAATTGCTATTTTTCCATGAAAACAGAGCAGATCAGGACATTTCCTTCCCCAATATTCCTGTGTCTGTTATATGGAGTATTATGGACACATGGAGCTAAAATCCAGATGTTTTCTGGATTCATAGAGCTCCAGCTATTGCTGTCTGTGGGGTCACCTCAGCCCTGGAGTTGTTGATATCCCTGCATTTACCATTACATCTTGTTTACTCAGAATACACTCACTAAAACTCATTTTATTTTCACTCACTTTTTGCTCAAGTGCTTCATTTTAGTTTCAAAATAACTTTTCATGGCCTGGGCTGGGTTTTTTTTCTCCTTGATTGCTCTTTTGGGCTGCCAAGAGATGCTGTAATGCCAATTATGTCACAGATGAATTTGGGCTCCGTTGGGAACAGCAGCTCATAATTTGGATTTATCTTTTTCTCTTCATTTAAGGAAGGTTTTATGAGGAAAAAAAATATATATTCAGGCCCATTTTTTTTCCCCCAAGTTATTTTCCTTAAAGTGACTGAGTCAATTAGAACCAATTGAGTGGAAAGATTTCAGCTGGAGGTAAACAGGGATAACAGCAGCGATGGAGGAATGGGAAGATAAATTTGGAAAAAGCTGTGGTGTGCCTGTTTAGAACTCTGATTACTGCTCCAAGAGCCTGGAGCTTAAAATACCTGAATATTGTGACTTTTGCACAGTTTTTGTGGCATTTTTGTGTCTACAGCTGGATCTGGAATATCCAACCCATCCCTCAACGCCCCAGCTCCAAAGGTTCATTGCTCTGGCTGATCCCACAAATATTTTTATTCCAATTCCCCCTCACACAGCTCAATGTTATTTCCATATTTTGTCATGGGAGGAGGGTTTATAGATAATTGTAAATAATACATTTATTGTTTATAAATCCATTGTAAATAATAAATTTATGAAATTCTTTATAAGCCCAAACTGTCAATCTACCAGCAAAGCCTTGCAGCTTTCCAGGATTTCCCTGAACTCCTCATCAAATAAATTAGGGATGGAGGCTTGGGGGACTCTCACCTCTATAGGAAACCCTCATTTAAAAGCACAAACTGAATTTTCTGGCAAAAATTAAGAGCAGAGCTCATCACAAAGATTCAGTTTTTAAGGATTTAAACCAATTCCCTCCCCCTGAAAATCACCTGGCCTTGGAGAGATAAGGATTAAATTCTATCAAATTCTACCTGAGGGATGAAGAAAAATATTGATTTTATTCATTATTTTAAACAAATATTTAAAAATATTAATACATTACTGAGATATTAATATGTTAATATTAAACTAATATTGAATTTAAGATAACCTCAAGGATGTTTATTTAAAGGGAGAGCCCAAAGATGGGGCCAAAGTGACTCCTGAGCAGGTTCACAACCCATCCATCCCAGCCTATGGAAACACTCCATCCATCCATCACATGCTATGGAAGCAATCCATCCCAGCCTATGGACAAAATCCATCCATCCATCCCAGCCTATGGAAACAACCCATCCCTCCTATGGACACAATCCATCCATCCCACCCTATGGGAAAAAACACATCCCATGGAAACAATCCATCCATCCATCACATCCCATGGAAACAATCCATCCATCCATCACATCCCATGGAAACAATCCATCCATCCATCCATCCAATCCCATGGAAACACTCCATCCATCTATCCCACTCTATTGAAACAACAACCCATCCCCATCCATCCATCCCAGCCTATGGACAAAATCCATCCCTCCTTATGGACACAATCCATCCATCTATCCCAGCCTATGGAAAAAACAACCCATCCATCCATCCATTGCACCCTATGGAAATAACAACCCATCCATCCATCCAATCCCATGGAAACTCTCCATCCATCCATCACATCCCATGGAAACAACCCATCCATCCCACCCTATGGAAACTACCCATCCAGCACATGCTATGGAAGCAATCCATCCCAGCCTATGGACAAAACCCACCCATCCACCCATCCATCCCTACTCTATGGAAACAACAACCCATCCACCCATCCCACCCTTTGGAAACGACCCATCCCTCCATCCCACCCTATAGAAACCACCCACCCATCCCATGGAAACATGCCAGCCTATGGAAACAACAACCCATCCACCCATCCCAGCCTATGGAAACAACAACCCATCCACCCATCCCAGCCTATGGACACGACCCACCCGCCCATTCCAGCCTTTGGAAACCCCACGCCAGCCCCAGCCAAGGCCGGCTCCTGCCAGCGGCGCTGCTCTCGCTTCCCAAGGAATCTCCGTGCGCATTCCCGGCTCGGTCGGCTCGCAGCGCCACATTGCCACCTGCTGTCCCTGCCGCGTGCCCAAAACCCTCGGGAGCGGAGCCCGGCCGGGCTGGGCTGCTCGGAGCTCAACGGGTCCCCGAGACGGCTCTTGGCACACAAAGGCTTTGCTTAATTAATTAATTAATGAGCTGCGGGAGATCGGCTCCATGCGGCACCAGAGCTGCTCCATCACTCCCCGCTCAGAGGGAAAAGCCAGGAATGGTTTGGGGCGAGGGAAGGACAGGGAGGGGTCACGGGCAGGGCAGAGTCTCCGTGGGGATTTTAATTTATCACCAGAGCTGGGTGATGAGAAAGAAAATAAATCTTAAAAACACCTCAAAAAAACCTCAGCCTCACTCCCAGCACAGGGATCAGGAATGGGGGCTGCAGTCAGCTCATCCCAGGTGTTCCCTCCTTCCTCCTCAGGGAGAGGGCTTCTCACTCCTCCTGCTTCTTCCCGTGGGATCCCACAGGGCTGATCCCGGGTGAGATGCCCGTGGGATCCCACAGGGCTGATCCCGGGTGAGATTCCCGTGGGATCCCACGGGGCCGATCCCGGGCGAGATGCCCGTGGGATCCCATGGGGCCGATCCCGGGCGAGATGCCCGTGGGATCCCACAGGGCTGATCCAGCCTGGGCTTCCCGTGGGATCCCAGCCTCTGCCCTGCTGTGCTGTGGGGTCCTCCCAGGACAGCAGAAGGATCTGTGCTCCTCCATGGACTGGATTCCAAAGGGATCTCAGCTCCTGCCCCTCCTTCCAGGGCTGCTGCTCCCACAAATCCACACTCCTCCCTGCAGCTCCAGTGTTTCTCCCCAGAATTCCCAAAACCTTTATCCCAGACACCCAGCCTCATCCAACAACAGGACATCCAGGGTCCAGTGCCATTGGCTCCATGGGACACAAGGGAAGATCCTGGCAGAGAAGCCCCTGTAGCCCTCCCCACTCCCAAATCCTTGCCCCACAAGGACTCAGTCGGATGCAGAGTGCCAGAACCCAGCCCAGGAATCAACGCTGGCACACCAAGTGAGCTGTGCATGGCTGCACTGCTGCTCAAGCAGCTCCTTCCACTCCAGCAGTTCCCTCCTGCACCAGAAATCCCAGCCCTTGCAGCTCATCCCATCTCACTTCCTCAGCCCCACGCCCAGCAGGAGGTTTTGAGCGGCCCCTGGGCTGCTGCCCTGAGCTCTCTGCAGCAGATTCACCCTTCTGCTGACACCCTGCAAGCACAGCCCACCCCCTCCTGCTGCAAACACCCCCACAGCTCCTCCTGAAAAACCTGCAGGAAGGTCCAAACACAGGTTGAAGGTGGGATGAAGCCAGCTGGAACCTGGGTCTTAATGATTGTGGAGAAAAAATATATATATATATTCTTGTAAAATCCCACCAAGTTCCCTAGGCATGGAAAGTGAAAAACAAAAAAATCAAAAATCAATCTAACCCTTTCTTCTTTCCTCTGGAGCACCCACAGGAACATGGGGAAAGCAAGGCACGAGGCTGTCCTTGCTAATCCAGGCCTAACTTGCAGCCTGCTCCACAAACATTCATCCTCCCTGCAGCTCCCAGCAGGAGCTCAGGAGGGAGCAAACAGATGGACAATGACTTATCGTTGGAGGGACTTGGATCAGCAAGTTAGAAACTCAGATTTCTACAGGAAAAGCAAGTTAGTCATCCAAACAAATGGATATGCCCTGGGGAGATGAAAAATCTGGATAGCAATAGAGCTAAAATAAAACCTTAAGAAAAATAAAGGCTGTGACTTTGCAGAGAGGAGAAATAAAGTGAATATGAGGAGAAAAGAGCCACACAAAGCACAGACAACTCTGCTAAATGCTCTTTTTTTTTTTTTTGTGGGGCCACATTTATAACACAAGGAAATAAAGACTGCTCTTACAGGCACTGAGAGGATTTGTCTTTCTAACATCTAGGGCCATATATTTCTGTTTTCCCCAATATTTTACTATTTCTTGGCTCCAAATGCTGCAGAGGAAAAACTGAGGCTGCCAGCTGGGATAGGATATTCAGGATCAATTCCAGTTCAGGATTTTAGATTCAAATGGTCGTGGGTGGGAGTTCACAGAGCGGGATCTGAGAGCTTTCCTGAAGCAATTCCTCAAACATCCCAGAGGGAGCAGCCGTGCCAAGGCAAGGATGAGCTCACCACCCCTCTCTGGGGACCTTGGGGGACATTCCAGGAGAGGAACAGCAGGGGAACCTCCTGGTCCCTCTGCCCAGAAATCCTCTGCCAGATCCATGATGCAAATCCCAGTGAGCTGGAGCAGCAGGATCAAGGGATGAGGTGCAGCTGGGATTCACCTCTCAGAGGGAAAACCGGGGAAAAAAGCAGCACAGGGAATTGAGAATTCCCTGCAGGAGCCTGCCTGACATCTGGGCTCCACCTGGCTGCTAAACTGATCCCTGCCCTGCCTCCAGCTCCTTGGGAAATCTCCTTTTTGCTCCTGCTTCCCACCTGCCTGGACAGCCACAGCAGGCAGACAGCAGAGCTGGCTCTGCCTGGGACACAGCCCAGCCCAAAACCATTAAAGCAGCAGAGAATTAAAGGCTTTCTCTTCAGGTATTTCCAGTTGGAGGGTGTTAATATCCATGTTAATGGTCGTGTTAGTTAATAGGCAGGAATTCAGTAATTATTAAAAAAAAAAATAAAAAATAAGTGTTTCCTCTAGAAAGGAGAAAAGTGCACCAGAAATTCCCCCACTGCCCCATGGCTGCTTCCAAGTCAGGGGTAAATCAGTGTTTTATCATCTAGAAAAGCCACACTTGCATTCATCTTTAACCAGAAAAATAAAAATTAAAAAAAAAAAAAGAAAGAAAAAGCAGCTCTGGGTGGTTTTCTGGGGTTTTTCCTTTTTTTTTTCTCCCCTCTCCCAGACATTTACCTGATGCATGAGCAGACCCTGCCCACACCCCAATTCCTTCACAGAGAAAATAAAAATAAAACCTCTTTTCAAATGATCTGTCTCCCATCAAACACTTTAAACATCAATAAAAAATAAATCAGATATATCTGAGTTTTAGGGTGATTTATCCCTCTTTTTCCCCTTCTTAAACAAGGCAAAGTCTGCAGAAGCTGAGACTAAAACCAGATTGGTTTAGAGGCTGCAAGCCAAAGATTAAACTGAGAAAGGTAAGCTAAAACAAAGCCAGTGCATTTTCAGTCCATCCACAATTTTATCTAATTAAAATAAGAAATTTCCTAAAAACAGAATAAAGTATTGAAGTTCTAGCTGCAGCAAAAGGAGTTTCACCCAGAAAATGGAAGATCACTGCTTGAAAAAGTTCTTATTTAGAACCAAAAATAAAAGAAAAAAAAAAGCCATTCAAAGAAGTCATTAAAATGGGC
This sequence comes from Euphonia xanthogaster, assembly GCA_034509185.1. Taxonomy (NCBI): domain Eukaryota; kingdom Metazoa; phylum Chordata; class Aves; order Passeriformes; family Fringillidae; genus Euphonia; species Euphonia xanthogaster. The sequence goes on along the minus strand of JAYDZK010000016.1, from coordinate 1,931,695 downwards.
CAAGTTACTCAAATTTACCCCAAAAGAGACTTGAAAAATTTAACGT
>JAYDZK010000016.1:1892144-1904534 GCA_034509185.1 Euphonia xanthogaster | reverse complement strand
AATGAACACTGGAAGCAAACCCGATTTCCTATTTAATTCTTGCTCAGCCACTCTCTTTCCCAAGTGGGTTCAGGAACTATGAACGCATAAAGGCATTACCCCAGAGGAAAATCTTTCCTAGACTTGTAATTTCCATTAAATATTCTTTTAATCTGTAATGTTTTTAATTTCTTTGGAATGAGCTGCAAAAAAAAAAGTCCTTCTGCAATCAGAGATTACTTTTTTCTCCCTCTCTCTTTCATAACTTCACTTTTCTTTATTCCCAGCAATTGCAGAGCAATAAGAATGATTATCAAAAGTAAGCAGAGGAGTTTTCACAGGGCAGTTGTTTTAATCTTATCTTCATTCCGGGACATGCATGGAACTTATGGAACATTTGTGGAATTTATGGAACATTTCTGGAAGCTGGCCCAAAGCCTTTCTTTATAAATGCTGATTTCCCTGATTTCCATGAGGAGTAGGGTAGGAGAACACACTTGGAATGTGGGAAGTGATAGATTCACAGGAACATTTGGGTTTGGAGCTGAGTTTAATAATCCAGTCCAACACCTGCCGTGGGCAGGGACACCTTCCACTATCCCAGCTTGCTCCAGCCTAGCCTTGGACACTTCCAGGGATGGATCAGCTTTTCTGGGAAGTGGGAATGCCCAACTGATGCAGCTCCAATAACTGAGCAGCAGCTGCAGAGCCCATCCATCCCCTTTGGTCCAGGGGAGCTGGTGGCACCAACACCTCAGAGAACGAGTTTGTGTCGCGTTTCCACAGGACACCCCCTCTGTAATCCCAATCTCCCTGTCATTCCAGGCACTCTCCAACCCCCCCCGGAGCTGAAGATGGATGTGAAGAGGGTGAAGGACTACCTGTACTGGCTGTACTACCAGTACCAGCTGGTGACGTGCAGCTACGTGCTGGAGCCCTGGGAGCAGTCCATGTTCCACACCATCACGGTGACCGTGCTGGCCATGGTGGCGTACACCGCCTACGTCTTCGTGCCCATCCACGTCCGCCTGGCCCTGCAGTTCTTCTCCCAGATCTTCGGGCCCCAGCCCGAGGGCGCCGTGCTGAACTGAGCCGGGCCCAGCAGGGCCCAGCAGCTCTGTGGAATGGGTCACAGCTGGTGCCTGCTGAGGTTTGGCTCTTGGGAAAGCCCTGCGTGCTTCACCTCTGCGGCTGGAGAGCGGAGCGAGGCGCCGGGCACGGCGCCTCTTCCATGAACACTCTGGGAATGGCACACAGCTCCTGGAATGGCACAGGATCCACGCAGCTCCCACCTGCAGCAGCAAAACCATCTCCTAGTTCATCCTTGCTCGGCCATTCTCTTTCCCAGTGCCGCTTCAGGATCTGCTGCTTTGAGGGACAGCAAAGTTCTGCTGCCCCAAACTCACTGTGAACACCAGACTGCAGGGATGTCATGTGCCCAAGCCTCTCTGTTCTGGCATTTTAGGCAGCACAAGTGTAGAGGAAAATGGGACATTGGGAGGTTTTCCAGCAGGGAATCTGCTGAATTCCCTATGGATGGATCTGCTTGGAACGTCCTTAAACCCCAGAATAAAAGAATCCCTCTGTGAAGCCTTGAACGCTTTCTTGTCATTCTGTTTTCTCTCAATAGATGCTTTTAGCCTGCATTTAAAGATTGTTTCAAAGGCCAAAATGCACATTTAGCAATGAACACTGGAAGCAAACCCGATTTCCTATTTAATTCTTGCTCAGCCACTCTCTTTCCCAAGTGGGTTCAGGAACAATGAATGCATAAAGGCATTACCCCAGAGGAAAATCTCCTAGACTTTTAATTTCCATTAAATATTCTTTTAATCTGTAACATTTTTCATTTCTTTGGAAATGACCTGCATCCAACTGCTCAGGCAGAGGCTGTTTTGGTGGCTCCTCACACCCAAAGTTCTACCAACTCAGTGCAGGGCCTGGGTTAGAGGAGATAAAAAATGAGGCTATCCAGCAGGATTGGAGTGCTCATGTGTGGCTGGTTGGTGACTTCCAGGCTTCAATGGATGGGAGAGGAACTTGGAAGAGAAAGCAACAGGAGGATGAACCCAAATCCAGCTTTTTTCACATCTGAGTTCCTGTGTCTGACTTCTGATGGTCTAAAATATTTTCTTTTTGGAAAAAAGTTCTCCACCTCATCTTGCAGCTTAGTGAGGATGACAGGAAGAAGCAGCCCTGCTCTGTCTCAGTGCCCTCCTGCCTTCTCTGATGAAAATCAAAATCTTTCCTTGCTGCTCCCACTCTCCAAGGTAGCAAAGTGCAAATCGGCACCAGGGGAAGAGAATCCAGAGTGGAAATAATATTTTAATACCTGCAGGGAAGGCTTAAAGAGATTTCCTTTGCAAAGAAGAAATTAGATTTATTACCATTGCCTGTGGGGAGGTTTTGGAACAATGGGAGGCTTGTTTGGTTTTCACTCTACACAAATCAAACGTGGGTGCCAAATCATAAATTACAGCTGCACTCTGCACGTCTCTACCAGCTGATGCTCCTGTTGGTAGAAGTGAGAGGTGCAAAATGCAAATAGCTTTCAAATGATGTTTGCACAGTTCTAGATTAAAAAGAAAACCCTCTTTAACTCCTTTCTCAAGCAGCAGCGGGCTCCTGCGGGCTTCAGAGCACAAATTGGTTTGGAAACGAAGACATGTGGTGAAGGTTGCCCAGATCTGAACATGTGTATGCAGTTTTTTCAGCCAAAAAAAAATAAAATTGTATTCTTCACAAATGACCTCTGGCTGCATGACTCATCTTTCTGTGCTTTCCACTCATTCATAAATATTCTGGATGTGTGTGGGCCAGGCTGGAACTGTGGCAGAAGGATTATTTTGTGGTGAATGTTTTGGGGAGAGGTTGGAGAATCCTTTAAATGGATCTGGGGTGAACTCCAGCTCAAGAGCTCTCCTGTTTCTGGAGGGAAAATACCTTCTGATCTGCTTCAAATTAAGGCATTATCAAACACCTGGGTGTGCTGAGGGCCCAGCTGAGAGCTTTGGGCTCCAACAGGAGCTGTCCTGACAGTTTATCACAGTTGGGGACCTGCAAACACGAGGTGCCAAGCTGCAATCACACCTTGAGTAATGAGCACAGCACTGGAGGAGATGAAAAATGGCAAAACCTGTGGCAATTCCTCTTGAAAGTGTCTGTAAAATAGACTAAAAGTTATAATCCCAGCGTTGGAGGTGAAAAGTGAGAATATTTACTTAGCAAGTTGGTATAAACTCTGTCTCCAAGTGGGTTTAAATTCCATCTCCAAAGATTCTGCTCATCTAGAAAACATGATGGTGTGAGTGCCAGGGCTCCTCCTCATCAGTCCTGTTCCACCAATCTCCAATTCCTTCAAAAGTGGATTTCTTCCCCATGACATCAAACTCAACTTTCAGAGCACAGGGAAAAGTTTTTGTCCGGGAATGCAAAGGCTGGAGCTCCTATTGGCAGGAGCCCACACCCAATGGAATATTCCTCTTTAAACATTTCATTTGGCAAACAGAGCCTGCAGAGGCCTTTGTTCAGCATTTCCATTGCCCTCCCACGGTGGGATCCATGCAAAGCACCTTCCTTTCTTCCTTCCTCATTGTGCCTGTTCCCTGTGCTGGGCTTTGGGAGGTGCAGGGAGTGGCAGAGAAAGGGCAGCAGGTGCTTTTTGGGAGGGCCCCTGCTGTTATAACCAAGAAAAAACTCATTTTTTGTGTGAATTCTTCACCTTCCTTACTAAATTTTAAAGGGTTTAGGCAAGAGGTATTTACTAGGAAGGAAAGAAGCTGCTGAAAACAATCTCTGCTAAAAACCCTTTGAGATTTCCCCAGCCTTTTGCGCTTCTCCTTGAATCCAGAAAAGCTGGGATAACCCTCCCTACGTAATATTCCAAATCACTGGGTTCCAGCAGGAGACTTCAAAGGATTTCTGGCACTCAGCAGGGAGCAGAAGCATTTTTTTCCCCCAGCTGAAAGAGAGAGGAGGTGAGATAACACTTTTGACAGCTTGAGACCACACCACAGCTTAGGAAGCTCTTCCAGCTCTGAAATCCTTTTCCCTGGAGGATAAAAACCATTCCTGGACAATGGGAAGAGGTTTCCATGGGATCCCAGCTGCACACTAAGGTGGGAGGGTGGAATTTTGGAGCTCCCAGTAACACCAGTATGCCCAGTACGTGGGTGACAGCTCTCCTGTGAGGATTTTGATGTCAGGCTCTTTATAAATGTCTCTTTTCTCCTGCTTTGTTATAGTTCCATGTTAATTGTAGTTAATTGCTTCACTGGGCTAATTGTAGCACAGCAGCTGGAAGTGTTCACACCAAAAATAATCCAAATAAAAGGAGCAAGCAGAACCGATAATCCAGCAGTGGAAAAGGGAACAAAAGCAGAACAGGAGATGGTCCAACTGCAGCTGCATTGACCCTGAAAGTACAAATGCCCCATTAATTTAAGGAATGAGAAATGTTGGGGCTCAGCTGGCCAGCACCATACACCTCTTGTTTAAAACTCATTTTCTTAATTTAATCTCATCAGAATTCTCATTTATCCTGCCATAAAGGTTTCCTGGCCTGTTTCATGGATCACCTCCCAAATCCATTACTGAGGGCCACAACACACCAGACCATGAACCTCCAGAGCCTTCCTCCCAAGGCCCTGAGGGCAGCTCTTACCCAAAACTACCAAAAACAGCTTCTCAAGGACCTTTCCCTTCGTGCTGCTCCCCAGGGAACACAGGGAGCAGGATCACCACCCTGCATGTCTGAGTGTCCAATTTACTCAGAATTCCAGGGAAACTTCCTGTGCTTATGGAATTTTGAAATCTTAAACAAGCTGGGTTTTCTGGTGGTTTTGTTTTTGGTTATTTGGTTGTTTTTTTCTGGTTGTTTTTTTTTGTTTGTTTGTTTTTTGGTCTTTTTTCCTAAGGTTTTCTCATCATTTTGATTCAGCCATCATCTAAAATTCTTACTTTGGATGCTCCAGTCCTAAATTTAATTCCCTGATTATTTGGAAGTTAGGGAAAAAATTCACACAACTACTTAAGCCATGGTAAAAGAAGCCCAGCAGGTGTAGGAGAGTCAGCAGAACCACACAAACAGCAAATTACAGTCGTGCAGCACCAGTGGGAGCCAAAACTGGGACAAATTCTCCCAGATGAATTGCTTCACCCCAGGGCACAGACGTGGACAAGTGGCCACGTGCCAGGCTGAGCACTGAAATTAAAGCAGAAGACGCAGATTTGCAAATGAAATATCACAGAATGATTAAGTTTCTCTTAATCACACACAGTGGTCAATATTCATGCAGCAAAAGCAGCCCTGTCCTCTAACCCCTACCCAAATAATTTCAATTCTTTTTCCCTCAAACACCAAACAACAGCTGAATATCCTGAAATCCTACCATAAACTGAAAAACTGGGAGGTCAGGAGCAAAGCTGGACTCAAAGTGCAGATTCTCAGCTCAACATCAAACCACCCAAAGCAGCCCTGCTGCAAACTTGTCGTAGTCAAGGGAATCAAGGAGCTGAAACTAATGAAATGTTCAGGGAAAATAATCCCAGGAAATTGAGAATTCAGGGCTTGTGAGCTGACAAAGGAGGTCTGATGCCTCCTGAGCTGCTCCAAAGGCTGGATCCGAGCTTGTCCCACAACTCCTCCAGGAAGAGATAAAAGGAAATGGGCTCCTCCTGACGCTGTCCTCGCACCCAGCAAGGAAAACCCAGCCTGCACCAGACAAAGCCCCTTGCTTCAGCAGCTTGGTCCTTCATATTCCTTCCCACAAGCAAGCTTTTGTCTGCATTAGAGGAGCCCAAATCCCGAGAATACCTCCAGGCAACTTCCATGGGAACTCCCTGGCTGGAAGGCTCTGATTCACGGGTGGAGGTCAGAATTAACTCCGAGAATTCCCACTTGTCATCATCCCTGCCTGCTCCACCCTCATTTCAGCAGTTGCTCCATCAGGACAGGCAAGAGCTGATAAACTCTGCTGATCCTGGGCTTTCAGGACAGCCAGGACAGCCAATTCCTTATTGGAATAAGGAGGTCCAAGCTCAAAATAGGCTATGGAAATTGTTTTATGTGGCCTGATGTAAGTTAGAGCCCTCCTCAATTGCCAACACACCTTAGTCTGGGTTTAAAAGTGAAATTAAAACCATGCACCCTCTGCCTCAAAATAAGAATCTCAGTGCTGGAATATAATCAGGCAAGAGGAAAAAGTCAGGAAACAGGACAAAGAGGAGAGGGGAAATATCCACATGACAGAAAATAGGGTAAATCTGGCAAATCCATATTAAAAAACCAAAAAAACAGATTCTGCTTTTCTTACAATGACTGAGCAAAGAGGGAGGGAATGAAGGTAAATTGTGGCAGGATCGGGAATAGATCCACTGGCAGCCAGGTGCTGTTCCCGTTATTTTCTCTGGCAGCTCCTATCTTGGCTTTGTGATCATGGAGTTAATCAGAAATATCTCTTCATTTCAAGGACGTACTCAAGGATGAGTTACACTCTGTGAATTCTTAGGAGCTTTAGGTACTTTTAAAAAAAAGAACAGGGGGAGAAAATGCAGGTTAAATGTTCATCATGTGGAATTTGACCCAAAACAAGTGAAGCCAGGCTCAGGATAAAGCACCTGGCATGGAAAGGGCTGGGATGGGATTGCAGCACCCTCATTAAAGACGGGGAGCAACAGCCTCACCCATGGGGCTGGCAGAAGAAAGGGCTTCCAGCAGCTCCTTGCATTTCCCACAGCCACAAATTGCACAAGAGAGAAGCCTTGCTGAGGCAGTAATTATCTGCCAAATGCACAGAGATTGAGTGATTTATGAAGGAACAGCTCAAAAAAAGATGCTGCAAACTAATTCGGCACATCCAGCTCTGGACACGACGGTGCCTTGCTCAGGGGAACTACAGGACACACCTGGGATTTCACTCCAGGTAAATAAGACATCCCAAGAAGTTTTCTCCACACCTTTTTGATTTCCCTTTCCAATATTTCTCCCCACATGAGAATTAAAGGTGAAATCCAGTGGAATCAGTCTGGTACTAAGGTGTGGGTACCTACACCCTGCAGTCCGTGCTGCCTCAGGCTTGGTGTGGAGACACATCAAAAAATTCCAAGTGCTTCCAGTGCCCAAACCTTCCACAGCTGACTACAGGTGCCTCATGTGCTATCCAATAATCTGATGTAATTGGTATCCAAAATTTGGCCAATTTTGATGTCTAAAAGCTCTTCCTTATCACAGATGTATTTTAGTGGCACCAAAATACCTCAGAGCCTCACAACCAGTGTAGCATGAAAACTGGATTTTGGGGAGAAATCCTTCCCTGGGAGGGTGGGCAGGCCCTGGCACAGGGTGCCCAGAGAAAGGGTGGCTGATCCATCCCTGCAAGTGTCCAAGGCCAGGCTGGACAGGGCTTGGATCATCCTGGGACAGTGGAAGGTGACCCCATGGCAGGGATGGCACTGGATGGTCCCTTCCAACCCAAACCATTCCTGTCCAATCCCCCCCACCCATGCCAGGATTTGGGCACTGAAACAGCCCCTTGCACCACCCTGGCTCCACGGCCTCTTTTCCCCAAGACATCCTCAGTTGCCAAATGAGCATCACTGGGATCATCTTTCATACAAATGCAGATACTCCTAAATAAATAATGAGCTGCAGCACCGGGATCAGCTGGGGAAGTTTCCACTCCCTTGGCCACGCAGCGAGCCCTGGTTTTGCAATGTTCTGGCTGAGCAGCACCTGCACAAACACCTCTTCCCAGGGATGTGTCAGCACTCCACGTCGTGCCTGTGCCAGCAGGTGGGAGCGGTGGGAAAGGATCCATCCCACGACAATTGCGACATCTCCCCCCCGGGAGTTTATCTCGCTGGATAATTGGAACACGCAAGTGCCATCAGAGAGGACTGGAGCAAGCAAAAAGAAATAATGAATAGTTAAGAAGAAGGAGGTAATTGTCATTTCATTTAGCAAATTTCATTTATTTCAGCACATCTTAGGTTGACACTGGGAGGATGCTTAATGCTAAAATGTCCCAGTGGTCTGATAAAGCCCTGGGTGGACAGAGAGTGCCTGTCCTACTCCCACTGCTCCTCCTTTTTCCACGTGTTCCTTCCCTGCCTGTTTAAGCAATCTTCATTCACTGAACTGTATTTTTGGCATTTTCCCTGGTTTTTGTCTCCAGCCAGTCAGGGTGAGGCAAGGAAAGTCACAAAAGTGAATCTGGAAATGTCAGCTCTCTCCGTAATTTTTATCTGCAGCTTTTGAGAGGGAATAATGTGCAAAATATTTTTACCTGCATATCGCTCTTCTCCTGCTCTCTCATCAGAGAACTCAGAGTGAAAAATACCCTCATTTTCCTGATCACAGAATTACAGAATCATTGAGGTGAAAAAGATCTCCAAGATCAAGTCCAACCTTTAACCCAGTAAACCATATCCCAAAGTGCTGTTTGAACACTTCCAGGGACGTGACTCCACCACGACCCCGGGCAGTCCATTCCAATGCTTAACCACTCCTCCAGTGAAGGACTTCTTCCTGATATCCAGCCTGAACCTCTCCTGATGTCCACACTTGTCCTCTCCCAGCAGCCCCACCTCTCACCAGGATTCCTTTCATGGGATGAGGTGTTTTAGCTGGCACACGGAAGATCACCAAAGGCAAGTGGAAAGCAAACAGCTCCTGTACAATCATCCTCAGATCCCTCTCGTGTTCTGATGAGCAAATATTTACCTTTTTAAAACAATTATTTCTTAGTCTGAGTTCATGCCTAGTGCAGCCTGGTAACAAACACACTAGGACTAAAGCAACCCCTCCTGGCTCCTGTCCATGCTTTGCCTTAAAGTGGAACCTTGGCCGTGGCTGTCTGTGGTTATCAAGGAAAGATAAGCCATGATGTTTGAGTTATCACAATTTCACAGAATCCCAGAATCCCAGAATGGTTTGAGTGGGAAAGCAAATTAAATCCCATCCCATCCAGCCCCCTGCCATGGCAGGGACACCTTCCACTGTCCCAGGCTGCTCCAAGCCCCACTATCCAACCTGGGTTTGGACACTCCCAGGGATCCAGGGGCAGCCACAGCTGCTCTGGGCACCCCGTGCCAGGGCCTCACAGGGAACAATTTCTCCCTCCTCTCTAATCTAAATCTACTTTCATTAATCTGGGATGTCTCCTTGTTTGAGCAGCTCAATACAGTTTGGGTTATTTTGGTTTATAAAGGCTACAAAGAAAAATCCCGCTGCTTTTTAAGCCCCTGACAGGCACAACAGGAGTTTTTAAAAGGTTCCAGGGATTTAGGAAGCAGAGGGTGCTGTTTGTTCCCCTGACTGCACAAAGCCAGCAGCTCTGCCTCTGAGCATCCAGCTCTTCCCAGCTGCCTCAGCAGGGCTGAGAGTTATCCCCCTCTCTGACACAGGGCAGCACTTCCAGAGCTATCCCTGAACTGCATCCAACGTGTTTGACGTGCAAGTTTCACACACACACGAGAAGAAAGCCAACCCACGGGTATTTGTGCTGTGACAACGCTCATTAAAGCTGGTGATGCAACACAGTTTCACCTCCATCAGCCGGGAGTGGAATGTCACAACATCCCCATCCCTGTCACAAAGCTATTTCAAAGGAGCTCTTCTGGCTCCTTTTGTTCCTGCCTTGAAGTTCAGCAGTGATAATGCTCGTGGCTCCCACTGTAAATTGGACTGCTAATTGGATTTCTCACAAGAACTGAAGAAATAGGCAAGAACTGGAAAATAAGTGGAGCATTATCCCAGTAAATGTAGTGCAGGTGAAGGCACGGCGAGCTGCCCTGGAAGTGCCATGCCCCAGGGGATCAGGGAATGTTATTCCTCCCGTTCAGACCACAGAGGACACCTGAAGCAGCAGCCCTTGCTGAAATCACCACCTTGCAACTTCCCAGCTGCAACCCATGAAAAGCAAGGAGAGCCCTGCTTTCCAAAGGAATGGACCACTTGGAGATGTCTGATTACAAACTGGGAGCTGGATCCTGGCTTGGAATAAACCTGGGACTTGCCACCCCACACACAGGCCAGGCACAATCTGTTTCTGCCCAAGAATGTCTCTGAGGGCACCGGGAGCTGAAACAGCTCCTGTGAAAAGCCCTGCCTTTAATTCCCCCCTCTGAATCCTGGTGACTCCTCTGTTGTTAACTCCCCTCTCTGAATCCTGACAATTCTTCTGTTGTCAGAATGGAAACTGCTCCATTCCTCTAAATTGTGGCTTCCTGCAATAGGAAGAGGAGCAAAATTGTTGGGAATGTGGGAACGCTTGTGAGAAATACATTTGTAAAGAATTCTAGAATATATTTGTAAAGAAATACAGACTGGGTGTCTCCAGGATCCCCCTCAAAACGAAACTGGGCATCAGTAAAGATCAGAAAGGTGTTTTACTGTTATTGCACAGCCCTTCCCATGCTTCCATCTGGATGCTGTTACTGAAATCCTACAGTGCAGAGCAGATTCACTGCTCTGAATCCCCAATTTATAAGAGAGTGAATAGGAAAAAAGCATAAAACACTTTTTGGTTCAGTTCCTAAATTCCTGGAGTTTTATACTGAAATGAGCACAGGTAATAAAAACAGCAGCCCGGAAGAATCCCTCTTTGGGAAGCTCAGAGCAGGAGAGGTCCGGGAGCTCCTCAGGCACCTCCTTTCCCGGATCCAGTGAATGTGAGGGAATAGTGACCTCAGGTGTCTGTTCAATTAATCACAGGGATATTCCCCATGAATTTACCATTCTATTGGACATTCCTACTGAAAACGAAGCTGCTGGGAGCTGCTGTCACTGGCACAGTCTCCTGGGTTTTCTGGCCTTGGCACTTGAGCTTTTCCAAAAACACCTTCAAGGACTTTCTTCAGGGCCCAGCCACCTGGAAAAAAGCCTGAGAACAAATCTATATTGAAACCTGGTTTTAAATAGTGTGAAATTTTTAACATATATTTAAATGGTGTGCTCACTGTCCTTGCCTATTGCACAGACCCTTTAAATGCTGTGAAAGAGCATGGCAGTAGAGGCAGAAAACCCCCATATAAAATCAATGTAACATTTAATACCCACTGAAAAATACGTAAGAAATCAGTACAAACGGATGTGGCTTTCACTAGGGGTGAGATTCACCCTGCTTTGCTTTCTACCTCATTTTGTGCAAAAATATAAAATCCTCCAGAAGTGGCTGTGACACAGTTTAAAACACAAACTTTCCATGGAAGCCAGAGCACAACCAGCGCTCGCAGAGGCAACACAAAGCACCTTGATGACTACAAAGAACCCAGTTCTGATATTCACTGAGGCTGTGCCTTGAGCTGAGGTGGGATTTGGTGTATCAGCACCAAAATTAAGCGAAGAAAATAAATGTGCAACTGACACTTTTCCAGCATTATCAGGATCCAGTTCTCCTCCCAGTGACTTCAAAGATGTGGCTTCCATAAAGGACAGGCTTTGTCCCACCCTTCTCCCAATGCCACTCTCCAAACGCCAGCCTGAAGTGTTTTATTTCCTAAATCAAAGATCGAGTGATTCATCAAGGCTTCAAAGTAAAAACTATGTAACACCCACTGTGCAGCAGAGGCTCTGAAACAAAACCTCAGAGCAGGGAAACATTTGGGGTTTTATTGTGCTTTTTCCTTTCATTGCTTTAATAATATGGTCCATAGAGAGTCTCCAGAGAGGTCTGCAAAGAAACTTAATTTCAAAGGAGCAGAAGTGAGAAACTGTGTGAACACAAGCAGCACACCAAAGAAAAATGTGCTAAAGAATTAAAAACACGGCAGACAGCTCGACAGGCTGTGATTTTCAGTCCTCGAGTGAAAGAACTCTTCATTTCCATCACGATGTTACCACAGTAAATAAATCCCACACAACGTGTTGATGCAATTCAGCTTTATTTTTCTCCAGCACAACCTGCAGGAAACAAATGCTGATCCACAAACAAACCTCGGTGTCACAGAATCATCAAATGACAGAATGCTCTGGCTTGGAAACGACCTTAAAGGCCATTTAATTCTGACCCCTGCCACGGCGGTTCCTCCTTTCCATAGGGTGCTTATGGTACATGACAAATGGAATATAAACCGAACGGACAGTACAGGCTTCTCCTTGTTAATGAAAATATAATTTAATTCCTAATAAATGAATTGTAACAGCGTACGTCCCTCACAGTTCCCGCCCGCTCCATGGCTCCCTCAGGCCCTTTCCAGGCTCACCCAGGGCTCCTCCATGGCTCCCTCAGGCCCTTTCCAGGCTCACCCAAGGCTCCTCCATGGCTCCCTCACGCCCTTTCCAGGCTCACTCAGGGCTCCTCCATGGCTCCCTCAGGCCCTTTCCAGGCTCGCTCAGGGCTCCTCCATGGCTCCCTCACGCCCTTTCCAGGCTCACCCAGGGCTCCTCCATGGCTCCCTCACGCCCTTTCC
>JAYDZK010000016.1:1874920-1892044 GCA_034509185.1 Euphonia xanthogaster | reverse complement strand
GCTCCCTCACGCCCTTTCCAGGCTCACCCAGGGCTCCTCCATGGCTCCCTCACGCCCTTTCCAGGCTCACTCAGGGCTCCTCCATGGCTCCCTCACGCCCTTTCCAGGCTCACTCAGGGCTCCTCCATGGCTCCCTCACGGTTCCCTCCCGCTTCTCCGCGGCGCCTCCATCACGGCCCCCTCACGGTTCGCTCGGAGCTCCCGCCCGCCTCTCCACGGCCCGTAACAGCCCTTTCCACGTTCCCTCACAGTTCCGCCATGCTGTCCTCACGGCCCTTTCCGGGCTCCCTCACCGCTTCCCCCGCCTCTCCATGGCCCCTCACGGCCCTTTCCGGGCTCCCTCAGGGCTCCCCCATGGCTCCCTCACGGTTCCCGCCTGCCTCTCCATGGCCCCTCACGGCCCTTTCCGGGCTCCCTCCCGGTTCCCGCCTGCCTCTCCATGGCCCCTCACGGCCCTTTCCGGGCTCCCTCACGGTTCCCGCCTGCCTCTCCATGGCCCCTCACGGCCCTTTCCGGGCTCCCTCAGGGCTCCCCCATGACCCCCTCACGGTTCCCGCCTGCCTCTCCATGGCCCCTCACAGCGCTCCCCACGTTTCCTCACGATGCCCGTCTACCTCTCCGGCTCCCCCTCGCTCCACCCTCCCCGGGCCGGGCTGGGCTCGCCCCGCCGTCTCCTCCCCTTCCTCTGGCGGCCGGAAAGCGCGGCGTGTTCCGCAGCCATGGAGTACCTGCCGGCCGCCGCGGCCCCGGCGCAGGGACACATGTGAGCGGTGGCGGGGGGACCGGGCATCGCGGTGCCTGTGACCGTGACCGTGACTAACTGTGCTTCCCTCTGTCCCTGTGTCCCAGCCTGTGCTGCCAGTGCGGCGTCCCCATCCCGCCCAACCCGGCCAACATGTGCGTGGGCTGCCTGCGGGCCCAGGTGGACATCACGGAGGGCATCCCCAAGCAGGGCACGGTGCACTTCTGCAAGCAGTGCGAGAGGTGAGCAGCCGCGAAATCTCTGGGCATGGCAGCAAAATGCCCTTGGAATGCACTTAGAGTATATCAGTCTCAGGGTTTGGGGAGGCAGAAGCGCTCAGGTTTGGTGAGGAGGAGCTGGGAGGGCTCAGCCTGGAGGAAAGGAGGCTCAAGGGGCATCTTTGGCTCTGCACAGCTCCCTGACAGCCTGGGAAGGGTTAGTCTGGATATTGGGAAAAACTCTTCATGGAAAGGGATGTGCAGCCTGGCACAGCTGCCCAGGGCATTGGTGATATCCCCATCCCTAGAGGGGTTTAAAAGCCCTGTGGATATGGCATTGGAGATATGGTTTATTGGTGGCTTTGGCGGTGCTGGGGGAATGAACTCAGTCACCTTAGCCACTGTGCCATGATTTTCTATGATTCTAAAAGTTGTAGCTGCATTGGTGTTACTAAACTGAAAGCTTTGGAAGTAGCTGCTCATCCTTGGAGCGATTTAAGGTGCTCAAGCAGCTTTCACATTCAGTGAAATGCTCCCTGCATCCCAGGTATCTCCAGCCTCCAGGAACCTGGATCCAGTGTGCCCTGGAATCAAGAGAGCTCCTGGCTTTGTGTCTGAAGAAAATCAAAGCTTCCCTGAGCAAGGTGAGAAGCTGATCCTGCTGGGATTTCACAGCCTGGTTCCAATTGTTACTGCAGAGATGGGAGCTGAGCAGAATGAGCTGAGGGACACATGCATTTTTAATGTGCCTCAATTTCAGAGTTTTTTGCACGTTTCAGAAATTATTTATGCAATTTTTGTTCTCACTGGGTTATGATTATATGAAAAAAGTTTGCAGAGGTCTGTATATAGATTAACTCAAATTCACATGTTTCAGTTGAATAAAACATCCCTTAGGTTCAGAATATTATTAGAGGGAAGGACCTGAGATTGAGCATTTTGATTTTATGTCAATCATCCTCCATGTTCTAGCTAAGCACTATTAATTGGATTTGGGATATTAATAGATAGATTTTTAATTAAGATTATTCACTTCTTCACTATAGACTGTTTGTGTTTATGGAGTTAGACTTGGTTTTACTGAGCTCTTGTCCTTCCCCACGAGCAGGTCCGGCTGATTGATGCAGGATTCATTTGGACAGAACCACATTCCAAGAGGATCAAGCTCAAACTGACTGTTCAGAAAGAGGTAACTGGAGCACAGCCTTCTCCCTGTGGCTTTTAAAAAGCTTTTATGGCAAGCAACGGGGTTTTTTAATTATTATTTTTCTTATTATTAGATTTCATCCTGCCTAAGTTTTGTCACTGAAGTGCCATTCATCAGAATGAAGAAAGTTATTGTCTGTTCCAGTAAAGATGGGAAAATACTGCAGTTATGTGTGACCCACCCAGAGCTTAAACCTTGAACACTTTGGTTTTGCAGGTGATAAATGGGGCAGTTCTGCAGCAGGTGTTTGTGGTGGAGTACGTTGTTCAGTCTCAGATGTGTGAAGACTGTCACAGGATTGAAGCCAAGGATTTCTGGAAAGCTGTGGTGCAAGTCAGGCAGAAGGTAGGGGCAAACTGACTTTTTATTTGGTCCTGGCAGAACAATCAGGCAAAGAATTGGGTGATTTTCTGGGTTTCTGAGACAAAACTGTACTCACACTTAGCCACAGGGATAGGGTTTGTGTTCAAAGTTATTGAATTTTTATAACTTAATTTAGAAAAACTTTCTGCTGTCCAGTATTAGCATTCTTTAAAATGATGCTGGCAGGAGGATCTTGTGTGGATAACTAAATACCTTCTTGCATTTTAAGGCAGTTTGGGAACAGTGGGACAAGTATTTAATTCTTCTTTAAAGCAAATAGATCTCTCTAGCAACCAGTTACCCAAAAATGAGAAATGGAAGCTTTAAATAATTTGGTATAAGTAGAGCACTCTGAAATCTTTTTGTTTACTTGAATGTTCTTTCTCTAAGTGATCTCTTCATATAAATGTTTATTCTTCAGAGATCCTGCTTTGTACTTAATGCTTCTTAAATAACTTTGATGCTCTTGTGTTTGTTTGGCTTTAGACTGTGCACAAGAAGACTTTTTACTATTTGGAGCAGCTGATTTTAAAGCACAGGCTCCATCAAAACACACTAAGGATCAAAGAAGTCCACGGTGAGTGGCTCTGGAGGCAGAATGACCTGGATTTATGATGGATGTTTTCACCTCTGTGTGCTGGGAGCTGTGTAGAGAAAAGCTTCTGAATTATATTTGATAAAATAGAATAGAAATAGATTTGTTTTCTTGTTTTTCAGATGGCCTGGATTTCTATTACTCTTCCAAGCAACACGCCCAGAAGATGGTGGACTTCCTTCAGTGTACAGTTCCATCCAGGTACAGCTCCCCTGTCCATTGCCTTGAGCACTCAGAACTTTGGGGAACTACCTTAAATCCTTCATTTTAAAAGAATTTTGTAAGTGCGAGTGTAAGGAATCTGTATTTTAATCTAAACAGACAAAATCCCTTCAACAAGAGTCCAGTGTTTTCCACTTAGCCATGGTAAAATTAACCTCTGTTTCCTCAATATTTCTATTTGTTTCCTCAATATTTCTATTTGTGACACAGACACTTTGTTCCAAGGATCTCCTGTGCCAGGTGATGTCTCTTGTTTCCCGAAAACTTTATTTTTGTGTTTTACAGATCCAAATCATCCCAACGTTTGATCTCCCACGACATTCACAGTAATGTCTACAACTACAAAAGCACTTTCTCTGTGGAAATCGTTCCCATATGCAAGGTAGCTTCCTCTGCTCCACCTTTAGGGTGTTGTGGGAAGAGTTGGGATTTAGAGATTGTGGGGTTTGGGGGGTAGGGAGGGATCCACACCAGAAAAGCAGAAGTTACTGGGGCTAGAAAAGTGAAAACACAAAGTTTAACATTTTATTTCAGAAGAATTGGCTGAAAATGGAGGAAATGGGAATGTCAATGGATTGTGTTGGTTTGCAGGACAATGTTGTGTGTCTGTCACCCAAGCTGGCCCAGAGTCTGGGGAACATGAGCCAGATCTGTGTGTGCATCAGAGTGACCAGTGCCATCCACCTCATCGACCCCAGAACTCTGCAGAGTGAGTGTGGGGTTTTCCCCAGCCCCTGATTGTTCTGCTGGCACAATTACTGTGGGTTTGTTTCCACAAAATCCTGGGTCTTTGGACCTTACTGTTGTTAAATTTGTCTGTACAGTAGAAATTTCCTAGTGAGCTGTGAGTTCTCCAGGCTTGATTCCCCTGGGATCCTGGGCAGAATGTGCAGGCTCAGTTTGAGCTCCTGGGTGTTCTGAGCATTTACCTCTATCAGCTTTATTCCCCTACAATTACATGGCATCTGGATTAACTTTTCAGCCACTTCAGTACCAGGAATTCTGTGCTTTGCTTGATGCCTGCTGGTGAGCTTGGGCACCAGAATCCCTCTGAAAGGATGGATCCAGGAATAATTCCTTGGAGTAAAGTCTGTCACAGATCACCTGCTCCTGCAGCAATGTAGATCGTGTCCCAAATAACTGTTACAGTGATGAACAAAACGTGCCTGGCAGTTGCCTTCATTTTGGTTAAGGATTGTTTTTTCACAAGAAATTCTCTCCCTGATCATTTTGCAGTTGCTGAAATCGATGGGAACACCTACTGGCGCCACCCCTTCAACAGCCTGTTCCACCCCAAGCAGCTGGAGGAGTTCATCATCATGGACATCAACAGGATCCATGAGAAGAAGAAAGGTGCTGGGGCAGGGGCTCGGTCAAACAAGGTGAGAATGTCTCTCTTTAATTCATGTTTTGGGCCTCCTGCTCAGCTGAATGCCTGATCTGGGTGTGCCTGGCACAGTCAGACTGGGCTGTTCTGGGTCTTGTCCCTGGCAGAAGCTTTCCTTGGGACCATTTGGTTTGGAAGTGGCACGGGCAGGAGGTGAATTCCACTTCCAGGAATTCTGCTTGAAGAGTTTAAACTCTGCTTCTTACTGGGTATTGAAATATTAACTTTGCAGCTTTAATGGCTGAATTGGTTTTGTTGAAGCATTTCTTTTTAATCAGGATTAAAGGATCTTCTCAGTTAAAAGCTAAAATAGGTGTTTATTTATAGAAACAGCCTTTGGGAATTCCTGGGAGTTGCCATGTCCATTTCCTTACTTTTATGTAATGAGAAATGAGGAGTAGCAAGGGATACATTGGATGTGATGCAGGAACACAAGTTTAATGACAAGTGGCGTTTAAATCAGTGCAGATGTTGGGGTTCAGCTGGCTTTGGTTAAGGAATGTTTTATTTTCCACTCTCACAGCACACTCTGGCTGAAGCCTGGGTCAGGAAAACTTCGGAGCTGGACACAGATCACCAATATTTCTGCTGCACTCACCTGGGGCACATCCTGAATCCTGGAGACCTGGTCTTGGGGTCTGTTCTTCTTTTCTGAAACTTTGATTGAATGATTATTTAATGACTGAATTCATGTGCTGTCAAGAAAGTGTTGAACTGTTCTGGTTTCAAAATGAAAGCAGCAAAAAGGCTGGAATCATCCTGGTCCTAATCCAGGAAATCTCTTTTCTAGAAGGAGCTTTCATGTAAAAATTCTTAGAAATAAGAGAGCTGATTGCCTTCAGAGTGCAGCTTGGAACCACAACTTAGCCACAAATAAATGGGAAGGATTTTTAAAACACCAATTAATTATTTGTTTGCTAATGAATATCATACATAGTGATAACAAATGCCAATTTTTTGTAAGATTAGGCAAATTAGGTGATTCTTAGAAGGGTTTAAACATGAATGTTGTGAGCCCAGCAGAACCTCAGTGGATGTTGCAGTTTGGATTCCAGAGGTTGGGAAGTGCCAGCAGAGCAGGATTTGGGAACTGCAGCTGCTCAAGACTTAGGAGAGCTGCACATTAATGTGGATTTGTTTCCCTTCCTCTGGAAATATTTCTGTTCCTTAGGAGCTGCACCTGGCACTGAGCTGCCCTTTAGCACAAACGGGATACGTTGAGGTTGGGTTTTTATCAAGCAGAATAAAACCCCTGTTTCTCTTTTAGCTTCGACTTGGCCAACTGCAACCTAAATGATGAATTTGCCAACAAGATGAACCCCCAGCACATTCCTGATGTGGTAAGGAAATCCCTTTCTCTGTCCAAAGTTCCTCCATTACCCAAGCTGGGAGGGAGTGTGGTTTGATAGTGAGCAGTGCCTGGAGGAAGAGAGGATATTAACAGTGAAATTTGAGCAGCATCTGGTTTTGAAGGATTACTTCCTTAAATATTTGACTGGTGGTTAAATTGTACATTTATTGTTGGGTTTTTTTCCAATTGCCATGGTTAGATAATACATTAGTTGTTGTTTTTATTCCAATTACCATCCCTGGGTGCTGAATAATAACTCCAGTGTGTGCCTGTCCCTTCAGGACCATTTCCCAAGTGTTTGGAGACATTTGAACCAACAAACTCCGTGTAAATTCAATATAACACTGCTGAGTGCCAGTCCAGCTGGTTCTAGATGCCCAGATGTGGATTTGGGCGCTGATTTGGGATTTGGAGAGGTGGAAAAAGGAGCTGCTTTTCCCTGCAGGTGCTGATCAAGAAGAGCTATGACCGCTCCAGGCGGCAGCGCCGCAGGAACTGGAAGCTGAAGGAGCTGGAGAGGGACAGGGAAGCCTCAGACACGGATGATGAAAGGTTCAGTATCTGCTCTCCTTGTTCAGTGACAGAGCAGCTTCTAAATGACCTCCAGCTGAGAGGAAAAAAGGAGAAAATTAGAGATAAACGAGTTGGGAATTAATGGGTGAGGGTAAAACAGCGGCAAGTTGGGGATGCTCTCGGGTCTGCTGGGCTTTTGTTTCTGTGCTTTTACTTTGTTGCATGAATTTCCATAAATCCAAAGGAACAGGGAGTAAATACATCCCACATCTTTTACAGACAATACCAGGACTTCCTGGAAGATCTGGAAGAGGATGAGACCATAAGGAAAAATGTCAACATTTACAGAAGTAAGGCCTTTCTGACTCCTTCACTGGGTGTAATTAAATCATGTTTAAATTGTGTTTGAGGCAAAACAATTGTGCTGGAATTCTCTGTTTTCATTCTCCAAACTCTTCATGCCTGGAGAAATGCTGTCAAATATTTCACTGATGTGTTTCACCTGATGGGCTTTGTTTCCTTGCCTTTAAGTGAAAGAGAACTTTCCTTCTGCACCCAAGATCTCTGCTGGGGGAAGGATTTGATACAAAATTCAATTTTTTTCCATGAGGGGACTGTTGAGTTTTTAGGAGGAATTTTTGGTTTTTTGGTTTTGTGGGTTGTTGGTTGTTTTGGTGTTGTTGGTGTGGTTTTTTTCCCCATTTTCCCTTGGGGTTGCTCTGGTGGTTTGGGGTTTGTTTTCTCTGCTTAGCTGTTTTTTGGGGGGTTGGTTTCTGTGTATTTTTAGATGCAGATATTCCAGTGGAGAGTGACACAGATGATGATGGAGCTCCACGGATCAGTCTGGCTGAGATGCTGGAAGATCTCCACATTTCCCAGGACGCCACTGGAGGGGAGGGAGCAGAAATGCTGACAGAGTAAGGACAGTGCCTTACATCCAACAAATATTCTCTTGGGGAGCAAAAACTCCCCAGACCATAATTAACCATCACAAGGCCAGGAAAAGTGACAGAATTCCCACTGCACCCCAAAATAATGGCCTAGAATTCATATCATATGGATGATATTCCAGAGAATCAGCAAATAAAATTCAGTTTCTGGTGGAAGCATTGCAATATAAATTCCACAAGTTCCTCCCATCCCTGAGGGATCTTTCCATGCAATTTCTGCAGTGGAGAAAATAAGGAAAGGTGTCCAGAGGGAAAGATTTGATTCCAGTTTCCTGGATTTTAGGTAGAGTCCCTACCTACTGTTACAGCTTTAATTGCTCACATGGGGAAGGTTTTCCCCATTTTTTGGCACAATGGTTTGAAGCCTTTTATGATACCTGTAGATGATTCCATATGCCCATATTTGGGGAAGCTCAAGACTAATTTCTGTTCCCTAACACAAAGAAGAGTTCCCTGCAAAGCCCTTGATCAGAAAGATTGGAAAATCCTGTGGAGTGTGATGAGTATTGAAGTGTATCCCATGTCTGCATCAGTGGATTAAAAGCAACATGCACAGCAATTAATCAATAAACCAGCTATAAAGGATTAAAAACCTCTCGAGATATTTTGATTCATCATTTTTTAGTTCACTTTCAAATCCAGTGGCACTCTGCAATTCCAAAGAGAACAGAATAATGAACTCCCTGTTGGTGGCAGGGGATGGGGTGTAATAAAATCTGGGTTTAAACTCTGCTGTTTCCATCACTCATTTTCCTCCTCCCTGTTTTCCTTGCTGGACTCTCCCAGAAATGTTGGATATTTGCTGTGCTGTTTATCCCTGGGGATTTCCCTTTTCCTTTCCCCCCTTCCTTGCTCTGCTGCCGGCCTGGAAAAGCTTTCATGGATCTTTCAGCAGATCTTGTGCTGCTGAAGCCTTGAATCCAAGCATTGCCTGGGTTTGTGGGATTTCTTTGGCTGGAGCAGCTCCCCACAGCCAAAGTTGGGTCTCTGTAGGTTCCCAAGTGTCCAGTGCCCCTCTGGGAGCTCAGAGGGGTTTAGGGAGTGTCCAGCAAATGAAATATTTGCCAATATTTTCTCTGCCACCGGAGTTAACAAAGTATTCATTGTCATGGATAAAAGCTGCCACTGGCCCTGCAGCTCTTCCTGAAAATCTCTTGACTTAAGCCACAAAAAGCTCCTTCTATACAACAGAAATCCTTCAGGATTTTAAGCCAGACCTGCTCAGTGATACATTTCCACCCAGATGTTGATGAATTTTGAGAAGCTGTGCAGAACGTTGGAATTATGTTTTGCTCAGAGAAAATGGTGAAAAAAAAAAAGTGTTGTGTAAGTCAGAGCTTACAGCACAAAAGCTGGATAACTGAGGGGAAAATGAACATAAAAAGGGGATTGGGGTGTGCAAACACTCATTTTTGATTTATTTTTCCCTAGATAAAAGTGCTGGGTGTTGATGATTAAAAGCTTAAGGTGGTGATTTCACCTTTAAAAATCTGTTAGTGCATGGCCTGGTGTAACTCCAGGGGTCCCAGATTTTCCCAGATGGAAATTGCTGAGGTGAAATATTGATGGGAAAACACTTTTAACCTCAGGCCGGGTGCCTGAGCTTGGATGCCCTCCAGGGACAGCTCCTGGGCCAATTTTGGGAGCTTGCAAGCTGAGGAGTTGAGACACTGATCTGGTGGGGACTTCTACAAAATCAGTGTTATTTCAGTCTCTTGCTCCTGGAAGTGGCTTAAAATAGGGAATTCCAGAGGAATGTTGTGTCAGGGAGTTTTCCATAAAAAGTTAGACAAGGGTACAGATTCCTTCTGTTGGATTTTTGGGATTTGGAATCATGGAATCATGGAATGCCAGTGGGAAGAGTCTGGCTGCGTTTCCACCCTGGGACTGACAGAGATGGATCCAATGCCATCTCTTCCCCGTTCTCCTGCCGGAGTATCCCTGGAAAATCAGGATGTGCCTGTGCTGAACGTGAGAGTCCACCTGGTGTCACTGTTCCTGCATGGCCCCAGGAGCTGCTCCCTGCTCCAGGAAAAGGGGGCTGGAAACTCAGGAAAAACTCTCGATGCCCGCGCAGTTCTTGATATTTAAATTCAAAACAGCACCAAGCTAAAGGAGAATGAGACAAAAATTGCTTCGAATTTGGGGTTGGAGGATTTAATGTCAGCAAACTGCTCCTCGTGCTGATTGATCTCAACTCAGGGCCCTTTGTTTCAGCTGCACCTCCCCGAGCAGGTGAAAGGAGTGGTGGGAATGGGAGATCCAGAGGCATTTGGGAATGCTTCCGGAGCTCATTCCAGGACATAATCATGGCACAAGGAATCTTGTTGCTGTCAGAATCTGCATTTCCTCCTAAACACAAGATGGGAACCTGGTTAAGCCAAGTCAGAAAGAGAAAATGCAGTTTAAAACTTGTCAGCATTGACAAAACCAAAGCCTGATGGTAAAGCAAGAAACTAAAGGGGGTTTGTGCAATTTAAATATTCAGCTTCCTAAAATGAAAGCGTTTTGGATTACACCAATCCCCAGCAGGGACTGAACAGCCTTGGAAGCCAATTTGAAAGTCCTCTCTGATCAGTGAGATCTGTGAGATGGAAGGAAACTCCTGAAGCTGTGAAATATTTGGTGCTGTTTGCACACCCTGCTGGGAGCTTGTGCTCTGAGGATGGTGCTTCACACCTTGATCCCTGGAAAAAAAAACTGGAAAAATAGCAAAGTGGATCCTATTGCATAAAACATCTCTGCTCTGTACTGGAAATGTCAGCAGCAGAGGAAAGAGGAGTTTCCTCTCTCGGGGAGACTGGAACTCAACTGCTGCATGAAGCAGTTTCAGCTGAGCTGGGAAGTGAAGCAGAAACTTTCAGCCAGGCAGGACAGAGGAATTTCAGGTCAGCTCTGGAAAAGCAAACAGAGCTGCTGGAAACTCCCCCTGCTCTGAGCAATCCCTGCAAGGTGGACACGTCCTGTGGCACACAGAGGCCAGGAAGTGCTGACAGGTTCATTCTCCAAGCAGGATTTTCAGGTCAGGTAATGAAGAGCAAAGATAAGAACTGCAATTACACGTGGCTGGGAATAAAGCAGAGTGCAGCTGTTGGAGTGCAAAACAATGGCAGTAACAAGGAGTAAGAAATCATCTTGGAAAGCTTCTAAAAACTCCTGAAGTGATCAGCAGCAGAGGGGCTAAAACTCCACATGGACACAACCATCTCTAGTGCCTTTAGGAAGTGTAAACTCTTTGGATCAATAAAATTAAAGTTTAATGGGAGATAAGGTGTGAAAGTCCTACAATGAAAGCACTCCTAAGGAGGATGCTGGGAATCCAGCAGGATGTTCTGGCTGGAAACATCCAAGGTTTCCTGCTGAGCAGCACGAGCAGTTTGATTTTAGCAGCTGGTTCCTATTTTGTTCTTTAGTTTCCACTCTTGCTGAACCATTGTGGGTTAAGTTGTGCAATTTGAATATTTCCTTTTTGCATGGCAGGGATCTGAAAGGTGCTGAGTGCTACCCTGGCATTCCTTTCTGCCAGGACAGAAACTTCCCCCAGACAGACAGACAGACAGACACAGCTGACCTTGGCGTGCTCAGGGAAGGGTTTGCAGGGAATATTCCATTTCCCATTCCTCCTGGAACACTTCCTGCTCCAGCCATGCATCCATTCATTCATTTAGGTTTGGAACATTGAGCATCAGGTGGGAAAAACTCAGTGCTGTGGCCGCTCAGAGCAGCCTGTGGAGCTGGTTGGAAAAAATCTGGAGAAATGTGGAAAGAGCCTGTTCCACCCCAACAATCCCAGCCTGGGCATCCCTGGAGTGGTGTCCAAACCCTTCTGGAGCTCCAGCAGCCTTGGGCCATTCCCTGGGGAGCCTGGGCAGTGCCCAGCACCCTCTGGGGGAAGAAACTTTCCCTGCTCTCCCCCCTACACCTCGGGGGCCAGCTCCAGCTGTGCCTAATCCTGATCCCAGCTCAGCCTGACCTGACAAATCCAGACCCCCCCCCAGGCTCCCAGTGCTTCCAGCAGGAACCTCCCGGGCAGTGCTGGGAACTGAAATGGGATGAAATATTTTAAATCCTGGAGGCTTGGGACAGGCCGGGAAAAGGGGGAGATGAGGAAAATGAATCAGGAACTCTGAGGAGCTCCAGCTGCCACTTGGCCCCTTGTTTCCTCTGCTGGATTTTGGTGCTTTCCTGGCTCTGTCCCATTCCCCCAGGCCAGCTGGGATCTATAATCCTACACCCAATCCCATCCCAATCCCACCCCAGGTATTGCAGAAGAGGCAACCCCAAAGCCCACGTGGGAAAGGGCAGCAGGAACACAACCAGGGCAAAGTTCCTGCTCCTCCAGCCTGCTCTGGCATCCCTGAGTGTCCAGAAATGCTCAGGATGGCCTTGGGGAGTCCTGCTGGGACTGAGGGTGACCTGCTCCTGCCCTGGGCTCACTCCCAGGCACAGCTTGAGCAATATTTATTTTCATAGTCTTGAGAAATACAGATTTGGCACCTGTAATGCAAAGTACTGCCTGTATTTCTCTGTATTAGGGACTGACAGGCTGGGGAAAATTCACTGTCTCCATAAATAGTCTAATGATTGATGAAATTAAAATATTTTGTGCTCCCTCTTGTTCCTAAACATCAGTAAATACAAATTATATTGATAAATATCAGTAAACATAATATGCAGACTAATAATGAAAGCAAATCTACACTAATTACTACTTCAGCCATTACATTACTTGAGTAAAACATTCCATTGGATCCAAACTTCAAAGTATTTAATAGATTTTTTTTTTCAAAATTAGAGATACTTGGGCATTGTTAAAAGACCTGGGAGTTTGAGCACAGCTGTCCTCATTTTCCCAGGGAAATTATTTTCATCTTCTGCCTTATTTCCCCATAATTATAAACTGGGAAAACAGCTGAGGTGACAAATGACGTAATTAATGTCTTCACTTTGTTTTGTCACCTCCTGTGACCAAGCCTCATTCCCCAAGTCCCTGGACTGCCACCTACAGCTACAACCCATCCTCTGGAAGGAGAGGACATCCCAGGAGCTTGGGAAAATCCCAAAACTCACCTCACTGTGGGTGGAAAAATGTGGATTTGTGTCACCCTGTGTGTCCTGCTCTGTTCCCTTCATCTGCTGAGGATTCCAAAGCCTGATTCTCATTGCCAAGCTCATCCCAGTGCAGCTCCTGCCCACTGCAGGGAGCAGGCAGCACAGGAATCTGATGGTTTGAAGGCTAAAAAGTGTTGGAATTTGGACCAAAAGCAGTCCCAGCCAAATCCAGCACATTATTTGCAGCTCAGTTTGGGATTCAGGAACTGCTCAACAGGGAGAGTGTGAAAGGTGAAAAGGAGGGAGTAAAGGGTTAGGAAAAAAGGAGACCTTGTAATTTTATATTTTAAGGGGTTTATTTTCAACTGAAACCCTGCCACAAGTGAATCTGCAGTGTTATATTCTCCGTATGATGCACGTGATTTACTCATCTTCTAAAGTAAACCAAAAATGATCTGCTTTTATAAAGCCCAAGAATCTGAGAATTTCATCAGAAATTTTCACAGCAGCACATCCTCACATTTTAAATAAATCAGTGGCATTGTTTGCATCATGATAGCAAGCCAGCCAAGTAACTCATTGTGTCAAACAATCAAGGAGACTGAATAAATACTGAAATCATTCCATAAAAACACAGCAAGCTCAGGGAAGCAGCTCCTGCTCGTCCAGGGTTTTTGTGTGCACATCTCTTCTGGCAGACAAGAACAAATTCATGCTGTCTCATTTCTCCAGGTGAAAACTTCCCATATCCAAGCAGCTTTCCCTGGGATGATAAAACCTTCAGGGGGGGTTGTTCCTTCCCCTTGGAATAACAAAATCTTCAGGGGGGTTGTTCCTTCCCCTTGGAATAACAAAATCTTCAGGGGGATTGTTCCTTTCCCCCTGGAATAACAAAACCTTCAGGGGCGTTGTTCCTTCCCCCTGGAATAACAAAACCTTCAGGGGGGTTGTTCCTTTCCCCCTGGAATAACAAAACCTTCAGGGGCGTTGTTCCTTCCCCCTGGAATAACAAAATCTCTGGTAGGATTGTTCCTTTCCCCAGGAATAACAGAAACTTCAGGGGGGTTGTTCCTTCCCCCTGGAATAACAAATTCTTTCTAGGGGTTGTTTCTGTCCCAGTCCCAGCTCTGTAATTCCATTAAAACTGAAAGAATCAAATAGTAAAAACAGGGATTGATTGGAGCAAAAATAATTTCCTGTCAGAGCAAAACACGAAGAGAGAATAAAGCAGAGTTTGCTGCTCCTGGACAAAAATGAGATGAGGCAACACTTTGATGCCAAAGGCAGGTTGAGGTTTTACTTCACCACAGAAAGAGCATTTTCCCGGGGGTTTCCCAGGAAGCTGCAGAGGAGCTGGAAGGCCGAGCTGGCGTGGAAAGCCAGGCACACATAGGTGGTGTAGAGCAGCAGCCCCAGCAGGGCCAGGTTGAAGGAGTAGAAGAGCACCTTCTCCCAGGGCTCCATCAGGTAACTGCAGGTGATCAGCTCAAACTGGCAGAAGAGCCAGTACAGGTAACTGGGGGTGCTCTTCACATCCATCCCCAATCCCAGGACTCCCTGCGGGATGAAAGGTGGGGGATCATGGAAATGGGAACCTGGAAATGGGAACCTGGAAATGGGAACCTGACATTGCTCCTGAAGGAGAGAGGATCATGGAAATGGGAACCTGGAAATGGGAACCTGGAAATGGGAACCTCACATTGTACCTGAAGGATGTGGGGTCATGGAAATGGGAACCAGGAAATGGGAACCTGGAAATGGGAACCTCACATTGCACCTGAGGGTGGGGGATCATGGAAATGAGAACCTGGAAATGGGAACCTGATGTTGTACCTGAGGGTGGGGGATCATGGAAATGGGAACCTGGAAATGGGAACCTGGAAATGGGAACCTCACATTGCTCCTGAAGGAGAGGGGATCATGGAAATGGGAACCTGGAAATGGGAACCTGGAAATGGGAACCTCACATTGCACCTGAAGGAGGGGGGATCATGGAAATGGGAACCTGGAAATGGGAACCTGACATTGCTCCTGAGGGTGGGGGATCATGGAAATGGGAACCTGGAAATGGGAACCTGACGTTGTACCTGAAGGATGTGGGATCATGGAAATGGGAACCTGGAAATGGGAACCTCACATTGCTCCTGAAGGAGGGGGGATCATGGAAATGGAACCTGACACTGCACCAGCCTCACCAAGGAGGCTCCCTGAGAGCTCATTTCATCCATGAGCTGTGGCAATTCCATTCCCCAGGCCAAGCTCTGCCAGAATTTCACCTTGCACTGGGTTACTCAAGGCTCTGTTGGAGCAGCTTAATTAAAACTCCCTTTAAACCCTCTCTCCTTCCTCCTCCTCCTCCTCCTCCCCCTCACCTGTGGATTTCTACACAGAATTTGCTACAAGGCTGATTTCTACCACTGCAGACTGCATTTTATGTCTTGTGCTCCAGTCACTGCTGGAAGTTCCAGGTACAAACTGAGAGCATGGAGAGCTCCACACAAACAGAATTCCAATAAAAGGAAACTACATCCAGGTTCTCCAGCTTTTTCTGCATCAGGGAGTGAATTGATCACAGTTGCCAGAATGAAATACTACTACTACTACTACTACTACTACTACTAATAATAATAATAATAATAATAAGTCCTGTATAATATATTGTATATAATATATAATGATGTAAAATAACAATAAACACAAATTTCTTTTAAAGAATAAATAAATCAATGCTAGTAGTTACTGAGTGTTGCATTCTGGCACCAGCAGGACACAGAACTGGAGAGGGAAAGGGAAAACAGGACTATTTCAGTTATTGACACTTTCTGTCCTTTGGTGAATAAGAGGAAACAAACCAAAAACTCTGCTTTCCCACTTTTTAATTGGGAAGTAAAGAACTCCTGGTGGTGTCAAAATCTGTGGAAGGAAATTTATCCCTCAGAAACAACATGCAATTAACTC
Organism: Euphonia xanthogaster; assembly: GCA_034509185.1. Lineage (NCBI taxonomy): Eukaryota > Metazoa > Chordata > Aves > Passeriformes > Fringillidae > Euphonia > Euphonia xanthogaster. Next base: position 1,876,486 of record JAYDZK010000016.1, on the reverse strand, counting down.
CATAGATCCAACCAGAGTGGGATTTTATCCTAAAAAATCCACTCCCCAGAGATTTTAGTGACATTTTGCTTCCATTTCTCCCCCACCTCTTTTCTTCCTGCCAGGTGAGTGAAACCAATGCCTCTGTAGCTCGAAATAGTAACAATTACTTGTGGCAATATCCTCATTACCCATCCCATTTCTGCCCTTACACACAGCTTTTACTAAACCAGGGGCCACCTGAGCCTCTGCCCACCAAATGCATCACTCTGAGGAAAAATTTGGGCTGTGAAAAGCAGAACTCACCTGTGCCCCAGGCGGGTGGGCAGGGGATGCTCCGGAGCCTTGCAGGGAGCAGCTCCTGCCGGGATGGAGAGGCCGAGCCCGGGAGTCTGATCCTCAATTGCAGAGCGTGTCCTGCACTCCCTGCCCTCCTCCTCGGCTGCTGGGATCTCTCTCCTCTGGCCACAGGACTCTGGTTTGTGCAATAATTGATGCTCCGCCGGCGCCGCGCTCAGGACACGGCACCCGGCTCTTGGACCAAGCCCAAGCTCAAGGGCTCTGCAGGGAGGAGCACACCAGGCAAAGAAATATTCACAGTTCGTGCCTTCCCTGATCTCAAACCTCCCAAAACACCTCTGGCCCCGTGGGGCTTTGAGCTCCTACAAGAGGCAATTTCATGTCTACACAGAATTATGGGGTTAAGCAGCCACAAAAATGTGCCACAGGAAGGCCTGCAGAGAAGGCAGCACCTTCTTTTGCAACCCCTGATGGGAATCTTTTCCAAACAGCTCCCAATCTCTGCGGCTCCCAAAGCTCACCCAGAAGCCCCAGGGTGGAGGGGATTTGGTTTCTGTAAGGAAAAGGGGGTGAGTTTTCCTCAGAAAAGCTGCAAAATGAGAGCAGGCTGCAAAGGCTGGAGGCATTTTAATGATCCAATTGGGCAAGCAAACGAGGCAGGAATCTGCATAATGGATGGCGTTGGAAACCATCTGCCTGCAGCCAGATCATTTCCAAGTATGAATCATGGGGATGATGTGCCACAAGCCATGTCTGAGCCTCACCTTCCCTGCCCTGCTCCCTCAGCCTTCTGCTTTTCCCCCTCATCTTTTCCAATAAAATCCAGTTTCTATTTAAGAACTGGCCCTTTCTCCTAGAGGATGCAGCCATGGGGAAGGACTGCCCCAGGCAGCAGCAGTCAAAATGCTCCATTTTCCACCTTTCAGCCAAATTCTCCATGCCCAGCCCTTGTCCCTCAGGAGCTCCCGCTTCCAACCAGACTTTCTCAGCCATGGATTTCTGTGGAGTCTGGAGGGCTGGGGTGGGATGCTGCAGGCAGGTAGAGATATTAGAAAAGGAAAAATAAAATATGGTTTAGGCCCTGCTTCTCTAGCCAAGCTAGCAGCATCTGACTGTGCTTCTCACGGAATCCTGGGATGGTTTGGGTGGAAGTGATGCCTCAGGTTTTGGCTTTTCTGTGTTTCAGACTCTGTGCTGCTTTAGTGGGCAGTTCTGAGCTTCACATCAGGGCATGGGGAGCTCTGCACAGAGCAGGGAGACAAAACAATTCCTGCTCCAGCTGGGCAC
>JAYDZK010000016.1:1844768-1859607 GCA_034509185.1 Euphonia xanthogaster | reverse complement strand
GGGAGCGGAGCCGCGGCGAGCGGAGCGGAGCGGAGCGGAACGGAGCGCGGGGCTCGGCGCTGCCCGGCCGGCCGAGCATGCACTGAGCGAGCGGCGCCGGGCTCGGAGCCGCCCCGCTGCATGCTGTGGGGAGACACGGTCGCGATAATAAATGATAGAGGATACAATGACTTTGCTGTCTCTGCTGGGTCGGATCATGCGTTACTTCTTGCTCAGACCGGAGACCCTGTTCTTGCTGTGCATCAGCCTGGCCCTGTGGAGTTACTTCTTCCACACGGATGAGGTGAAAACCATTGTTAAGTCCAGCAGGGATGCGGTGAAGATGGTGAAGGGCAAGGTGGCCGAGATCATGCAGAATGACAGGCTCGGGGGTTTAGACGTGCTGGACGCTGAGTTCTCCAAGACCTGGGAGTTCAAGAGCCACAACGTGGCTGTCTACTCCATCCAAGGCCGCAGGGATCACATGGAGGACAGGTTCGAAGTAATCACCGACCTGGTGAACAAGACTCACCCCTCCATCTTCGGGATATTTGATGGGCACGGAGGAGAGGCAAGTGCTCAGCTGGAAAAAACCAATAATTCAACAACACCAAAAAAAAACCGGGGGGGGGGTGCGGGAGGGAGGATGGTCCAAGGCAAGGCGTGGTTGTGTTCTCACCCACCAGGTTTGTGTGGTTGTCTTGTACATTGCGGGGAGGGGATTTCCTTGCTTTTTGGAGGGCGATGGATGTCTCGAAGAAAGGGCTGTGTAATCCTCCCTTCCCTTTATCCCTCCTTACCCCTTCCGCGCTCAGCACGGCACAGATGTGTCCATACCCCCTTTGCCCTCTGCAGTAGTAGAGGTTTAACTGAAGGAAAGGCTGCTGGAGGTGGCTCTGACGTGCGTGGAATAACGATGATGAGCACGAACTCCCCGGAGTCATCTTTTGTTACAGCCGAGTGTGGTGTGATGTGATTTTGGCAGCGGGCTGGCTTCTCCCCCGGACAGAGCCGGGCTCGTCGGCAGAGGTGAAGCAGGAGCGCTGCGGGGGCACGCTGAAGTGTGTGTGTGTGGAAAATGTGCTGTGGGCAATTCCCTGTGCAGGGAGCCGGGCAGGAGCGCGGTGTTTGGGAATTGCGCTGGGGAGTTGGTGTGGTTAAAGGGCGCTGTGCCTGCCCTGCAGGCAAGCAAGGCAGCAAAGCCGGCTGCGCTCCGTGCTGGGCGACCTCGCCGCTCTGCCGGGCACGCTGGCCATCGGGATATTATTCCGTGGTTTGCGGATGACAAATGTTGGAACTGCAGCTTCCTCTGCCTTTAGGATGTGGCGCTGCCACGCAGCTCCTGGTGTGGCACAAGGCACGCGTTTCGTAACCGTGGGCAAGGACGGGGAGCTCGTCCTTGTGTGGCGGAGCAGCTCCGGCTGGGCGTGAGGGAGCCCGCTGGGGTGATGGGAGCAATGTTGGGAATTTTCTGTGAGGGAGGGTGTTCCTCCAGCTGCTCCCCCAGATCCAAGAGTCCAGATCCTTCCTGGAAAAGCTCTGGCAGTGCCCAGACACTCGCGGGGCACAGGGGTGGCAGCTGCTGCCCTGCTCAGCCTGGAAGGGCTCCTGGAAAATCCAGGCCCTGGGCTCGGCATCGGGAACGGCTGCCAGGCTCGGGAAGGGACCTGGGCTCTCCTCGCCGTGTCGGCTCTTTGGCCCCCTTTAAAATTTGGGTATCGAGGATCGCCGGCTTCATAAAAAATGCCGAGCCCTGTTTTGGGGTATTCTGTCTGATTCCAGGCGGGCACAGCCGTGCCAGCTCCTCCTGGCATCCTCGGGCCAGTTCCCTGGGCATGGAGGAGCACGGGTGGCGATGTCCGTGTGTCCCGAGGCGTTCCTTGCCCGCTTTTCCCGGAGGAGCAGGAGCCCTGAGCAGTTCCCGGGGCCATCCTGCTCTGCTGTGCCCGGCAGGAAGGTGCCGGGGCCGGTTCCTTTGGGTCAGCTCCGTTTCCATGCGGGAACCGAGCGGCCCAAGCAGCTGGGCAAGGATCCGGGTGGTGTTTTCAAACAGAGCGCTCCGAGCCTGTGGGACCCAGGGTGAAAGGGGGATCTGATTTCTTTCATGAATTTTGTAGCTTGCCCTGCGCGGGTGGCAAGCTGAGGGTGTTGAATAACCCCCAGCTAAGGCAGGGAATGTTGGCATTTTGCTGATGTGCCCCGTGGATATTGCCTGCTCTGCTGGGCATCTCGAAATCCCATCCATGGCACGCATTGATGCTGCATCCGTGGAAAACTCGTCGGCCTTTTGTATTCTGCTTGCTCAGAACTTGCTCTGATGGGTTCAGTGGCAAAGTACAGGCAGGTTTTTAATTCTGAGAGGTTCAGCAGAACTCTCCACGGATCTTTCTAAATTTAGTGGTTTATAAATGTACCCGTCTCGCATCTGTTATTCATAATGGAATCCTAAGTGTTCTTCATGGCCTTTACTCCTACAAAAATAAGCTGAGGACCTAATTAGTTTCGAGTTTTACATTTTAGGTAAAACTGTTCAGAAGAACATGAGCTGTGTGCTGTGCATACAGCAAAGAAAAAAAGAAATAATGTGGAATGGGTTTTATTCTAAGCAGGTTTTGTAATTTTGAGTAGAAAACAAGAGAGAAGAAATAAAAATTTATGTTCTTATTTAATCCCTAGTACATAATACTACATTTTAAGTCTCTATTTGAATGGGGGGTTTGTATGTCTTAATTTATTTTCATTTTTTAAAAACATCAAATACTCTGTGAAACACTTCATCTATGCACTTGGCGAAGTCTTTGTGAAGGTTAAATTTTCCATATGGGCTCCCATTAAATTTCTTTATGTATATTTAAAGAATAAAGAACAGCTGATCCCTGGGGTTACGTGTGAAACAAACTGTTCTGTATGGGGAGAAATTTGTTTTTCCGAACAGCCAATACCAGAAATGAGATGCCAGATGAATTATTTCCAGCTATATGCAAGGGAGCCTGTCTCCATTAATTACTTCCTGCCATATCCCATTGAAGTGGAAGGATGGAGGAGCATGATTCGAGCAGCTTCAATTACTGTGCACTGCTAATTTATGAAGATTTCTGAGCTTTCATATCACCAACATTTTGCATAAATTCTACTTTTATGTCGTTTCCTCTTCCAGCTTCCAGTTTTAGCCTGGATAGGTTGGCAGACATTGCTTTGGATTTTGTGGGTGGCTGGAGAAGGGAGTAAGCAAAAATAATTATTAATGCTCTGGTTTGCTGCAGTAACTTCTGAAAGGCAAGAATATTTCAGAGAGAAAATTGGATGTGGGGTGTGTAGTGCAAGCCTTATTAAAGGTTACTTTATTGGAGAAACTTCTTTTATTAAAGGTTAGTTTCTTGGAAATATAATGGTAATGACGATGATGATGATGGCAATAATAATGCAGAGCAGGTAGAGGTTAATAATAATAATAATGATGGTAATAGTAATAGTGCAGAGCAGGTAGAGGTCAAAGAAGACCTTTCTAGATCTTCCTTTCTTTTCTAGATTTAGAAAGAATAAAGAAAAGTTGCTGCCTGTTGTCTCACTGAGTGACTTTGGCCAAAGGATCATCCTTCAAAGTGATTGAACTTACAAAAGAAAAGAATTTCTGTTCTCTCATCAGCTTCTTTTTAAGGTTTAGAAATGGCTTGAGTGCTTTTTTTTTTCCTTGCCCTTTTCCCTTTATTTAGGAATTTTGGGGCTGTCCAGGCCTGAAGATGAAGCAGTGTCAAACTGCACAAATGACCAAAGAACAAATGTTGAGCTGGAAAGCTGAGCAGAGGAAAGGCTGGCTGCTTAATGAGAGTGATTTCCCTATTTTAACTACCATTTACTCTCAAATATTTAAGGTTTAAGCACGCAGTTTAATGAGATCTCAGCATTAGACAAGGGCAAAATAGCTCAGCTCCCATCTGCAGTTTTATAGTTATGGCTCTGCTGTAAATCATTGGTTTTTTCCTAACCCTGTGGGGTGAAGGTTTTAAAAATAATTATGGTAATAGATAGTACCTTCCTCTGCCTGGGCTTGTTTGCAGTTGTAAACGGATGTGGGAAATTACAGCTCAGTAACTGTCTCATAAAAAAATGTCTCTTTTTATTTCCCTCCACCTCCTGAACGGGGATGTGGCAAGGCTTGTCCCTCATGATGTGTAGCTGTGGGTAAGAGCTTTTTCTGCCTGGAATAATTGGGCTCTGGAGCTGCTGAGCCAGTGTTTTGGGATGGAAAATACACCTTTTATTTTTAATTTTTATTCCCAGCACAGGGAAAGGCTGGGGAGCTGGAATGTGGAATGTGGAAGTGGCTCCGTGGGGCTCAGCACCTCGGTATCAGCAGCACCCAGTGCTGGCAGAAGTCTCTGGTTACTGATTAACTGAGAAAGACACAAAAAGAAAAAAGAAAAAAGAAAGGGAAAGGTCAGAAGATAATGGTGGAGAGTGCTGAGGAGCCTGGTGTGAGGCTGTGGAAATAGGAATGCTGAGGTGAGGCCTGGAGGAGAGGGCACTGTGCCAGCTGTGTTTGAACAAACCTGCTGTGCATTCCAGTCCAGCTCTCTGGTCCTGACAGCAGAAGGTGTTTGTGCTGTGCTGAGAGAAGAGAAAGCTGCCAATTTTACAATTTTAGTTCATTTTTTGGTGGTTTTTTAAATCTGCTAATTCCCATTCCAGCCCCATCCCTGCGATGCTGAACAACTTAAGCAATCTCAGCAATGAAAATTTCTCTCTCAGGCTTTTGAGTCAAGGCCATTCAGGATTGATGGCTTGGGATTTTATAAAAGGCAGGGATAAATCAAACACAGGCTTTGGGGTTTCTCTGGATGTTACAGCCCAGTTGTAAGGAACAGTCTTGGAGGGCTTGCAGTTTTTAAACAGAAACTGCCAGCATGGTTTTCCTTTTATAGTAATTTCCTCTGGTTTCTAATCTAGAATCCACTGCAATGTGTCCAAATGTTTGAATAAATATTTACATAGGTGAGGTCATGTTGATAGGCAAGTCCCAAATCTGCTTATGAATTCCCCTCCAGTGGCCTAAAACACAAGTAAAAATGATCTACTGGAACATTCCTGTCATTTTGTTCACTTCATCTGAGGTTTTTGTTCTTGCATATCATGCTCCAGGATTATGATTTTTCACCCTACAGCACCATGCTGATTCGATTCAGGGTGAAACTCTACGCTCATTTGCTGTACAAAAATTGATTAAAATGCTGTAAAAAGCTGTAATTGGAAGGAGGAACTTGAATTGCTGCCATTCAGGGCTGTATCATTGGGTGTAGGATTGAGCCTTTTTTCAATTTTGATAAAAATCAAGAAGTCAATTAATTTTTAATGTGTTTTGCCAGCTTTGTTTTAATCGGTGTTTCCCTGTCTGGGCTCTCAGGCTGCCAGCAGATTGCCACTGGTTTAATGAAATCAGTTTTGATTATGAGATGCTTTCAGACTATGAAAGTCATTGAAGTTTTCCCCATGAACTTGAGGAACTCAAGACTCCTCCACAGGACGTGTTCCTGTTGGGAATTGCTGTGCATGGGGAGGAAACAATCTTGGAGCAGTGGGATTTTAATCATTTCTGTTCCCTAGCTCAGGAGTTTGGATATTTTTGTGTTTAACAGTGTGAGAGGAAAAAAAATTCACGTCCTCTGTCATGTGGGTTCATTAAACCAGCAGATTGCTCTGCCTCCAGTGTGGTGTTCCCAGCAGCTCTTTGGGAGCACAGTAGGATTTCTCCTCCCTCCCTTTTTGCTAGAAACCCAAATATTTACGGTGTAAATTGTGCCTTAAAGCTGTGATTTGGCTCCTGGCAGTTTCACTTCTGAAACAATCTCCTGGCACGTGGTTGCTGTGTTTTGCTGCTGGCTGGTTTCTGCTGGTGGCTGCAGTTTCCTGCAGCACTTTTGGCACTGTGGCCATGTCCCATGCTTGTGGCAGGATTCCCATGCGCTGCTTTTGGCACTGCTCAGTTTTCCCTTCATTTTCTCAGGACTTTTCAGCCCTGCCCCTCTTCATCTGGGGTTTTATGTCTTCCTCAGCACGCAGGTGTTGCCTGCTCTGAAGTGAAATTCCAGCTTTGCTCAGCCCCAGCAGCCTTTGGGCACACTGATGTGCTCAGAAATGATGCGATCGTGCTGAGACCAGCCGGGTTTTGGGATCCAGCCCTGGAAGTGTCCCGAGAGTTTGGAGCATCCTGGTCTAGTGGGAGGTGTCCCTGCCCATGGGATAAGATGGGCTTTAAGGTCCCTTCCTCCCCAAACCACTGCAGGAAAGGCAATGCAGAGGTACCTGGCGCTCATTTATCTCAGGTCTCGAGGTTCAGGTCTTGCCCTTCCCTCCGAGCTCAGCATGGAAACCCTGACAGATCTGGGCAAAGGAACAAAATGCTCGTGTGCTCCTCCTGCTTTGAATCTCTGCCCTTGCAGGGAGACTTCCCAAACCTAATTGAAGGGCAGCAGCTGCTCTAATTATGCACAGAAAGTCACAAGCCTCTTGCTCCAATTTTTCACTGCAATATTTGGTAAATTCTCTGAGTTTTAGTGAAGTCAGCACCCTCTGGGCCCCCTGCTCTGTGCCCCACACGGACTCCTCAGCCCCATTCCTCATCCCTGCTGGTCCTGTGGCCCCACTTCTGTCCCTCATCCCACAGACCCTCAGGGAATGCTGTGTCCCAGGGAGCTGTGCCCATTCCAGCCCTCCTGGGATGTGCTTTAAAACAGAGTTTGGAACTCCAGGTTCCCTCTGGCTGCTCCTGCTGGAGCTCAGGTTCACCAGATCCCAGCCCAGCTGGCCAGACCAGTTCCTCTGGCTCAGCCCCAGCCCAGGAGTTCCCCCAAGCAGGAGATGGTCATCAGCATTTAATGACCCTCTTTCTTTAGGAGCCTGTAGAGTTTCACTGCACCCAGGAGGTCAGGAAACAGCAAAGGCTACAGATGAGGCAATCCCGAAAAGAAGTTTTCATCCTGGCAAAAATGTCCATGCTGTTGTCATTTGTGTGTAAAATCAAGAGTTGTAACAAGCTGCAGATTTTTTTTCCCTCTTTAGGGCTGTTTTATCTGCTTTTAGTCCTGTTTTTTAGCTGGTGTTTAACACTTCAATGTTTAACACTGGTGGTTTTATTAAAGCAGTTTAAAGCTCGTGCCAAAAGCAGCTTTCATTTGAAAGCAGCATAGCTTTGAAAAAATGCAAATTTCATTCCAGTTTACGAGAGAAGAAAGGTTTGCAGGTGCCAGAATACTGACAAATACTCAGAGTAAGTAAGACTGGTGAGAATGGTAAATTTTAGTTGAAATAACTGCTCATTTATGCCGTGAAATTGATGTTTATATGGCAAATACAGCTTGGGCCAGATCAGGCCTGATCCAGGAAGGATCAAGGGAAATATTTTGGTCCTGCTAAAAACCAGAAATAACAGAAAGCTGTTGTTAAGAGCAGGCTCTCGGGTCTGGAGTGGTTTGCCATCAAATAATGTGGATGGAGAAGAAATCCACCTTTCTTTTTGCTCCTGTGGAAAAGCCATCCCAGAAAAGCAGCTGATGGTGGATACTGGGATCTTGGGATCGGGGTGCTGGGTGAGGAGCAGAGTGGACAGGGGGAAAGAGGGGGGAGAAAAGGGGACATGGGGAAGGGGTGAGAAAGGGGGACATGGGGAAGGAGAGGGGAGAAAAGGGGATATGGGGAAGGAGGGGGGAGAAAGGGGGACAAGGGGAAAGGGGTGAGTAAGGGGATATGGGGAAGGAGGGGGGAGAAAAGGGGACAAGGGGAGGGAAGGATGAGCAGAGTGGACAAAGGGAAGGAAGAAGGGATGAACAGAGTGGACAACAGGAAAGAGGCGTGAGCCAAGTGGACAAAGGGAGGGGAAGGAGGGAGGGAAGGATGAGCAAAGGGGACAGAGGGAAGGAGGGATGAGCAGAGGGGACGAGGGCAGGGAGGAAGGAGTGCCATTCTTTGGGTTGAGGCCATCACCAAGCCCCGAGAGCAGTGTGGCAGCACAAAGGACTGTCCTGCTGCTCCTACAAACTGCCTGTGGTGCTGGAACATGTCCTGCTGTCATCATCTGTGACCCTGTCTGCTCCCCAGCTGTGGGAGCAGCTGACATCTCCAGCCACACAATCACAGGAGGTGTTTTCACTGCTGAGCCACATTGCAATTAGCCACGGCTCCTCGTGTGGGCAAACCTCAAAGCTCCCTGGAGAAATGAGCACTTATTTGCATTTACTTTCAGCACCAAAACGTTATCCCTTGCAGATTTGCTCATTGTCATAAGTGTTGATAAAGCCTTTTTGATGTTTTTTTTTTCCTTCTGAATCCCCTTCAGGGGTAAACATTTGATTTTATTGAGTTCTGTTATAATAGCTGAAGCTGTCATACAGCACTGCTTTCAATCAATATGCTTTTTAATGTAATAAATCTCTTCACTTTTTCATTCTCCTCCCGAAAGAAAACTGCTGGAGGGTGTGAAACATTTCTTCTGAGGGAAAAGTGCGTGGTCCATAATGCAGCTCTGTGCTGTGCCACTTCTTTAAACTTCATTTTAAGTGGGAATGTGATTTATTTCAGGTGATCTGTGCATGCACTGCATTTTCCCTGGAATGTGTGCTCCCTCCAGACAAACACTGAGGTATTGAAATATCTGATTGTGGTTGGCATGAAATACAATCTCTGTCCAAAGCTGTGTGCTTCAGGAATGAAGTGTGGGAGTAGGAGGAAGGGGAAAAGGAACGTGCTTGTCTCTTTAGTGTTCTTGATGTTTATACCCCTGAGCTTTCATCTGTTTTCATGCTTTGCAGAGTGAATTGGTTTTTTCTGATTTCTGTAGCTTTTTTTTATTGCTCAAGTGGTTTTGGAGATGTCTAAGACATTATGTAGGATGTAGAAGGTGCTTTTCGTGCTGGGTTTTTTTTTAACGTGGGGTATATGTGATGTGGTTCCTGTGGTTTTATTTCTGCTGAGAAGCAGGGAAGTTGGCCAACAGTCTGGATAATCCCACCAAACAAAACTAATTTTTCGTTGCATATTTATTCCTAATTATCTGAAGTTTGGCTGTTCACTGTTGTGGGAGAAAAGGGGAACCACAGCTGAAGTTTGGCCCTTTATTGGTGTGGAAGGAAAGGGAAATCCTGGCTGAGGGTTGGTGAACAAAGGGAAATCACAGCTGAAGTTTGGCTCTTTGTTGGTGTGGAAGAAAAGGGGAATTAGACCAGGAGAAGTAGGAGAAACCAGTCTCCAGCTGCCATGGAGGAGAGAAGCAGCAGCCCTGGGAAGGAGACAATGCCAGTTCCCCAGAGTGGAGTTAACTCAGGGATGTGCACGTTGGTGGGAGATGCCAAACTGATGGAATCCATCCAGCACCTGAGGGGCTGGGTTTGTGTGAGAGGTGATTCCTGTGCCAGGATGATCCTGGTTTTGTTTGGTGATGGATTTGGTTTAGGTGATTCCTCTGTCAGGATGATCCTGGTTTTATTTGGTGATGGATTTGATTTAGGTGATTCCTCTGTCATCATGATCCTGGTTTTATTTGGTGCTGGATTTGGTTTAGGTGATTCCTGTGCCAGGATGATCCTGGTTTTATTTGGTGCAGGATTTTGATTCCTGGGCCAGGATGATCCTGGTTTTATTTGGTGCAGGATTTTGATTCCTGGGTCAGGATGATCCTGGTTTTATTTGGTGCAGGATTTTGATTCCTGGGTCAGGATGATCCTGGTTTTCCCTCAGTGCAGGCTGGGGAAGCAGCCAGCCCCATGTTTGGGCAGCTCTCCTTTGTGGCTCCCCAGGAAGCCCCTCCAGTGCTGTGACCCCGGGTGTTTTGGGCACTGAGCTTTGCCCTCTTTGTTTCTGCCACATCTCTGCCTTGCTGGCACGGATTCCAGCCTGAGCTGGTGCTCAGGACAGAGGGAACAAAGCGTGGGAGCAGCTGCCTGCTCCGTGGTGCTGCCGGTGCCAGTTGGCATCAGCCAGCAGAGGAGAGCCCCAGAAATGCTCATGTAGAGCTGCTTCATCTGCAGAGAATTTGGGGGGCACACCCTCATTTCCCTGCATCTTTGATGCTGTCATACAAAAAGCATCCCTGGAGTTTGAGGGAATTCTCAGCGGATGAGCGTTGCGTGAAGGATTTGCAATCCTTGGCAATTAGGAAATTGTTGCTGAGGTTAATGGGGATATTATTTTTAACTTGGAGGGCAGGAGCAATCTCCTGCCTCCGGGATAGAATTATTTCAATCAGTGCTTTAAATAAGCACTTTCTGTGATGGTTTAAATTGACAAACATTTAAATCATCAACCTGAATTCTTTTTTAGCTGAATGTGATAAATTCACATTCTTTTTATTTTGCATTGAGGCAGAATGGTATTTACTACCAGTGTTTAGTTGTGTGAGGTTGGGCTTTTTCCCTTTTTTTTTTTTTTTTTTTTTTCTTTTTTGTGGATATCATTCCTGCAAATAAAAGCAGAATGAAAAGCTAAATAAGAAGCCAAATACTGTGGTGAGGTCAGGAACCTTCTCCTCAGACTCCATTTATAACTGGAATCACAGACAGACAAGAATTGGAGATAATTCTGCTCAAGGTAACCACATCTTCAAAGAGGATGATGGCAAAATAATAAATTCTTTATAAAAAACACACTTTTTTTTCCTGCTTTGAGGAGAAAGTCCTGGTAGGAGCTGGTTCCCACTTCAATAACTCTTTTTCTTTAACCTTCAGAGGCAAACACGTGCTGTTTACATCTGTAATTCTAATTAATTTTCATATTAGGGTGCTAGAGTATATTCTCAGGCCTGGAGAAATTAGTTTTGTCAATAGTTTTGTTTTTAAATAATAAAAAACAATAGGTAACTTAACATTCATTCTTCCAGCTGTGATTATTTTCAGTATCCCAGGCCATGTCAGCCTCTTGGAGTTAGTAAACATTTTAATTAGATTTTTTTAAGGTGATAGAGTGTATTCCCAGGCTATGAAAAATACATTTTTGTTAATAGTTTTACTTTTAAACATCTTTTCTTTAAAAAAAAAAAAAGGCAACTTCTTTGCCTTTTTGTGTTGTATCACAGCTCTGGGCAGTAGCTGCACTCTGGGTCAGGCTGCAGCACTGCACGTGATGAGTAGAAAAATATTCCAGATAAATTCAGGGAATAACTTGGGATGTGTTGGAGCAGCCCAGGCTGGTGAGCTGCCTGAGTTGGAGCTGGTGTGTTCTGAAGTGTCCATGTGAGCATTCACTCCTCCAGGTGTGATGATTTTCAATATCCCAAACCATCTGAACCTCTTGGAGTCAGTAAACTTTTTTAATTAGATTTTTTTAAGGTGCTAGAGTGTATTCCCAGGCTATGGAACATACATTTTTGTTAATAGTTTTACTTTTAAACAACTTTTTTTTTTTTTTTTTAAAGCAACTTCTTTGTCATTTTGTGCTGTATCACAGGTGCCAGGCTGCAGCACTGCAGGTGATGGGTGGAAAAATACTCTGAGTAAATTTAAGGAATCTCTTGGGATGTGTTGGAGCACCTCAGGCTTTTGAGCTGCCTGAGTTGGAGCTGGTGTGTTCTGAAGTGTCCATGTGAGCACTCACTCCTCCAGGTTTGATGATTTTCAATATCCCAAGCCATCTGAACCTCTTGGAGTTAGTAAACATTTTAATTAGATTTTTTTAAGGCGACAGAGTATATTCCCAGGCTATGAAAAATACATTTTTGTTAATAGTTTTACTTTTAAACAACTTTTTTTTTTTTTAAAAAAAGCAACTTCTCTGCCATTTTGTGCTGCATAACAAGGGCCAGGCTGCAGCACTGCAGGTGATGGGTAGAAAAACACTCCCAGTAAATTTAGGGAATCTCTTGGGATGTGTTGGAGCAGCCCAGGCTGGTGAGCTGCCCGAGTTGGAGCTGGTGTGTTCTGAAGTGTCCATGTGAGCTGGGGCAGCCTCAGGTGCTGCAGCAGAAGGACCAGGGAAGGAGTTCCCAGCTGCAGACTGGAAGGAGCTGCCTCAGAGCAGCTTTTAAAAGCTTTTTTGGCACAGTGCTGTCCATCCTGTTAAGGAAGAACCTGACTGGGAGGGAGGATGGCGTGGGTGAATAACAGGAGAGGCTGTAACCCTGTTATAGAAAAGAGATGGTTTTACTGGAAGGTTTTGTTGCTGAGTTTCCCAGCACCTGCAATTGACAGGAGAGCTAAACACATTTCCAGTGGCAAACACCATTCAGTTGAGACTTTTTTTTTTAATACAGAAATTGAAAACTGGGTTTTTTTTCTGTCTCAGTGGCTTTAATTGACCTCCCTGGGCCTCTGATTCAAAGCCTCTCAAAAGTGGGTCACAAAAACATGTTCTACCTCTGTGAACAGGTGTTTCCAGCTCATTTTACAGGCTCAAATGTCTGCTTATGTCTCTTGGCTGCTCTCATACAGCTCAGGAACACAACTGAAAATAGAAATTTGTAGCCCCTCTCTTGTTTTCTCCCAGAGGCAACTGCTCCTTTTTATTTTTATTTTTTTTTTTTGTGAGACTCCCCCTGTGTGCCTTCTGTTATTTAATGTGACACCAGCACCTTCCTGCTGGGCTCTGCAGGTCCCAGGTTCTTTGTTTAATGGGATTATTAAGAAATTAATGGCACCTAAGACAGAGCAGCACCAATTCTCACTCCAGATCATGGACCTGGGTGTTTTTTTCACACCAAAGTGAGAAATCCTGGTTTGAACCTTGGGCATGTTTTGGGTGCATTTTGGTTTGAAGGAGTGGTTTTAGTTCAAAAAGTGATCTAAGTAGCCAGGCAGGGTGGGGAAGTGGGGCTTTCTTAGCCCTGCCTTCCTCTTGTTTGCAGAATTTATGGCTTTATGAGCCAGCACAAAAAGAGCTTGATTCCTTCATTTACCAAAAAAGAAACTGGAGGTGTCAGCAGCCCGAAGGGAGAGGTGTGAGGCAAAGTTTGAAAAACAACAGTGAAACAAGAAAAGCATTTTCCTTTCTAGAGGTGTGGTGGTTTCAGGAGCCCCAGCAGTGAATTAACCCCAGGAATGAATTATTAGCCCCAGCAGTGAATTAGCCCCAGCAGTGAATTAACCCCAGCAGTGAATTAGCCCAGCAGTGAATTAGCCCAGCAGTGAATTAACCCCAAGAGTGAATTATTAACCCCAGCAGTGAATTAGCCCCAGCAGTGAATTAGCCCCAGCAGTGAATTAACCCCAGCAGTGAATTAGCCCAGCAGTGAATTAACCCCAGCAGTGAATTAACCCCAAGAGTGAATTATTAACCCCAGCAGTGAATTAGCCCCAGGAGTTCAGCCCTTCTCCCTGGGAGCATCACCCCTGTGCTCACCTGTTCCCTGGAAAAGGACTTGCTGTTCCCTCTCCTTGCCACAGGAGCCTTTCCATGCAGGCAGGATTTGAAAAATTGGAATAATTTGCCCTCTCTGGAGCAGCACAAAGGAGAATCTGCAAGAAATGAAAGTGTTGCCTTTGGCTGGAGGGCTGCAGGTGCTGCAGGGTGGGTTCCTGGGGCTGGGCTTTTTATTCTCTCTCATTTTCTGCTCTTGAGACTTAAAAACATGCCCTGGAAAAACTAAAAATCTCCTGGAAGCTTTTGATCCAAGAGCCCAGCTCCTCAGAGAGTGGGCATGTGGGCATGGGCAGTGTGCTCTGGTTTAAATAAGGAGAAAGAAGTTAAATTAGGGAACATGCCAAGGTTTGTTCTTCTGGTGAAAATGCCCCAGAGGATGGAGCTCAGTGGTTTTTTGGTTTTCACTGTCAAAGTTACCTTGATAAAGCATTTAAAGCCTCCTGATCTGTCTTGAGTTGAAGTTGTGCATTGCAAGAAAACTGCTCTTAGCAGTGAGGGGCGTTTCAAGGTGACCAGGGACGAGTTGGGAGCAATAAAAAGAAATTAAATTAATTACATTGTGGGTGAGGTTGCCTGTGTTTCATCCTCCCTCTGTACAACCACACGAGGAGAGGAAATCCAATGAAGAAAGCTGAACAGGATTTTGTTATTGCCTAAAGCTTAGACAACTCCACACCACAGGAAGGAACCTACAGGCATTATTTTTGTGCAGCAAGAACTGGTGACATGCTAGGGGGGAAAAAAGGGAAAAAAAGAGAGACATAATGAATGGTTAAAAGCAGCAAATATGTAAATATTTTCTAGGGAGAAGTAATTAGTGGTAGGAATGAGCTCCCACTCAGCCCTGGGCTGCCAGAGGATCTCAGCTCCCCAATAATCAGTTTGAAAACACATCAGAGGTGCCTTTTTTCCTGCTCTCATTAAGCTGTTGCAGCCAGGGATGGCATTATGGAAATGTCAGGGTTCAAGAGCCCGCCAGGAAAGCGTTCAGAGGAGGGAGATGCATCAAAACACTCCAGCAGAGGAGCTTTCTGTGCCCCGGTGTGTCTGCAGCAGAGCAGCTCCCAGCCCCGTCCCCGGGAGCTGAGGAGCAGCTGAGCTGGGGCATCCTCACTGTGCCCTCCCGTGCCAGGCACAGGGCGCTGCTCCAGCACCCCCTGGGAGCCTCCTGGAGGCAGCAAACACTGTGTGCAGGATGATGCAGTGTATTCTCAGGCTTGGAGGAAGAAGGTTCTGTTAATAGTTTTACTTTTAAGCAACTTTTTTTGGGTGTTTTTTTTTTTTTTTCTTTAAAGCATCTTCCTTGCCTTTTTGAGCTGTATGACAAGGGCCAGGCTGCAGCGCTGCCTGTGATGGGTAGAACAATACTCCAGGTGAATTTAGGGAATCTCTTGGGATGTACTGGAGCACTCCAGGCTTTTGAGCTGCCCAAGCTGGAGTTCGTGTATTTTTCCTTTCTTCCCTTCCCTTCCCTTCCCTTCCCTTCCCTTCCCTTCCCCTTCCCCTTCCCCTTCCCCTTCCC
>JAYDZK010000016.1:1814060-1824670 GCA_034509185.1 Euphonia xanthogaster | reverse complement strand
TTCTATTCCTTGCCAGCCTTCTGATGAAATCCTTTCTTCTGTTCTTTTAGTACAGTTCTAATCTATCATTTTCTTTTAATATAATATATATCATAAAATAATAACTCAGTCTTCTGAAACACAGAGTCAGGATTCCCATCTCTTCCCTCATCCTGGGATCCCTGTGAGCACCACCAGATTCATCACCATCATCATCACCACCATCACCACCCCCACCAAGCACGAGGAGCCTCCTTAGCCCCAAACTTCAGCTCCTCCTCAAGGTTTCCACCTCCTAAGCAGAGCCCAGGAGCTCAGAAGGAAGCAGCTCTTTGGTTTAAGCACAAATTTATCCATTTTCTGCATTTTCTGCTCATTAAATTTTAACTGCTGCAGTCTTTTCCAGAAGGGCTTGGAGCAGGATTTTCCCTTTGCTGGGATAAACGGCTGCTCTCTGGAGATGGGGGGTGTTGAAGGGTGATGTTGCACAGGTTCTAAAGCTGGCAAACACCATTATATTTATTGAATTAACCTCTGAACCTGCTTGAGAACAGCTCAAAACACCCAACACAGAGCAGACAGCCTTTTTTTGCTTTATAACCACAGTTTGGGTACAATTTACTTCATTTGTCATCTTCTGTAATTATTTTTCTAATGCTGCATCTACTGCAGGGACAATATGTGAATTTGAATGAGCTGTGAAAAGCTGCTCATGGGGGGAATAACAATTTAGAAGTGTGGAGGTAGTTACTTACACTCATTCATTTCTTTTCAATGGAGTTTCTTTATCCTCTTTATTTTCTATTTAGCCTCTATTATTAATGATGTTGTGGCTTGTCCCTAAACACTGCAGGGGGTGTTATTGGGGGGGCAATTCCTTTCTGTTAACCTGGATTAGCTAAAATGGTGTCAGATCACCAGGCAGGACCTGGAGCTGCTCACCTGAAATGAGGAACAGACCTCTGCAGGGAGCTGTGAGGGCATGGAGAGTCTGGCAATAAAGAGCTTTGCTGGTGGAGTTGCCACCCCTGGAGGCTCCCAAAAAGGTGGGGATGTGGTGACCATGGAGGTGCTGAGCTGGACTCAGTGGCCTTAAGGATCTTCCCCAAATTTAAGGCTTCTCTGATGAATTTGACCCATCCTGGTCATTTCCTGGAGTGTTATTGGATCATTTCCTGCTCATCTTCCACCCTTTTAAAACTCTGGGAGGGGTCCCACGGGCCCTGGTGTGAAGGAGGCTCCACATCTGACAGGGAAATGGTTTTAAACTGGAAAAGGAAAGGTTTGGATTAGGAAAAAATCCCTCCCTGTGAGGCTGGGAAGGCCCTGGCACAGAGCAGCTGTGGCTGCCCCAGCCCTGGAAGTGTCCCAGGCCAGCCTGGGGCAGCAGCAGGGGTCCCTGCCCCTGGAATGGGCTGGGATTGGAGGTCCTTGCCCCCCACAGCACTCTGAGACTCCACGATTCTGCTCCCCCTGTCTTCCAGCAGACCTACAGGAGCCCAGGTTTTGGGGCAAACCGTTGGGCTTCATCCTCCTTTTCCCCCTGGCCGGGAAGTTGTGTCCCCAGCCCGGCTTTCCCTTCCTGCTGTCCCTGAGCTGTCCCTGCCCTGCTGCTGAGCCAGGCTGTTCCCACTTCTCCTGCTCCTTCTGCTCTGAGCTCCTGGCACTGCCTCTCTCTGCCCTCCCAGCTTCTGACCCTCACAACTGCACCAGATGCCTTCTCTTCTGGTGCTCATAAATCACTCCCTAGTCTTTTATCAGGGCTTTTTTCCCCCTCATCTCTTTTTTGGCCAAGTTCTCCAGCAGGGCTTTGTTCCCCAGCTGTCAGCACTTATTCGAAGGGTGCCAATGTCACTCCCCCTGCAGTGCTGCCAGCTGGGGACAGAGCTTCCTTATCTCCTGCTGATCTCCTGCTAGAGTAGCTCTCTGCACGGATTTATCTCCGCTCTTGAAGATCTCTCATCCCAGGTTCTTTATTTAGGAGAAGCTCAACAATTCTTGTGTCACTGTGGCCTACAGGAGTTTTGTTTTATATTTGGATTTTGCAGTGCTTGTTCTTCATGGAGCAGAGACCAGGCTGGTCTCTCCTTCTCTCGTTTCTCCTTGAAATAAGATCAAAAAGCTTTTATCCAGAGGGATGTTCCATGCAGGAATCTGCACTCTGAGCAGATCACAGCTGGGTGACTCTCTCTCCCCACCTCTCCTGTTTTCCCGCTGAATTCCATGAAGGAATTATGGGATTTGTTCTTTTCCCTCCGTAAGGAATATTCCCTCAGTCCCACAGGACTGAGCTGCACTCCTCCCCAGTCGGGTGCTTTGGGCAAACTCCCTGTTCTCTTTCTCCACGTTCCCTCCCAAACCCCTGTGGCTGCACTGAGAGGAGAAGGAAGGAATTCTGTCGATGCCATTCCCTAAATGTGATTTTCCCTCCCTTTCACCTGGTGCTGTGTGCTGGCAATGGGAAAGTGCAATGCAATGAAGGCACGACACAGTTCATCCAAACCCCCAGCAGAGCTCTGGATTTTGGGATTGGCTCACAGGAGCACCTTGGAGCAATCCCAAGTTTCAGCCCAGCCCACAGCAGCCTTTGGAAATGTTCTGGGACAGCCCCACACCAAGTGGTGGAGATGGAAAACTTTCATGGCACACATTTGCTGCTGGCTAAATACAGAATTAGGAGGGCTCTTCCCAAAAGCTGGCAAGTCTGCCTGGAAAACGAGGGGATCTTGGCATTTAGTGGCAAAAGAAACAAAGCTGGAAAACCCCTCTGTGGAGTGCTGCTGGGTGAGGAGCAGCAGGGGTGGCCCTGAGGGATTATCAGCAGGGAATTCAGCCCATCCCAGGGCAATCCTTTTTTTGGGTGTGGGGTCAGTGCCATGGGAGCGTGGTGGGAAGGAGCAGGGCTGTCCCTGCAGAGGAGAATTGGTGTCAAATCAGATCTGTCCTGCATCTCTGTGGGAAAACTGCATGGCCAAGGAGCACTTCTGGGACAGAAGCTCCCTTGGGGCTTCCCTTGGTGTTTTATCAGGTCCCATTCCTTGATTTCCATGTCTCTTCTCCCAAACCACCTGCATTTTAACAGTTCTCGTTTTTTTAATCATCTCCCACTCATTCTTCCCATTTTCTACCAACATTCCTGTTTGATGTGTTCCGGCTCTGCTGCCCAAGGTCCCCTCTCTGTCTCTGGGTGTCTGGTGGATGTTGATGGGAGTGGGATGTGAAAATCTACCCCAGGCTGGGATCTGGAGCAGGAATTTCCATGGCCTGAACGTTATCCCAGCTTTTATCCTGGCAGCCTCCAGGCAAAGCCTGTGTTTTGCACATCAGGACACAATCATTCCATTTTCCAGTGCAGAATTCACAAACATCCTGTCCCCTGGTGTGGGACACCGCTCCCAAAAATGCCTCCTAAAATAATCCTGGAAGGGACACATCAAAGAGGGACCTTGGCAAAATGTCCCCCAAAATAAACCTGCCAACAAAGCCCTGGCTAGGATGTTGGGATTATTAATATTTTGTGTTGTTTCCTTGCTAAAAGATCTGTGAGCTTCAAGGGTTGTTATCTATTTATAAAGCATTTTCTCTCTCCTTGGTTTCAGTACAGTGGATTTTAATTTGATTTATGAGTGATGGTTAAGGTAGGCTGGCTTGTCCTTCAGTTCTATGCCTATGCACAGGCAGTGGTGAAAAATTAATTAAATTATGCTGCCCATACTGATTACACTGATCTCTGGCATGGGATACCACCAGGAATGGGATGCTCCAAGAACTTTATTTAGAAATTATATTGAAATTATCTACATAAATTACATCCATAGCACATCATGCTCTGTACAGGAAAATGAGATTTTTTTTTCCCCCTCTATTTATTGAGGTTTAGGAATCTATCAGATATCCTGTCCTGTTCACACCATTGCTCTGGAGCTTCCTTCTATTTTCCTTCACTTCCAAGGAATTTTTGAATCATGGCCACTCCATTTTTTCCCCAGGAAACCTCCATGCAAACTGATTTCAATGCTTCATGTCCTTGGTTTTGTCTTTCTGTGACCCGGTGGAGCTCTTTAATCCTGCAGAACTCCAAGTTTTACCCTGCCACATCCAGTGGTGCCACCCAGACTCCAGGCAGGACAAAACATTCTCTTTTTAAACCCAAAATAATGCTTTGAAGCATTTAGCCCAGCCAGAAAAGGCACTGGGATCAGCACAAACTGTATTTTATTTATGCCTGAGGTACAGAATAGAGGGTTTAGGCCTGGAAATGGGAATACTTGGATTTTTTTTCCTGCTTAGCCATTCCTTGGCTAAAGGATTTTTTTGTTTCTTGCAAGGGAATAATTGGTGCCACAGAGCTCCCATGGGGGTGAATTGCTCTGGGTATTAATGCAGATTTCAGCTGGTCAGATTTCCAGCTGCCAGCACATCTGATAGATTTATATTTCTTTAATTTATATATACCATATATGTTATGTTTATTACATACATATTATATAATTTAGAATAGGTAATATAGAATATATAAAAGATATATACACTGTAATAGATTTAATATATTATATAATGCATTATATATTTATGATGCATTTCTATATTAAATATTCTCTTTTTTAATAAATATCTATTTTAATAAATATTCTCAATATATATTTTATATATTCCAGTGATGGAAACTGGGGAAAAACCTCTCTCCTTCCCTCTCCCAATGCCCCACAAAGCAAAAACTTCAAATTTGCATCCCCTGGTTTTCCCCCTGGGATCACTGTCATTGTTCACTACCCAAAAACACAAGAAGGTTCCAAAAAAAAGTGATGGAAATATTGAGGGAAAGCTTCTGCTTCCCTTCTTTCTGGTTCCACCATTTGGTGTTTGATTAAAAGCCCCAAACCTGGTGTCTTTTTTTATACAAAAACACCTCGAATCGGGAACAGTCAAACGTGAAAAGTGGAATTATCCTGAATTGCCTGTGGGATTTATCCCAATATCCCAGTGGGATTTATCCCCAGTTCTCGGTGGGATTTATCCCCAGTTCCCTGTGGGATTTATCCCCAGTTCCCTGTGGGATTTATCCCCAGTTCCCTGTGGGATTTATCCCAATATCTCTGTGGGATTCATCCCCAGTTCCCTGTGGGATTTATCCCCAGTTCCTGTGGGATTTATCCCCAGTTCCCGGTGGGATTTATCCCCAGTTCCCAGTGGGATTTATCCCCAGTTCCCGGTGGGATTTATCCCAATATCCCAATGAGATTCATCCCCAATTCCCAGTGGGATTTATCCCCAATTCCCACTGGGATTTATCCCCAGTTCCCGGTGGGATTTATACCAAATTCCCAGTGGGATTTATCCCCAGTTCCCAGTGGGATTTATCCCCAGTTCCCAGTGGGATTTATCCCCAGTTCCCAGTGGGATTTACCCCCAGTTCCCAGTGGGATTTATCCCCAGTTCCCGGTGGGATTCCCAGCTCCTGGCATGTTCTGTGTGAGCACTCAGACAAAGTGCATGGCAGTGATTTTATTGATGCGATGCCTTTCAGGGCTAAATGCCTGCTGCTCCCTGCAGAAAGGCACGAGCTGCAGGGTGCTCTGGCAATATTTGGTAAGAGAAAAACAGATTTTTCTCAGAATTTATTTCACTTTAAAAAAGCACGACGTTAAATCACCAAGAGGTGTTGTTTGAGAGAGTTCCTAGCTCCGTTTCTAAGAGAAAATGTGATTATTTCTTGGCCACCTAGCTATGAAAACATTTTAACAGCTTTTTTGCTTGACCCTGTAGTTACGTATTTTAGTTTAAATAATTCCTGTAAGGACTGGGAAAGGCCAAAGACAAAACCACAGGAACCAGCAGGAAAAAGCATTTTCTCTCAAGCGCTTCCTCCTGGTGCATGTAAAGTATAATTTAAAAATATTTTAAGGAGTTTTATTCCACCTCAGTCATACTCCCTAAATGTGGAGTGCTCAGAGTTTGGTTTTTAGGCCCAGCTGAGCTTCTCTGTTTCATTTATTCTCTGTTTATTTAATATATTAAAGAACCACAGAATCATTTAGGTTGGAAAAGACCTTTAAGATCATCAAGCCCAATAATACTCAGCAGATCCTAAAGCCCCAAAATCCCCAAAATACACTTGAATATTCAAAATTCCTGATGCAAAAATAGCACAGGGAGAACCAGAGGTTGGGTAACAGTGTTTGGGCTCTGCTGGAAAGTTGAGGCCTTAAATTCAAAGTTTTTAAGGACTTTTAAGGAGAATAAAAGGAGATTTTGTAAGAAAGTATGGAAATAACTGGGATTGGGGGAGGAATGGGAGTAGGAAAGCTGTGCAGAGAGGCCAAGGGCAAAAGCACAGCAATGAGAAGTAAAAATAGCAGGATAAAGATCATTCTGGTACCAAAAAATAGCCTGTAGCTCCTGATGTGCATGTGAAAGGGGAGCAGTGACCAAAATAACCTCCTGGAAAAGAACTCCAGGATGTTTCCCCAGCAGCTCTCCAGAAAACCTGTGTACGGATGGGAGTGAGGAAACATCTCTTGTGAAACAGCTTGTTATCCATAAAACCCAGAGAAACTCCATTTTCATTTCTTAATTTCATTGCTGGGGTTAAATATTTCATTTTCCAGGTAGTTCAATCTGCAGGTCTTGAAAAGTGTAATATGCCCTAATTGTACCCAATGAAAACATTCATTGCATGATTTTGTGTTTGGATTCATTCACCCTCTGATTTCCACCTGATTTCCAGGCAGCAGAGTTTATTGCAGAGCTGCAGAAAACCAGATTAGAATCTTATTTTAAGTGTCAGGAAGCATCAAGCATTTCATCATGATTTCCTGCAGTCGTTGCTCTTGCAAATTGGATTTCCCACTCCACTAAAATCCACTTTATGAAAATACTGCAGGCACGTGTGGGGGGAAAGGGAGTTTATGAGCTCCAAAACTGGGATAAGGAGTTCAGAAATAGCCCTGATTCAATTTTCCTGGGCTTTTTGCTCATGTGTTTTGTTCTGCTGGGGCCTCTTAGGTGGGAAATGAAATGAAATGTTTCCTTTAAAGCAGGATTTTCGCCTCCCAGAGCAGAACATTCATTTGCTCCCAGGTTGGTTTTGGGTTGGTAGAGGAGAATCAGCAGCTCCTTAAGGTGAGGCTCACTCTCCCTGTTTATTTTGCAGGGGATTTTCTGCTCCCTGCAACAGGGTGGAATTAAAATAGCCAAGATCCAACCCCAACGCCAAGCAAGGCAAAATAATCTGGTTTTGAGCTGCTGAGCTGGCACAAACTCCTGGGCAGGGATCAGCTCCAGGCTTTTCCTGCGGCTGGAAAAGGCACCTGGAACTCCCAGTTCCTTCCTGAGCCCAGCCCAGTGCTCCTGCCAGCCCTCATCCCAAGGCAAGAGGCTTCTCCCCAAAACCAGGGATTTATTCCCTTCAGGCACCCAGGACTGGCCAGCAGAAACCTCCCAGATGCTGGGGCAGCAGCAGGAACATCTCAGGCCATGAAATTCCTTCTCCTTGGGAAAATCAGAGTGGTTTTTCTGGAGCTGGGGGCTGATGTGAGGGTTTGGACTCTGCAGAAGGGCCATGGATGAGGCTTGGGAGGTTTTCATGTTTAGCACCTCTCCTTTCTTTTGGCCTCTTAGCAAATCTCATCCTTAAAGGCGTCTCCCAAAATTCCCTTTCCTTTAATTTCCCTTTTTAATCTCCCAAAATTCCCTTTCCTTTAATTTCCCTTTTTAATCTCCCAATATTCCCTTTCCTTTAACTTTCCTACATCTCCCAAAATTCCCTTTCCTTTAATTTCCCTTTTTAATCTCCCAAAATTCCCTTTCCTTTAACTTTCCTTACATCTCCCAAAATTCCCTTTCCTTTAACAAGCTCCCTGGTGCTCAGCCTTCCCTTCTGTCCCTTTTCCTTCCTCCACACTCTCTCCCTCAGAAATGCCATTATTTGGCTCCAAAATGAGTTTCTCATTCTTCTGCACACCAGGTTCCCCCCCTCCCCTCAACATTTCCTGCTGGTATTTTATTTGTCTCAAATTAGATGAGTTTCTGTCACACCCACAAGATTCCCAAATCCTGGTTTGACCCTTTTTTTGCTCAATGTTGGCAGCATTTCTTTGAACCCCAAGGATTCTTTCAGGTGTTGTTTTCTCATTCCCTGTTTGTGTCCCGCCGTCGGTCATCAGGAAACAATCCCACTTGTTTTGGGGTGGAAAGTTGCAATTCCACCTTTTCCTGCCCAAAATTATCCTCTCACATTTTTTGTCCTGATCTCTCGAGACACTTCAAGCTGTTGAGATTTATTTATTTCTTTTCCATTCTGCTCTTCTCTGGTTTCACCACAGCTCATCCCTTCAGTGTTTACTTGCTCCAAGCGTTGCTGGGAATAAGAAATCTGGATTTCTTATTTAAATTCATTTATTCCAGCAGCTGGGATCAGGCAGTGCCTGGAGGGAAGGGGGTGTGGAGGTGGCTTTAAAAGCAGCTGCACCTGGGGGTGATGTGCTGGGAGGCTTAGACTTGCTTTAGTGATCAGGTGTGGTAAACAGAGCTCAGGCAGAGATAACACCTTGGCTGCATCATTCTGAGAGAAATCCTGCAGTTCTGGGGGATAAAGGGATGAGAGGAGGGGAGATTCAGGGTGATGCTCCCACTGCTTCATCTGGAGACGTTCCCAGAGCTGCCTGGCTGGGCTTGGAGTCCGGGAGTTTCAAGATGGGGAAGTCATCAGCTGGGAGTGGGGCTCGGCCATGATCCTTGCCCTGGGTAACTGTCCAAGGAAATAATACAAAAAAAGTGCCTGGAAAATGATGGAAGATCTGGTGGAGTGGGATTAGGTCTGTGGGAATGATCCAGGTGGGATAATGAGCACAGAGTTCCCCCATCCTGAGGGGCGAGGTGAGGGAGCAGCAGCGTGCGAGGGCAGAGCGCGGCGCCAGAGCCCGGGGACTCTGGGGAGAAATAGGAATGATCTTGGGAAATGATACATCAGTGCCTGAGTGACAGCAGAACAGAGGGAAAAACTCTCTGGAAAATGATGGAAAATCTGGTGGAGTGGGATTAGTTCTGTGGAAATGATCCGGGTGGAATGATGGGCAGCAGGGGAAGAATCCCCACAGAGTTCCCCCATCCTGAGGGATGAAGTGAGGGAGCAGCACCAAAGAGCCCAGGGACTTTGGGGAGAAATAGGAATGATTATGGGAGATCATAAATCAATGCTAGAGTGACAGCAAAACATGGATTTGCCAGCAGCTGTTTTGCTGAGAAGCAAACTTGATGTTTGTGTCTCAGAGGCTGTCAGAGACCTGGCTCAGGACTTGTTCACCACCATGGCACGAAAGCCCAACCAGCCCCAGGGATTTCTTGGGTTTTCTCTGAATTTCAAGTTTGTTTTTCTTCTGAAACCTTGGCTCAGGTTTGCTTAAATTTCTGTTTAAACTCCTGGAAGTGCAAGGTTGAATATTTTTGGGAACACTGCCAAAATATTAAGCTGTGCTGCGTGAGGTGCTTCGCTCCACGCTCCCGATAAAAGGTGTTTGCTTTTTGTTGTCTCGAGGCTTGCCATGAAATCTGAAAACTCCAGGCTGTGTCACTTTAATATACAAACACTCCAAGCCATACAAAAGCCTCAAAATCAAAGCTGTGCTGTTATCTCTTCAGAGCAGGAGCTTTCTCAAGGAGCTTCTAATGCAGGAGCAGAATCACTTCCAGTTGCTGCTTTGAAGTTTTTTATAGTGTGCTATCATGGACCTTTAATCCCTGCTGGGGCTGCTCTTAAAAATAGGAGGAAATGGCCAAGTGAAGCAGGAAAGGGAGAGAAGCAGCTTGGACATGTAATCAGCCTCCCTTGGGAGAGGGGCTGGTGCTGTCCCCGTGAGAGGAATCCTGGTCATGGCTGTCACTTGGAATGGCCCTGACTGGGTGCACTGCAGCCTGGCCAGGAATAAAGAGATAAAAAAATATATTAGAAAAGATATAAAATCTGCTCAGTTATGGCTACAGCACTCTGGTGTCACCCCGAGTGTCAGTGCTGGAGGTCCCAGCTTGTGGCAGGTGCTGTTTATTCCCCTTGTCCCTCTCAGCTGGATAATTCCCTGCTCAGCTCCCCATTCTCCATCCATTCAGAGATAAAAATAGCTGGGAACCTCCCTGACCTTCTGCCTTGGTAATAAGTGCAATTAACAACCCTAACGAGCTGGAGAAACACAATGACTGTCTCCCATCTTATTTAATTAAACTGTGCTTCAGGAAAATTTCCTTTCAGTGCCACTTATGTGGCCATTTACAGGAAAAGATTTCCAACCTTTTGGAAGGATTTCCCTGCCATTGAATCACTGAGGTTGGAAAAGATTTCCAAGACCATCGAGTCCAGCCTGGGCCTGATCCCCGCCTTGTCACCAGCCCAGAGCTCTGAGTGCCACCTCCAGGTGTTCTTTGAACACAGCTGGTTTCATCTTTCCTTGTTCTGACTTCCATTCTCACTTGATGCCTCAGGTTTGAGCTTTTCTAGGTTTCCCCCCCTCAACATTTGTTTCAGGTTCTGTGCTGCTTTAGTGGGCAGCTCTGGGCTTCACTCTGAGCTCTGCACAGAGCAGGGAGACAAAACAATTCCTGCTCCAGCTGGGCACCAAGGACAAATGATCCAAACCTCA
>JAYDZK010000016.1:1791917-1803795 GCA_034509185.1 Euphonia xanthogaster | reverse complement strand
CCTTGGGTGTTCCAGGGAGCTCCCTGGGTGTTCAGAGAGCTCCCTGGGTGTTCAGAGAGCTCCCTGGGTGTTCCGAGAGCTCCCTGGGTGTTCAGAGAGCTGCTGGGGTGTTCCAGAGCTGCTTGGGTGTTCCCGAGAGCTCCCTGGGTGTTCCAGAGAGCTGCTTGGGTGTTCCAGAGAGCTCCTTGGGTGTTCCAGGGAGCTCCCTGGGTGTTCAGAGAGCTCCCTGGGTGTTCAGAGAGCTCCCTGGGTGTTCAGAGAGCTCCCTGGGTGTTCAGAGAGCTGCTGGGGTGTTCCAGAGCTGCTTGGGTGTTCCCGAGAGCTCCCTGGGTGTTCAGAGAGCTCCTTGGGTGTTCCAGAAGCTCCCTGGGTGTTGAGAGAGCTCCCTGGGTGTTCCAGAAGCTCCCTGGGTGTCCAGAGAGCTCCTTGGGTGTTCCAGAAGCTCCCTGGGTGTCCAGAGAGCTCCTTGGGTGTTCCAGAGAGCTGCTGGGGTGCTCCAGAGCTGCCTGGGTGTTCAGAGAGCTCCCTGGGTGTCCAGAGAGCTCCCTGGGTGTCCAGAGAGCTCCTTGGGTGTTCCAGAGAGCTCCTTGGGTGTTCCAGAGCTGCTGGGGTGTTCAGAGAGCTCCCTGGGTGTTCAGAGAGCTCCCTGGGTGCTCCAGGGCTGCTCTAAGCATTGTTTCCCCCAGGTGGGTTCATCAGCTTCAACGGCTCGTGGCGCGTGCAGGGCATCCTGGCCATGTCGCGCTCGCTGGGCGATTACCCCCTGAAGAACCTGAACGTGGTGATCCCCGACCCCGACATCCTGAGCTTTGACCTGGACAAACTGCAGCCAGAGTTCATGATCCTGGCCTCGGACGGGCTGTGGGACGCCTTCAGCAACGAGGAGGCCGTGCGCTTCATCAAGGAGCGCCTGGACGAGCCGCACTTCGGCGCCAAGAGCATCGTGCTGCAGTCCTTCTACAGAGGCTGCCCCGACAACATCACGGTCATGGTGGTGAAGTTCAGGAACAGCAGCAAAGCAGAGGAGCAGCAGTGAGGAGCCCCCGGGCCCGCTCGGGGCTCGGAACAGTCTGTCCGTGGTAGGAAGCTCCAGGAACGCCGTGCGGGCTCTCCCGCGGCAGCGGATCTCTCTGGGCTCTGCTCGTGGCTTGGCAAAAGGAGCAATACAACAAATAAATCCATGCTGAGCGACCACAAGAATCCAGTTTGTCCCCTGTCCCTGCCCTGTGCCCTCGCCGCTCCCGAGGAAGCGACTGGAAGCTCCCACTTCTCACTTTTCTTTAGGAATCCCCTGCAGGGTTTTGGTTTGATTCCCCCCAGGCTGGCTCAGGGGCATGGCAGGGGCAGGGCAGGGCTGCTGCTTCTCCCTCCTGGCTGTCACTGCTCAGGAGCTGCTCTCACGTTCCTCCTCTCTGCAGCCTGCAGTGGTGGGGGTGGGTGGGAGAAGGGTTTGTGACCTGAAGGAGGAAGAGGAGCCAACTCTCAGCCTGCTGCCGCTGCTGGCTCTCGCTTTGTTTAAGCTCCCCCCAAACAAGCCCCTGCCAAGCATGTGAGTAGGTAGAGCTCCTGAATTACCACGTTTATTCAGGCTGTGCATTACTCTAGGACAGTTCTTCTAGGCCATACTGTATCCAAACCAACCCATGGTGAACTTCAGCAGAACCCCGGGAGCCCTGAACCTCCTGGGTGGGAGCAGAGCTCAGCTGTGGCAGCAGAATGTCTGTCCTGCACCGAGAATCACCCTGACCTTACTTCTGTGGCATGGGCTTGGAAAGAGATGGGAGAGAAAATGGATTTCGCTGGTGACTGTTGGGAAGCTCACCCAAGCAGGGCGTTCCTCAGAGCTACCTAGCTGGAAGTCAAGCCTGTGAAAGGCTTCCTTGTACCACTGCAGATGGATTTGTGGTGTTAATCCCAGGGCAGACCCCTCTGAACGGGCTTTTTGGGATGACATGCAAATGCCAGGCAGCATCAATGCACTGTAGAGATGAAAGGTTGTGTTAAATCTAGATTTTAAAAGTATGTTTAGATCTAACTTTCAGTATTTAATTGTATTTTGGGATCTGTGACTGCTGTAAGTTGGAATGAGGACAGTTTGGGTTCGCTGCACCTCTGGTACCAGCCGTGTCGTGGCAGAGGGACAGGGCAGGCAGGATTTTGGGTGACTCCTTTATCCTTATCCTGCCTTCCAGAAGTCCCTGGGATCTCCCCAGAACGTGGTCCTGGACAATGTGCTCAAGTCTTCAGGGTGATGGAGGCTGCCTGTGTTTGGGTGTGGAGCTGGGCCAGGGATGTGATGCATTCCCTGGCCTTGCCTGCTCCTTGGCCAAGTCCAATATTCCTCATTTCCCAGCTGCCTGGCCCCCCTGCTCACCTGCAGGGGTCTGGGGTGGGGCTGAGCCGTGCTGGGGAGGTGCTGAGGGGGTCGAGGTCTCTCAAGGCAAAAAATCAAAGAGCACAAACTTCTGCTCGAGAGGAATCCCCATCTTTGTCTTGTTCTGTCCCTCTCCCCCAGCAAACTTCCCTCCGTTAATTTGTTCGGGGATAATCTCAGCCCTTAACTGGCTCTGGTGGTGTCTCCAGAATGTGTCTGGATCCCTGTGCTGGTGCTGAGCTCTGGGGAGAGCCCCTGAGGAGTGTCCAGCAGGCAGCAGCCTGCCCTGCTCCCTTCCCAGGGCATGGAGCTCCCTGCCCTTTCCCATCCTCGGTGCAGCCGAGGTGCCCTGGCTGCTCAGCTGAGCAGGGAGCAGGAGCTGGTAATAATTCCTGCAGTTGCTGCAGGGAGGGCAGAGCACAGCCCTCGGCTGAGGAGGATTCCGTGGGAATGCTGGATCTGGCCTGGAATGGCACAGAGCAGTGGGGGAGCAGCTCCAGGCTGAGCTCAGTGTGTGGAGCTTGCCTTCCCTGTCCCCTTCAGTGTTCCCCTTGAGTGTTCCCCTTGTGCCTTCCCTGTGGAGGGCACAGCTGCCCTGGGGAAAGAGGAATTCCAGCCAGCAGCCCTGAAGGAGAGGAATGTTGGTGAGCAGAGACATCCCCACTGACCCATCCCAGGCACTGCAGGAGCTGCAGTGATGGCCATGCCCAGGAAAACAGCACAGATCCAGCTGGGGTGGGAGCTCCTGGCTGCAGGGAGCATTCCTGAGGGATCCCTGAGCTCTGAGCACAGCCAGGAACAGGAGCTGGCAGGGATGGCAGCCGGGAGGGAGCCTGGCAGGGCAGTGAGCCACTCCTGGGAGTCAGGCAAACACAGCAGGACAGGAGTGGTTTGCAGCTTTGCCTGGATCGTTCCAGGATCATTCCAGGATCGTTCCCTGTCCCCCAGGCAGCTCCCAGCCAGCCCTGTGCCAGCCTCCCAAGTGGCTGCAGCTGCAGCAGGAGCTGGCTCGGCACCTTCAGCTTCCTCCCTGCTCCCTGGCAGGGCTGTCCTGGCCAGAGCCATCCATGCCAACCATCTCTGCTCAGCCCGGGGGTTTTTCCTTGGATTGCTTTGAAAAAGGAGCTTCAGGTGTGAAGAGGAAGGGCTGATGGAGGTGAGAGGCTCTGTGTGCTCTCCCACATCCATGTGCAGTGCCTACCTCTGCTCCCAGCTGGAAGGTTCGGAAGCTTTCCCTCCAAATGGAGGCATTTCCAACTTCCCAGTGGTGCTGATTTGTGCCAAACTGTGTCGTGCCACAGCTGCAGGCTGGCAGGATGAGCTCCTTGTACATCCTTATGCACCCTGCCCAGTGCAGGGCTCTCCTGCTGCCTTAACGCTCCATGCTCCCTCTGGGAAGGTGCCAAGGCCAGGAATATCCCCCTGGCTGTGGCAGCAGGGCTCCAGCCTTCCTGCTGCTCTCCCCAAAACCAGGGAGCTGCTGGGAGCTGCTCCTGCTCAGCCAGCCAGCCTCGGTGGCTTCAGCCCCTTGGGGACCGCTGGAGCCTCGGGCACAGGGAGCGGCTGCCAAGGAGCATCTCCAGATGGCCCAGAGGGACAAAGGGACCTTGGACCACGAGGCTGAGCCAGTGCTGGGGAACTGGGCTGTTCCAGGGACATCCCAGTGCTGGGGAACTGGGCTGTTCCAGGGACATCCCAGTGCTGGGGAACTGGGCTGTTCCCAAGGACATCCCAGTGCTGGGGAACTGGGCTGTTCCAGGGACATCCCAGTGCTGGGGAGCTGGGCTCTTCCAAGGACATCCCAGTGCTGGGGAGCTGGGCTCTTCCAAGGACATCCCAGTGCTGGGGAACTGGGCTCTTCCAGGGACATCCCAGTGCTGGGGAACTGGGCTGTTCCCAAGGACATCCCAGTGCTGGGGAACTGGGCTCTTCCAGGGACATCCCAGTGCTGGGGAACTGGGCTCTTCCAGGGATAGCCCAGCTCCCAGTGCTGGGGAACTGGGCTGTTCCCAAATTGGGCTGTTCCCAGGGACATTCCAGCACCCAGTGTTTAGGAATTGAGCTGTTCCCAGGGACATCCCAGTGCTTGGGAACTGGGCTCTTCCAGGGACATCCCAGTGCTTGGGAACTGGGTTCTTCCTGAATTGGGCTCTTCCCAGGGATGTCCCAGCTCCCAGTGCTCAGGAACTGGGCTGTTCCCAAATTGGGCTGTTACCAAATTCATCTGGTCCCAGGGATGTCTTGGGACAGTTTCCCAGCTCCCAGTGCTCTGGAATGGGGCTGTTCCCAAACTGGGCTGTTCCCAGGGGTGTTCCAGCTCCCAGCTCCCTCCCCTGGGATGCTCTGCTGATTGCCTCAGCCTGCAGCACGGATTGCTGTGGAGTTCATCCATCCCTCGCATCCTTCCTGGAATTCCTGGCAGGTCTGGAATGTCCCAGCCTGTCCCCAGCTTGGTGGCACCATGGCTCCTTCTGCTGGCCTGAGACATTCCCACAAGCCCCACAGCAGCCCCTGGGATAAAGGATTTCAGCTCCCCCTGCTGCTGCTGTTGCAGGGTTAAACCATTTCCAGAGGTGAAATTAAAAATATTGTGAAGATTTTAGAATCCAGGAGTCAGAGCACTGCATCACCTTGGCTGCAGAAACACCAATGCCACAGCCTCAAAAAAAGGAAAAAAAAAAAAGGAATTTTGTGTCTCAGGACAGAGGACAGCCCTGCTTTAAATAATATGGATTTATTGCTAATGCAGCTGATACTTGTTTTACACAGAGAAGCATTTAGTCAGTGATTATATCACAGAAAAAAACACCTCACCCCAGAGCAGGATTTTAGGCCTCTGAACAAAATTCCAAGTGAGAATGTTCTGCTGGAATTCGGCCCCTGCAGAGCCCAGAGCTGCAGCCCCTTGTGCCCCATGTGTTCATGAATGAAACTCCCAGAGAAAAATGAGCTGAAGCTTTGCTGCTTTTATTTCTCCAGTGCTGACTGGACAAGGCTTAGGGGAGCCAGTGGATAAATACGGATTTTCCTGAGGCAACTTAAAATTCCAGGGGTCAGCTCTGGAGGATAATCTGGGTGCTCAGGGAAGCAAAACCTGGTGGGTGCAGCTGGAGCCTTGCCAGAACCACGAGCAGAGGTTTGAGGGCAGTTCTGGAGGGGAACACGAATGGATTTCATGGATTTAGGCAGCTCCTGTGCCTGCTCTGCTCAGCCCCGAGGGAGTTGGAATGAGGGGGGTTTTTAAGGTCCCTTCCACCCCAAACCAGTCTGGGATTCTGGGAATTACCAGCAATAGGGAACTTAAGCACTTTTCCCCAAGCATATTCCATGGCCAAGGCTGCATTTTTTGCAGGCTGTGGAGTTGCACCCATGGGCACAGGCAGCCTCTCTGACACCAAACATCCCTGAATGGGAGGCAGAATGTAGGGAGATATCCCAAAATATCAAAATATCCTGTTACACTGAGCACAGGGAGTGCTGCCCCAAATCCCCTCTATGGGATTTGTGGGGAATTTCTTTGTGCCAGGGTGCACACAAAGCACTGCAGCATTTTAACTCCTCTGAAGTAACATCCAGACTGGGAATTTCACCCTGGAACCCACTTCTGCTCCCCACCCAGCAGCAACTTCCAAACATCTTTGCCCAATTAATTAACATTATTACTATTATTATTAGTCTTTTCAGGTCAAGAAACCCCACAGTTTTCCTATCAAAATCACAAATATTTTGAATTCTGATTTACTACAGCTGCATGAGGAAAAAAAAACCAACTTCTTTGGGATTTGGGAAACCTTTAGCCTGTGTTTTACACTTTGTTTTTAGTACAGTATTCTAAGCAGGTGCAATAAAATTTGGCCCTTCCCTACTTCAATGCCCAGATTATTTCATGCCTGTAAGGTTTTTCACCTTTTGCCAGGCTGCTCACACTAAAAACTTCCCTAAAATGGCTTTGAGCAGAAACAGGAGCTCAGTTGGGAATTTTGCAGCCTTTTAAGCAATAATAAAGTCAGAATCAAATACAAGCCAGACTTGGAAATGAGAGTTTTTTTAGGAAAACCAGGAGCAGGATGGGTGTTTTTCCAATGGTGCTGGCACTGTAAATGACAATTAACTTCAGGTGGCACAAAGAGATCACTGTGTATAAACCTAAGCCTTGGAACCTGTGAGCAGTGTCAGCATTTGGGGCACAAAACCCCCGAATTCCTGCAGGTGACAGGAGAATTTCTGGCCATCCTCACCTCCCCAGGACTCCCATTCCTCCCTCACCACGAGCACTCTCTGCTTTGTCCATTTTCTGAAGGCAGCAGAGTCATAATTACATTTTTATTTTGGAAAAAGCAATACAAGCTGTGCTGTAGTATCAGTGTTCTTGTGGTAAATAATTTATTTCGAAGCTTTTCACATGGCAGGCTTAGAGAAGGACAGGGGGGTTGGGGGTTTGAGATGTGTAAACAATCACAGAACAAGGCAGTTCTCCCAGTACCTGCTCAGAGAGCAATCAAACCCCAGCCCCCAAACCCACAGCACAGCTGGAATTTCTCCTGGATCTAGGAATACAAGAGCATCATTCCCTCAGTTATGCAATACTGTATTTTCCCAGGAAAAAAAAAAGGAAAAAAAAAAGCCTTTATTTTTTAAAAGCTTTGACCTTTTCACCATCAGAACACTGAAATCCTTGTCTGGAGAGTGTTGTCCCCAAGCCTTTTTCATCCCTATAAAAACACAAGCCCATCCTGCAATTCCACCCCAGCGCCAGGCGCAGCTGCGGAGCGGAGCCAAAGCCAGCAGTGTCCCCTGGGTGCTGGGGGCACTGGTGACCCCCGGGCCCTGCTGCTGCAGCTCTGGGCAGCCCTGAGCTCTGCCAGGGCTGTGGGCAGCCAGCCCTGAGCTCTGCCAGGGCTGCGGGGTGGTGCCAGCCCGAGGGGAAGCCCTGGGAGCGTGGCCGGGACGTCTCCGCAGCCCCTCCCCCGTGTAGTGGATGTGTCCAGGTTAATTCTGTTCATGCAATTGCAAATTCTGTATCGTTGTCCATTAGAAGTGTAAACTACTGAAAACTGGGCCTTGCTGATATGAATAAAGTGATTAAAAAATGGTCTTTACACACAGGGAGGAGTTGGTCTTCTTCAAAGTAGCAGTGGGGGGATTTCTTCCTTTTTTGCATTTTCAAACTGGAACCAAAGAAATTCATCTAGAACCAGGCATAAATCACAACAGAAATAATTGTTCATCTTCCCCCACAGGGTTCCAAAAATCCTGGGTTGCACCACACACACACAGGGGTGGGGGGATGGATGATCCTGGTGGTTTTGGGATGTCCAAATTGATCGTGAGCTCCACTCCATCTCCCTGGTCTGGGAACACCAGCAGAGACACCAAAGTCATTCCACTTCATATGCACACACAAAGTGCATCACATTCCCAGCATTTCTCACCAGCTCCTGCAGATCCCACGGGATCCCCAGGCTGGGAACACTCCTGGGAGCATTGTGGAGGTGACACATGTAAATTACAAGGTGTGACAGTCTCAGGAGGCTTACACAGAAAACAGGTTGGGGTGGGTTGGGTTAAATTCCGTGCTGGGCAGAGAACAAATAAAGGAGAGTGGCAATAAAGCAATAAAACAATCCAGGCAGAAATTCAGGAAGCATCCTCCAATCTGCTCTCTTGGCAGGAACATTTCCTTGATGGCATTTTGTACATTCCAGAAGGTTCAGGGGGAAATCCCAGGGCTGCTCCGAGCACATGGAAAGGCAGCAGAGGCAGATGGGACAGAGCATTCCAAGGCACCCTCTGGGTGTGGGATGCACACCTGGAAATGCCTTGTGAATCCCTGGTTCTGGACAAAAGCACTGGGATGCCCTAGAGAAATGCTGCCCCGGCAGTCAGAGCCATCGCTAGAGCACGCTGTAGTCGCTCTTACAGCAAACTGGAGTTTCTAAAGAAATCCACAATCAAAGGCAAGATTTTGAAGTGTTGGATGACAAATCCTGCCAGAACTGGATCAGCTCACTTGATGTAAGGCCATGGACTGCAATCAAACGTCTGTACTTGCAGATATCAAAGTCGATTTTATAGAGAAAGAATTGTTCTGCGTCTTGTGGAAGGGTGATGTTGACTTTGAGTATATTTAAGCAAATTCCCACATAAACATCCTCAAATTTCAGAGGTTTGACGTGGCCCATCAGCTCGTAAGTCCTCAGGGCCAGTTTTCCATCCAGGATGTATCCCAGGCCACTGCAGTAGGGAGGATAGAGCTTGAAGGGATATTCCTGGTAGGAGATGAACCTTTTCCTCTCGAAGCCTCGGTAGGCGATGTTATCGATGAGGGGGTACCCGGTGAAAACGTTCTCCGAGGAGTTCAGCTGCAGCAGCAGCTTCACCAGGTTGGGCACGTTGATGAAGACATCGGCGTCGGTCTTCATGAAGAACCTGGCGCTGGAACAGAACTCCGAGAACCACTGGAAGGCCATGATGGTCTTCAGGGTGAGGTTGTCATAAGTGTCCACGAAGTCCTGGCGGATGATGTCCCCGTAGAGGATGCTCTCGTCCTCCACCGCCAGCGCCGCCGCCCTGTCCACCCTCTGCGTGTCCTGCCCCAGCAGGAACAGCGTCAGGATGTGCTGGCCCCACCAGGAGTCCCGGGAGCCCCAGGTGATCCTGATGGCCTGCCTGGCTTTCAGGTCCCCAGGGCTGGAAGCCACCAGGATGACCAGGAAGGGGCGGAGGTGGGCGCACGTGGGGCGCTCGCGCAGCGTGAACGGGCGCGGCCGCCGGTACACGGGCTCGTACTCGTAGAAGTACAGAGGGTTCATGGTCTCCAGGCCAGCCCTGGAGGAGAAGGTGATGTACCACATGGTTATCAGGGAAAACACCAGCAGCAACAGGAAGATCCATTTCAAAGGTCTCATGCACAAGGTGCTGATCGGGACCGGGATCATGGTCGGGATCTGCTGGTGCCGCTCAGATTCTGTCCCATGAGCCCTGGAGATCTTCCTTGCTGAAGAAGAAAGGGGAAAGTGGCATTCAGAGTGCTGTCAATCAAATATTCCCTTTTCCTCGTGTTGGCTGAAGTGCCAGCTGGAATTGTGCTGTGGTACCAGCCAATGCAAGAATTCCTGATCCAGCCGTCACTGCCCTGATCCCAGGGATGGCAGCAGGGCACAGAGCCCCTGCCCAGCAGGGTTTGCTGAGCAGGGCACGGAGCCCCTGCCCAGCAGGGTTTGCTGAGCAGGGCACGGAGCTCCTGCCCAGCAGGGTTTGCTGAGCAGGGCACGGAGCTCCTGCCCAGCAGGGTTTGCTGAGCAGGGCACGGAGCCCCTGCTCAGCAAATTTTTGGATTTGAGGCACGCAAATCCACAGCAAGTCCTTCCAAACCCCTGTGGAATCCGTGCTGAAGCTGCTGCTCCAATGTCAGGATTAGAGGTTCCAATGGATAAATCTTCACGAAATTCAGTTTAAAACCAAACCCCCAGGCCTGTACCCTCATGGAGTTTTATTTCCTTAAAACTACACGTGGTCTATCATCTATTTTAGACATCTTTAAGCCAAAAAAACCTCCAGTGCCTAACTGTGGGAATTCCAAATGGTTTCTGATGTTTGCAGTGATAATATTTA
Organism: Euphonia xanthogaster; assembly: GCA_034509185.1. Classification (NCBI taxonomy): domain Eukaryota; kingdom Metazoa; phylum Chordata; class Aves; order Passeriformes; family Fringillidae; genus Euphonia; species Euphonia xanthogaster. The sequence continues at coordinate 1,793,807 of JAYDZK010000016.1, read as the reverse complement.
TCCTGCACGAGCACACACAAAGACACAGTCAGGATGATGGAAGGTTTGATTTCACAGCCCAATTAATTACTCTTTATCTTCAAAAATATCACCGCAGGGCTCATAAATGTTTTAGATTTGACAAATAAATCCAAGCCCCATAACAGCACTGTGGAGTCCAGGGGAATTTGATTTTCCAGAGCCCACCTGCCTCGTGTTTCTGTGTGGGATCTGATTTAAATTAATCATCCTTTAAGGGAAGCATTTGGAGAACATTTCACCAACAACGGCCTTAAAACAGATTAAAGCAATTTTATATAAAGCATTTAAACAGAAGAATTTCAGACTAATTCCTCTCAAAATCAGTAATTAACTAATAGGAATCTTCTTTTTTAGGCATCAACCTTTCAGTGGACAGTAGGAGAATACACACTGGAAGAAAATAACCTAGGTTATGTATCAGTGCTTATTATTTGATTTTAGATCAATAACATTTATTTTGATTATCAACTTTAAAGCTTATCAAAAAACTGCAAAGCAGTGAAAACTGCTCTGTTTGATCAGCTCTTGGCTGCATCATGGAAAAAAAATTAAAAATAGTTTGATTTTTTATAGGAAGAAAAGCCTGGTTTCGTGACACTCCGAACAACAAAATTGGAGACAAATCCTGACCTGCTACATAAGGAAAAATCTGGAAAAATAAACATCAGTTCAGGTCTTTCAGGAAACCCCAGCCACACAAGGAAATAAATCCCCACCTTCTCCTATTTCGAGTGCTTGAAGCAAAGTGAGGCAGTTGAGTCGGCAAGGTCCGAGCACTTCTGCTCAGTCATGGTGCAGGTTCTGCCCTTCCAGCTCCTCCTCCGCTTCCAGACTTTGTGCTGGCACTTTCTCCCTTCCAGCTGCGGACGGCAGCTCCTTCCAGGGCACTACTCTCATTTTCTTCCGAGCTGAGATTGTGCCAAAAGATAAAATTGGTGACTTTTGAAAGAAATGTGAGGCAACACAAGGCTCAGAATGCTCCACGGGGATTTAGATCCATCTCCACCCAGGTAGGGGACTGTGTAATGTGGACGTGCTCGGGCAGGAAAAAGGTGGGTCATTCTCATATTTAGTAAAGATTACTAATTACAATAACCAATAGTCCAACATGATGATTTTAAAATACCACAATAATAGGTGTATATAGGAAAATAAATCCTTTTTAAAGCTACCAGCAGAAATAATTTGGAAATATATTATTCAAAGCTGGCTTTAAGGCCGGCTTGGACGGAGCCTGGATTGTGGGAGGTGTCCCTGCACACGGCAGGAGGTGAACGAGACAATGAATGGCTTAAAGTCCTTCCAGCCCAAACCAGCCACCGATTCTACGCTTTTAAACTTAAATCGAAACTAGAGGCAATTTTGCAAGACTCCGTGCTGCGATGCTCTAATGTACCAAAACTTCGAGATTTTTATTTTAAAAAGTAAAAAACCTTTACAAGACCTTCACCAGCGCCTCGCCGTCGCTCGTTGCTGCCCAGTCCAAGGCTGCTCGCCGTCCCAGTCACCTTGCCGGAGCGCGGGGAGGTCCGTGCCGGGCAGGAGGGGATGGCTGCGGGGCTGTGCCGCCCTCTGCCGAGCCCAGGCACCCGTTCCAGCCTTTTTCTGGGCTTTCTCATCCCAGCCGGCAGCGCCGCGCCGCTCGGGGCTGCTCGCTCCGCGCGCTTCCCCCGCACGCACCTCGCTCCACCCTGGGCTGCCCGAGGGCCGCGTCCCCGCTCTCCATCCCCATCCCATTCCCCATTCCCCATCCCCATGACATTCCGCATCCCATTCCCCATTCCCCATCCCCCATTCCCCATCCCATTCCCCATTCCCCATCCCACCCCCCACTCCCCATCCCATTCCCCACTCCCCATCCCACTCCCC
>JAYDZK010000016.1:1761032-1775490 GCA_034509185.1 Euphonia xanthogaster | reverse complement strand
CGGCTGCGCCCGCCGGGGCTTGGCCCGGCCCTGGCCCAGCGGCCCCGGTGCGGCGCGGGCTCGCCGGAATTGCTGCGGGAACGATTTCGCCGAGCGGCCCCTAAAAGCCTGAGTCAGGATTAGGGCCCGCTTGGGTGTTCTGCTGCGTGTCTCCAGGATACCGAATGAAATAAATAACGCCCTAACTTTTATAGCAAGATTATTAAAAAAAAAAACAAAAAACACTAATTCTCTTTTTGTTTATATTTCTTGTTTTCTGCTCAGATAGTTGAGAAGCCGTTCTGGCTTGTAGCACAGAGCCCTGAACTTTTTGGTGGTTCAGTTATTTGAGCTGTGAAGGTGTTTCCTAAACACAGCAGGATACATAATTAACTTGGGGTTTCCTTAGGAAATAGTCAAATTTTAAAGCTAGGCGTCAATCCTCACCTTTAAACACTCGGCCAGGAGTACTGGTTGGAACTTAAAGTTGTCTGTTCAGGGTTCTGGACAGGAATTTTGGTGTTCTCATGGCTGCTTTTTACTGGCTTCAAAGTGTCCTTTTTATTTTCCATGATATTCCAGTCTTATATATGAAGACATTACAATGTTTCAAAAGTAACAACTCCTTTATGTTCCCTGTATTAATTTAAGCATCAGCCAGGTTTCCCAGAAGTCTGTAACACCTGGCTTTTTAACCTCTCCTGTTAGATTGATAAAACAGTTTATTACTCAGTTGTGTCCAAACTTTTGGCAAAAATATTGGGAGTGGGACTCATTAATTGCTGTTTGCTAACAGGGTTGTGAGGTAACCCCTTGCCTTAGCTACTAATTTATTTTTTTAATAAATTTTGTTACCACTGAATAGGCAGTTACAGGAAGGCGTCTTTAGGACTGCACACTGAATGTGCCATTACAGTGAAAAATGGGATTCCTGAGTAGGCACAGGCTGGAATTCAGGTGCTTTGGTGCAGCATTTTAGGGGAAAAGCGCTGAAGTAGGGAGGGTTCAAGATGGACACGCAGGTAACACCACGTGGGAGTGTGTCAGAAGGCAGGCAAGCTCTTCAATCATTTTTTTTTATTTGCTGCAGCACTGAAATGCCTTTTTCCACAGCCCAAACCCGCTGCTGGGCCGTGTTAAATTTTAGAGAGTGACATTTATCCAGCAAATCCTGGAGCACATGCCTGCTCCCTAAAATAACCACGGTGCAGGGCTATTTTTCATACAATAGCTCAGGCTTCTGGCTGTCCCTGCTGCTCATTAACTGCTTACACATCACACTGGCCATCAGGCTGGGGGAATTGCTGGTGCCCACTCCCAGCCACGCTCCAGAATCCAGCTTGCAGGGCTGCTTGGGCAGAAAGTTGTGTATTTTTTTGGCAGAGGAAGCCAACATTTGATCTTTATCTCCTTCACTCCTCCCCCTTTTTATCTGCGCTGAAATTCTCGTTGGCCCTGGGTTGTTTTTACAAAGCCATCTTTTTTTTTTTTAATTTTCCATGACAGTTTACCCCTAGAGAAGTGAGAAATCACCCTAATTTTGGTGAATGCCAAATGGAGAGGTTTCTAGAGGTTGTGAAAGGTTGCTGTGTTGTGAATTGCAAACTTCCTACAAATGTTATCTCTTAATTCCATGTGCTGGGATCAGTCCATTGACAGTTACAGTTCCTGTCACATTGTCCTTGCCTTCCAGGTTTTACATATTCACAGGAAGTTCTTGTATTTCTGACCAAAATCAGGGAATTTCCTACATTTATCCCTTAAAGTTACAAACATTATTCACCTTTTTGGATACTCTGGTTGTTTGATTTCTTTCCCCCAATATGCTTCTAAAAACACAAATTCTGGCCTGGAAAAAAAGAGGGGGAAAAAAGAAAACAAACCCCAACACAAGCACCTGTTTTACATAAGATGTTTGACAAAATTCCTTCATGTGCTGAAGTCTTGGGTAAACATTTCCTGCACGGGCACGTTGTAAATAATTGCTGTTTGGGGATGGCAGATTGCTGGTGACACTGGGAATTGAGGGATTCACTGGGGGCAGAAATCTCCAGGAAATCCTTGGGTTGTCCCTGGTTTCTGCTCCTGCCCGAAGGATACACGGTGCAATAAAGTTTGTAATAGTGGGAGAGCAGTAATTTGGAGCTGAGGCAGCATCTCTGGGGGGAATTGAAGAGTTCTGGTCAGTGCTTGCAACATTTTGTTAGGGTCTTCAAGATTTTATAGCTGTGGGGGTAAAATAGAATTGGTTTAGCACAAAGAGGAGCCTTAAAAACTGCAGAAGTGGCCCCAGTTTTTAACCTCCAAAGCCTGACTTGAAGAAGGGCTTATGTGGACTCTGATATTAAATTATGCAAATGCTGATCCATTAGGGAGCAGGGTAAGGGGACTTTTTTCATATTGTCTTCAGTGAGGAACAGGTTTTACTTGGGCTTTTTTTTTTCCCCTTGGATGAGAAAGGTTGAGCTGGTTTTTACTGGTTATTGTGGGGATGGCTGTGCTGTCATCCATCCAACCTTTGTTTTTAATGGTGATACCACAGATCTTGGAATTAAATGCCAGATCTTCACTATACAAAGGCCAGATAAGTCCAAATTGTTCATTGTGGCTGTGCTAAAGTTTTCTGGACAAATTGAGTTTAAATAATGCCTTTTTAGTCCTGCATTTAGGGGTCTTGATTTGGGAAGGTTTGCATAGCTTTGGGGTGTTTTATTTGCTTCATTTTCTTTCATCTGGTGATTGAACATTTCATTTTCTCTTGGTGATTGTTGCCTGCTGCAGCAGTGCAATCTGACTGACATTTAGAGAGGATTTTTGGAATTAAATAAAAAATATTTCCTGCTTTTTATTTCTCTGGAAATCTTGGAAGAATCTGCTGAATTTTCTCCCCCCTGCCTCACCTGTGTTGCTGGGTAGGAGATGAAGGATTGCTTGAACAGTGCCAGCACAGGAGAGGTGTTAAATAGAGATTTCTGCTCTGCAATTGAGAGATGCAGGAAGGGAAATGATGATAATTCTGTGATGCAGAGCACTTTAAAACTAATTTTGGAGCAGCCATTGCATCAAGATGCTTGAAGATCAGTAATGTCAGGATTTTAAGAGTTGCCAGCATCATTCACTGGACTTGAAAAATACCAATATTTTTTGAGAACACCAAGGAAGCTCCAGGGGAGTGAAGGAAAGGTGGTGGTGTGAGATATATCGAATATTGCAGGTACTTTGAAGCTTTTCAACCCTTTCTGTATCCCACACAAAATAGTCTGCTTGGGATTAAATATGGAAGAACTGAAGGAGAGCAGGAATTTCACTCAGTGAGATAAAAATAGGTTCCTTTAAGCTGACTTGGAGTTCTGTGGTGAAGCTCATCCATCTTATCACTTTCAGATGATACTGAGATACTTGTTTAAGGCATTTTCTCTGCCATGCACAGCTTCTCCAGGAAAAATGGGCCTGGTGGCACATGTAATGTCATATTGATTTTTATTTTTTTTATCTGGAACTCAGGCTCATTTTCATTCTGAAGTTGCTGAGATGTGACTTCTGGGGCTCTCTTGGGTTGGCTTTATGATCCCAAAGCATTTTTATCAGTGGTCTCTAGAGCAGATTTCATTGCTCCAGTTTGGAATTGAGATAGGATTTGTATAGGAGGGGGATAATGGATGGAGGAGGGCTTGAATCATTGGCTATAACTGAGGAAAAATAGTCTGTTTTCAGCTCTCTATTCCCTGTGGGGTGTGTTTTGTTTTTGTTTGGCGTCCCAGACCACACTGGTGCTGGTAGCAACTTCCTGGGAAGGAAGGAAGGAAGGATGGCACAACCAGCTCATTTTTTATTTACAAGAACTGTTGACTTTGCAATTCCCCAACAGAAACAATGTGCCCTTGGAAACCATTCCCTGGGATGAGAGCAGCAGCCAAAGTTCTACAGTTACTCCTGTGCTGTCAGACCTCCCTCTTGGAGATGTAGAAATTGAGTGGGACATTTTATAACAGAGAGAAAACCTCACCCCAGCCAGGAGTGAGCACAGGCTGAGTTCCTGATCCCTGCAGGGAGGGGATCCCATTCCAGGATCCCCTTCCAGGTGTGTTTAGGAAGGGCTGGTGCATCCCAGCTCTTTGAAAATCCCCAGAACGTCCCAGGATGCTGCAGGCATCACTGCCACAAGATTTTAATGATAAGCTGAAGGGCTCAGTCATGACTAATGGTCAGAAATAGCCCTTATGATAAATCTGAAGCTAAATATAATTGAAAAAAGGAGGATGGAGGGGTGGCCATTGCAGGCCGACAGAAATAGATCGGATCATTTGATTTTTGATGTAGCAAATGACAAACAGGATCCAGTGCCTGAGAGAGCCACGTGAATTCCTGACAGAGTGGGGCATGTTTCTCAAGTGGAGCCCTTCCCAGGCCTCTCTGAGCTCTGCTGTAGAGCCCTCTCTGGTCAGAGTGGTTTCCTGTGGTGCTGGGAGCTGATTCAGATAGCTCAGATCTCCCCCAGAGCAGAAGGAATAACTCCCCACGTGCCAGAACAGCACCATCCCTCAGCCGTGCCCTTTGAGCTGCTCTCCAGGAGGCTGCACAAGTCGGTCTGGGCATTTTACCTTCTCCAAACTCTTCCATCTCTAGCTGGGGTGGTGGTGCTGGGCAATCCCGTGGCAGAGCCAACTTCAGTTCTCATTTGTTCTGCTCTTCCTCCTCCTCAGAGGATGAGCAGTGCCAGGTTGACCTGTAACTATTCTGTCAACAGACTCTGTTTACACAGAGAGTGATTTTAGTGGAGCCAGGCTCTGGGAAATCGTGATTCAGGGTGACTTCACTGGTGGCTTGTCTTTCACGTGAAGGCTTTTGTGATTCCAAGGTGTGCAGGCAGGAATTCAGGCAAGGCCTGTCAGCTTCTGGCAGGAGGGAGAGCATTCTTCTTGTCAAGCAGAGGATCCTTTAAAGTCTGATCACCTGCAGATAGGATTTTTTAAGTAAAGAATTTCCTAAATGATGTATCTGAGGCTTTTTTGTTGTAATATTTGTTTTGGTCCCACTCAATTCTCTCTGTGTCAGCACCAGCTTCACTGTGAGCAGCAGTGTCACCCCTGGGGTCTGGGAAGAGCCACCCCTGTCCCAGGCAGCTTTTGGGTGGGAATGCTGATTTTGCTGCCTTGTGCTTTGGGAAGGTGTTAAAAGTCCTGTGAGATCATCAGGGGCGTGGTGCAGTTCTGCAATCTGATTATCAGAGGCCTTCCTCCCATTATTTTGTCTTGGATATGCCAGATCAGTAGAGTTTGGAGAGACTTCACTGAGCATTTGAGAGCAGCAGCCTGGAGTACTTAAGGCAGGTGGAAAGCTGCAGCATCTTTGCAAAGCCTGGAAGTGCTGGGTGGGATCCAGCAGTGGATCAGCTTCTCCTGGAGCTCAGAGAAACATCCCTGGAGCGATTGCTGCCTTCCCTCTGCTCCTCAGAGCTGCATCCATTGTCCTGGGGGATCCCAGGCTGTGGGATATCACCACACCCCTGAGGATTGCACGGGGCTTTGACACCTTCCCAAAACACAGGGCAGCATAATCAGCAGTCCCACCCAAAGCTCCCTTTTGGGTGGGATTGCTGCTTTTGGGAGAGGGATGGCTCTTCCCAGACCCCAGGGGTGACACTGCTGCTCACAGCAAAGCTGCTGCTGACACAGGGATGATTGAGTGGGACCCAAACAAATATTCCAACAAAACCCCCTGAGCTCCTGTGGTCTGGCTCTCCCAGGTTGCTGCAGCTGCCCCTGGCACTTTGCCTTTTCCAGAGCAGGAAGCTGTCACAGGGGGAGGTTGGATTTTGCCCTCAGCCCGTGCAAAGCAGCAGGGAACCATCCCTGCTTTGCCACTTTTTCCTATCCTTGCCCTTTTTCTTTGGGGAGCTGCAGTGTTGTGCTCAGCTGAAATTTGATTTGATGAACTGCACCTTCTTTTTGATAAGAATAATGAAGAAAAATGCTTTGAAAGTGAGGTTTTAATGCTTATCTTCAGATCTCCTTGCGTTCAGGAGGTTCCTTTTTCTTCTGTCCTGTGCTCAGGGACTTCCAGCTTTCCCTGGGCTTGTCACAATAAAAATGGAATTGTTTGGAATTTTGCTGCTCTCATTCGCTGTAGAGTTCAAAGTGTTCAAATGAAATCACTCCAGACTGATTTATTTCTGTTTTCACTGCAGCAGCACAAAGAGCAATAAACCAATTTATGTATATTTACAATTGATGTTTTACCCCGAGTATTGTCAATGGCAGCTGTAGAGAAAATGACAAAGCATACTGCTCTTAGAATGTCACAGGTTCTAATTTAGAAATAATAGCTCTGGAACTCAGCTTTGCTTGCAGGTCTCTTAATTTGAGCTTCTTTATAAAGTCATTTTGCTGTTAGATTGCCATTGTCCTTGTAATGCTTTTGGTGCTGTTTTATGCACAGCTCCTTTCCATTTTGCCCTTTGAAAAATATGGTTTTATTCCTAATTCCTTTTTCCTCAACATGAAGACTTAGGAGAATATTTTAGTATGAAATAACAGAAATATTTTAATTATTTCCATTTCCTGTAGAATCTCTACTTTTATAATGAAAATTAAACCCTGTGTTTAAAAGTTTTGTTTAAAGTACATGAACTGAAATAGTTGTACAAGAACTTTTTAAATTGATCTAAATTCAGATTATAATTATTTTTATCTTTATTTTTTCCAGACTATGAGAAGACAAAGAAATGAAGTTGTCGTGGAGTTGAGAAAGGTGAGATGACCCAGAGTTTTCACTCTTTTATTTTATATTATTATTCTTTTCTTTTAGAAAATTATTCTCACCAAGTGGGAATTGACTTTGTTGTTACTCTGATAAAATGTGAGAGTTTTCTTTAAAGACTCAAAAGTTCTGAAGTTCTGGGAGTTCCACAGCTTTTGTCCTGAAAACCAGGAGTTTATTTGTATCCTGATTAAGAGACTCCTCCTTGCACTTCTAGAGGTTTTAAAGATTTGGTTTTTCCTTTGAAAATCAGCTGTTCCTGCTCATGTGCAGGCAGAAAATTATTTCCTTTCTTGTAAACTTGGAAGAGTGTGAAGGTAAAACTGGAATTGTTGGAAAAAAGGTATTACAACTGGAATTATTTTTCTTCTGAGCTGAACAGAAGACCTCTGGGAATTGCTGTGTCCTGTTAGAAATGATGACAAATAAACTGGAATGTTGATGGATATGTGCTTCTCTGGGCAGTCCTTTCCAACTCTGTTTGGAAAGTTTAAGTATCACTGATGGTGTATTTATGATTGTTTGAAACAGAAGCTTCTCTTCCCTTCTTAACACCCCCACCCCCCAAAATCCAAGTCTCAAAGGCATTCCATCATTTCTCTCTTTAAGAACAAAAGAGATGAGCATCTCCTAAAGAGAAGGAATGTTCCCCATGAAGATATCTGTGAGGATTCTGATGTAGATGGGGACTTCAGAGTGGTAAGAGTTAACTTGCAATAATTTCTTCTTTTTGCATCCTTAAAAGACATTTGGAATCTCTAACTGCTTCTTGTCTCTGTTTTCCAGCAAAACACTTCTTTGGAGGCAATAGTACAGGTAAAAACTATTACATTGTTTGAATATTCTTCATGGCATGGTGACAGATGTGTGAAAAATCTATTTTCTCTTATTTTAGAATGCTTCAAGTGACAACCAGGGTATTCAGTTAAGTGCTGTGCAGGCAGCAAGGTAAGAACTTTCCTCAAATATCCTGATTTTATTTTTATTTTATCATGCTCCTAATGTCAGAAAATGTGTTCTAGCTTAACTGAAATTGTAATAATGAAGTGATTTTTAAAAGGAAAATAGAACTTTAAAGAAATCAGAATACACAGACCTTCTAAGTAGTGTGGATTTCCTTTACTTGTAGAGACCTGGATTTATTTTGGTGCCAGCTTGATGCTTCTCACAGTAAAATACACTTTAAAGGACTGTAAAATCTTGGGCTTTGTGTGCAGAAAGAGCTGAGGGTCTCCTTGCTGTAGGGGTTGGAAATGAGCAACTCTTATCTTTTCCTGACTGGTGATAAACTTCCAGAGGGGAGAAAGCATGGAATGAAATGACCAATGGATATAATGGCTTTGCTTTTCCAGTGGCTCAGTAATTTCACTTTGGGGGATTATTTTCACTTGTAGAGGAGGAAACAAATCCTGTGGGTCTGTGGGAGGAGGAGAGAAACCCTTGGGAAGGAATTCCCAACCCAGCAGGAGCAGTTTGGTTGTTGGAGATTCCAAACATTGGAGTTTCTCAAAGTCCGGCTCCATTGGAGATTCTCAAACTCAACCACAGGGAGCCTTTACTGTCCTGCTCCAGTGGCAGCACTGATCCCTTTTTGAGGGGAAAGTTGGATTAAACAATTCCCTGCTCCTTTCCAGGCAGGATTTGTCAGTAATTTGGTTTTTTGTCCATTTTCCTGCAGGAAGCTGCTGTCCAGTGACCGCAATCCACCCATCGATGACCTAATAAAATCAGGAATATTACCTATCTTAGTGCACTGTCTTGAAAGAGATGACAAGTGAGTGCTGCCAGACCTCAGAACACTGCCCCAGTTCTTGCTGTTCAGCTGATGTGCCAGATCTGAGGGATAACACCTGTGGTTTCTCTTTGTCTGCAGTCCTTCCCTACAGTTTGAAGCTGCGTGGGCTCTGACAAACATTGCCTCTGGAACCTCGGAGCAGACCCAGGCTGTAGTTCAATCCAGTGAGTCCTGCAGGGGGGATCTGCTTCCATCCCCTCCTGGGATTTGGTTGGGATCAGGTTGGGATCAGGTTGTCAGTCAAGGCCCTGGAGGAGCTGCTGCCAAGTGTTTACCTCACACACCTGGTTTGGGCTTCACTTCCTCAGGGTTTAAACCCACTTGGGTTTCCTAATGGTGAGCAACAGCTGGAAACTCCAAATATCTTAGCAGAGTTGCTGTCTGCTGGCTTCCAGTTTTCAAACTTGAAAAAAAAACACCAAAAACCTTGGAATTAACCAGACAACCCCTCTGGAAAGGTCCCTGTTGTGAAGAGGGGAGAATATTCACGGACCAGAGGATGCCTGACACTGAACTCTTCCAAAATTAAGTTGAATTGAAAAACCTGTCCTTCCTATTTTGGGGCATCTGAAACGTGGGAAGGAATTGTAGTTGGAATCTGAGCTACCAGGCAAAGCAAACTTTGTTCTGGACTCCAGGCATGTCCTGAAGCAGAGCTTCTGTTGCTAAATCAGAACCAAGTGGGCAGGGGTTGTAATTGAGTGAGCAAACCAGAGCTGCTTGGGGAGTCAAAGATACAGTGCAATGAGTTTTCCTTAAAATTTAAGGAAAAAAATACCCAAAAATTCTGTTGGCTGCAAGATCAGTTGCTTCTGTTTTTGCTGTTAAGAGCCTGTGAACTTTGATATAATTTGATTTTCACTCTGACAGGATGTACCTTTGGTAGTACTTGTATCTTTTTCTCCATCCTCTTCCTTTCCCAGCTGCAGCCCAAGTTTTCTTTGGGAAATCTAATTAATAGATAATCTATCCCACCCCTGATCTAGAGCACTTTAAATCTAATTTATCAGTGGATTGAGCACTTTTTCAGTGGTTTCTCTAGGTCTGTATTGCACTCTGTTAGTCAATTTAATAGCTGTGATACATGAAATTATGATTTATTTCAATTTAAAATATGCTTTTTTGGTAATTTTTCCATAAGAATTTACTAATCTGCTTGCTGGAGATGTTTTTTCTCCTTGCATACAGACACTGTAAATACCTTCATTTAGCAGGAAATAAGAATCCTGCTGATTAGTTGTTTCTCTAGTAAACACATGGTTTACATTAAGAAAAAAAAATCTTAACTAAAAACTTCAAATTTCTCTTGAAATTTATGAAATAAATGGGTTCCTTACAGACTGGGCTGTTATGTAAGCAAGCACCTCAGTGCTGGGGGAGAATACAACAGAATCAATTATGTAAATGTGGATTTCTTTCCTGCCCTCTTCCTACATTCCCACTCCTTAATTCCCACCCCATTCCTGCTTATTCTCCAGTTGCTGCATTGGAGTTTGGTCTCTGTTGTTCCTTTGCACTTGGGGCTGGTGCATAACTTAGCAGAGAATTTTTGAATTCAATAAATGGAACTAAATTTGGATCCTGCCAAGCTTCAGTAAACTTGAGACTTGCAAACAAATTAAATGTCAGGGGTTTAATATTCTCTGTAAGGATGTGCAGCAAAGGAAGAATCATTGCAGTGTTTTATTTTGGGATCACCTGGGAAATCAGTGAAGCTTTGACCAGTTCTTAACAGGAGAAAAAAGTCTCACGTGAGGGTTAGTTCTGTGCATGATTTGCTCTTTTGAGATGCATTTTTAACCATTTCCCTGGGTTATTTTTGTACCTTTCAGATGCTGTGCCGCTTTTCCTGAGACTGCTGCATTCACCTCATCAAAATGTTTGTGAGCAAGCAGTGTGGGCTTTAGGAAATATCATAGGTGGGTCCTCCTCCTGCCACCACCACCCTCTGGGGATGTCTTATTATTGTTTGGAAATTTTGTTAAGGAATCTTCAGGAATATGTTGGGCTCTCACTGTTCTTGGTGGTGTGGTGTTGTCTGTCACCCCTTTCCCTTACCCACCACTATAAATCTGTAAATGCTGGGATGTTTTTTTGGTAAAATCTGTAAATTTTAACAGAACAGAAATCTGTAAACAATGGGATGGATGTTTCTGGTAAAATCTGTAGATGCTGGGATGGATGTTTCTGGTAAAATCTGGGGATGCTGGGATGGATGTTTCTGGTAAAATCTGTAGATGCTGGGATGGATGTTTCTGGTAAAATCTGTAGATGCTGGGATGTTTTCTGGTAAAATCTGTAGATGCTGGGATGTTTCTGGTAAAATCTGTAGATGCTGGGATGGATGTTTCTGGTAAAATCTGTAGATGCTGGGATGTTTTCTGTTCAAACACCCCTGATTGTGTCCCACAGGTGATGGACCCCAGTGTAGAGATTATGTCATTAGTCTTGGAGTAGTGAAGCCCCTGCTGTCCTTCATCAGCCCCTCCATCCCCATCACCTTCCTCAGGAACGTCACCTGGGTCATGGTGAACCTGTGCCGCCACAAAGACCCCCCTCCACCGATGGAGACCATCCAGGAGGTGATGGGAGGGAGGGCTCTGCAGGGGCTGGGCTCCAGCTGGCTTTGCCTGCTTCCAGAATAACCCTCAGGTGTTTCTTTCCCCCCTCAGATCCTGCCAGCGCTCTGTGTTTTAATTCACCACACGGATGTAAATGTGAGTGACCCCTCTTAGAGCCACCTGCTGTGGCTTTTGAGCTGAAATATGAAATGGGATGGAAGTCTGTGCTGTTCCCTTTGATTAGGACAAGCTGCTGTGGATATCTATTAACTGCCTCGTTTAAAATACTGATGTTATTTTTAAATTGTGATGTTTTTTCCCTGGTATTTCTGTCTTTGCAAGTGTTTATTTGCATGTACTTTCCCTGCACTTACAACTGAAACTGCTTTCTGTTTTTATTTCTGTGAGCTTTCATTCACAGAGAAATACAGGAATTTTTTTGCCTAGCACTTGAATTTGTAATGAAAATCAAAAAATCAGTGTCTGCTGCACATGTCAAATGGCAGGGTTAGCTGTAACTTCTGAGGTGTTAAATATGAAATTGTTAATTCAAAGTGAAGTAAATGAGCAAAACTTCATTGGAATTATGGAATGAGTCAGCTTTTTGTCTGAACATAAATCAGAATTTAAGATTAATTCATTGCTTCCAAAAGAAGTTGTAGCTGAGTTAATGGCAACAGTGCTCTGCAAAAAATATGTCTGTATTAACTTTACAATTCCTGTAGTAATGATGTGATTTAATTTCTTGTCTCTAAGGAGGTGAAATTAACTTTATTAGAATTTTGGAAATTCCTGTGTTGGTGAGCCAGTCAAGAGCTGTCAGCTGAAACAGCATTCACTCAATATTTTTGCCAGCTGTCAGTGGAAATGCTCACATTTCCTGCTGCTTAAACTGGCTTTGCTGCATGTGAATGCACAGAGATATTAATTCAGATGAAAGGACAGTGCATCCATAAATGCACATCATGTGGGGCTGTGTGTGTGCTGCTGCCAGAGCTGTTCTTCTGTCCTGTCAGATATTGGTAGATACAGTCTGGGCACTCTCCTATCTCACGGATGCTGGCAATGAGCAGATCCAGATGGTGATAGACTCTGGAATTGTCCCTCACCTGGTTCCTCTCCTCAGCCACCAGGAAGTCAAAGTCCAGGTGAGTTTGGATCACACAGAGCAGCTGACCCCAGAATGTGCCACTGCAGAAAATACTTCCTTTTTATCACTCACATTGGAATGTGAGAAGTATGTTTTTCCTGTGTGCTGCAGCATTTGCACAGAAGCTTTTATTTGCTAAGAGCTTGTTTTGGAAGGGAATGTTTTGGTGTTGTTTTCAGACAGCTGCACTGAGAGCCGTGGGGAACATTGTCACTGGCACCGATGAGCAGACACAGGTGGTTCTCAACTGTGAAGCTCTCTCGCATTTCCCTGCACTTCTGACACATCCCAAAGAAAAAATTAATAAGGTGAGCAACACCAGGGATCTTACCTGGTGGAGAACTTTTCTATTTGGCTGAGCTGGGGTTCCACGTTGAGCAGTGTCATAAAGATGTGAATGATCGACTCCTTCCACCAGTTTGTGGCAAATTTCAGCAAATACTGATTTTTTTTGCTGGAAATTCATATCCATAGGGAAGTCTCCTAGGAGCTGCAGACTTGTGCTCGACAGGAATGTCAGTGTTTGTAGGAAAGCAAAGCTTTCTGTTATCAGTCTGGCTGTTGACTTGTGTAGGAGTTCTCAATACATGAAATGTCACCTTAATTAATTGCCCTGACTCTCTCAGAAGTGATGACACAGAGATAATTGGGTGTGTTTGGATGGAGTGTGTGTGAGAAGGGCAGTGGGGGCAGAGCTGGGGTGGGGGCTGTGTGTGGGGTGTGTGGGGGGCTCTCCTGGGGGCACTGATGGCAGTGCTGAGCCAGGAGTGCATCTGAGGCGTGTTGGGCACCTCGGGGCCCCTCTGCAACACTGCCTGTGATTAAAGCCCCAAGAAAGCCCACCAGGAGAGCCCCAGGCAGCCCAAAGGTCTCCAGGGTCACCAGTGATCCTGTGCTCTGATCTCAGAGAGTCAGTGATGAGCACTGCTGAAGCTTCTTCTGAAATTCTCAGCTGAAAAGTTCTCCTTCAGGGAGGCTGAGATGGGAATTGTGTGGTGGAGGATTGCTAGGAAGGGAGAAATCTATCAGCTGTAGGATTTTAAAAGGTTGTACTCTGAATATACTTAAAATTGTATTTAGAACTGTTCCTTGTTGATTCAAGTTTGGATTCCCACTCTAAAATGGAGGTGAGGGTTGTGAGTTGAACTCAGAGATCTTTCTTGCTTTGCCTGGGAGGAGGGTCCTGGGCTTGTGGACAGAATGAGCATAAAGAGTCATCAACTTCAGAGTCTTGTTAAAAATCAAGTGTTTAATTCATAGTGCTGCATTTTCCTGAAGCTGAGAAGAGATCAGGAAGGAGGTAAAGAGCTGCCATGTCTGGAGTACAGGATTCTGTCAGGCCATCAGCTGAGACCTGCTAGTTGGCAGTGCTGGAAGCCATCAGAGGTGCTCATTTGGCATCTTCTGTCTCCAAATAATTCCTGCTTTTAATTTGAAGCATTTGGTTGAAGCTGGTAACAGTGAAAGGCTGAGGAGTCTTGTGGAGCCTCCTGAGGTGAGATTGTCCCTTGGGTTTGTCTCAGCAAGAACTCAGCTCTGCACAGTCAAGCTGATGGAGTGCCTGGTTGTGTTCAAGGTTGGCCAGTTGCAGTGGGCATAAATGATGTCGAATCCTTCTGTGAATTCATTGCTGATGTTTTATTTTGCAGGAAGCAGTGTGGTTCCTGTCTAACATCACTGCAGGAAACCAGCAGCAGGTTCAGGCAGTAATAGATGCAAACCTTGTTCCAATGATAATCCATCTTCTAGATAAGGTCAGATCCCAAGTGGTGGTGGTGGGCTTCCAATCCTGCTTTCCTTTCCAGCTGGTGGTGTCTTTTAAAAAGTGACTTCCCAAAGCACTCTGTGCTCCCAAGGATCTGCTGTGGCAGAAGGAAGGAGCAGCTAAAGCATGTGGGAATCATTTAAGGGAAAAAACAAATAACCCAGAACTGGTCACAAGTAACTCTGGTAATTACCAATTGATTGGTCTGTGAGAAAAGATTGGAGACTTTTCCACGTAATCCCAGCGCAGAGGTGCTGCAGCAGCCCCAGCTGCCTTGTGCAGGGCTTTATCACAGCTGCACTGGGCTCAGCTGGCCCTGCAGGCTGTGCCAGCTGCTGATAAGGGCTGGCAGAGTGCAGGGCTGCAGCCCTTGCTGTAAACAAGCTTGGTGGAAGCAGCCTTCCCTTCCCTTCCCTTCCCTTCCCTTCCCTTCCCTTCCCTTCCCTTCC
>JAYDZK010000016.1:1738736-1749800 GCA_034509185.1 Euphonia xanthogaster | reverse complement strand
TAAAATGCCACAATGGAGATGCCAGGGGGCTGAGCCATGAGAACTTACATAGATGTAAAATGCCACAATGGAGATGCCAGGGAGCTGAGCCATGAGAACTTACATAGATGTAAAATGCCACGATGGAGATACCAGGGGGCTGAGCCATGAGAACTTACATAGATGTAAAATGCCACAATGGAGATGCCAGGGGGCTGAGCCATGAGAACTTACATAGATGTAAAATGCCACAATGGAGATGCAGGGAGCTGAGCCATGAGAACTTACATAGATGTAAAATGCCACGATGGAGACATTCTTGAAGTCGAGGGCGGCGTCGATCTCGTCCATGAAGTACAGCGGGGTGGGTTTGTAGTGGTGCAGGGCAAACACCAGGGCCAGCGAGCTCAGCGTCTTCTCTCCTCCTGACAGGTTGAAGATTTTCTTCCAGCTTTTCTTGGGTGGCCGGACACTGGAACAGAGCAAGAGTTGGGGCTGTCAGGAATGCTGATCCTGCCTGAGCTTGGCTGAGTAACGCGGGGCTGTGCCTCACTGCCTTTCCCAGCTCATGGATTTATCCTGGGAGCATTCCTGCCATCATTCCCTAGGCAGAATGAAGTGGCCTGGGAATTAAGAAGTGCTAGGAAGTGAGTTCAAAGCTTTCCAACTGCTTTAGTTCCTGATTTCTCCAGGAGAAAGAAATGAATCTGAGAGCTAAAAACTTGTGGTTTCTGCCACTATTAGCCCACATTGAGCCTTTCTTGGTTCACTGATGATCAGTGAGCATTTCCTTTAAAAACAGGTTGAAAAAAGGACTATGATGATTAAAAATGAATGGAATATAAAGTGTTTTAAAAACCTGAACATGATTCCCTCTGAGAAGGGATCCAGACTGTCCACGAGCTCCAGCTCAGCATCTCCTCCCAGCGTGAGCATCTGGTAGTTCTCCTTCAGCTTGTTGGTGATGACATTAAATCCTGCCATGAATTCGTTCAGCCTCTGTTTCCTCAGCTCCTCAAAGGCCTCTCTGAATCTGTCCCTCTCGCTGGTGATGTTGTCCAGTTCTTCCACGTACTTCAGGTACAGCTCTTCCTGCAGGGAAAACAACCAAACCCAAGAGCACTTAGAGCAGCTGCAGTTTAGAGTCTGAACCTAAACACTTTTCCTACCATTTGAACACTCCTTTTTCCCAGTGTGGCTAACAGCCCTGAAACAAAACCCCCAAATTGTCTCTCTTTTCCCATCTCTGCTGCTGAGGGAAAACAAAAAACCAAACCTGTGTCAAAATAAAAAATGCTTCATCTGTTGAATGGTTCACTATTACTGATGTGAGGAGGGAAAAATCCGGGTACTGTGTGAAGACTTGACTCTGTTAAATAAACATTCCCAGGAGATTCGTGGAATTACTTAGGTTGGAATAGACTTCTAGTTAGGTTAGAAAAGACTTCTTGATCACCCAGGAAGTTGTTGTCTCCTGAAACTGATGGTGTGGGAAACAAAAGGCACAGGGAAGCTCCTAGAAACAACTTTCGCCTTGGCTAAGGACGAGCTGCTAACGACAGGAACTGGCAAATCCCAGGTTTCCGAAAGGAAGGAGGGGGATCGGCCCCGTTCTCCCGGCATGCCGAGGGCAGGGCTATCCCCCGGGATCCCCGGGGCTGTACCTTGCTCCTGTACTCGGCGATGGCGCCCAGGTTGGGGCGGAGCTGGTGGCGCTGTGCCTCCAGCAGCGCGATTCTCTTGCTGAGCACGTCGGGCTCCTGCAGCGCCTCCAGCTCCTCCTCGCTCAGCACCCGCAGCGGCGCGGGGGCCTCGCCCTCGATGGCGTGCAGGGACAGCTTGGAGATCTGCGGTGCAAACACAGCGGGTGGGACGGTTAACACACACGTGCAGCTGTCTCTAAAGGAGTTCTTTCGGGGTTAGTACAGGGAAGCTTCTAATCCCCAAACGCTCCAAGATTCTTCCCACAGGTGCCTTTAAAATAGGGAGTGAAAAAGAGAATAAATTCCCTTTATGCTATCATCCTGCTCCTGCATATACAGCAGCAAGCATCTGAAGAGGAATTTTCTCCTGAGTCTTCTGTTTCCTAAGGGGACGTTGATGGTTCATCCTGTGAGATCCACAGAGAAGCTCTGGCTATCCCTGGATCCCTGGAAGTGCCCAAGGCCAGGACAGGGCTTGGAGCACCTGGGACAGTGGGAAGTGTCCCTGAGGGACATCCTCATCTGGATGAGCTTTAAGGTCCGTCCCAACCCAAAGCATTCCACAACTCCCTGATTTACGTTTTTGGAATGAAAGCATTTCCTACCTCTTTCTGCCAGTATTTAACCTTTCCCTGGTGGGTGGAAATGTGGCTGTCAATTTGTTCAATTTTCAGCTTGATGCTCAGAGCTTCACTTTGAAGGGCATGTTCAGCATCCTGAATAGTTTTCATCTCCTGGAGTAAATTCTTCTGCTCCTCCTGCACTGCTGGCAAAGCTTCCTGAATAGAAAAATGGCAAATGCCCCCAAAAAGGGCATTATTCAATTACCTACAAAAATGCTGCCCCTTTCTTGGGTGAAAAGTCTGTCTTCACTTAATTTATTCACGGCTATGGATGGAAACAAATAAATATTCTTGGATTTATAACTGATCCCTGAATTCTGGAATGACTGAGAAAATGCTGCAGTTTGTATTTTCATTCCAGATCTGGATCAAACGGGTCCCTACACTCATTTTTAGCTAATTAGAGAAAGATATAAAATCTTAGATTTTTTGAAAGCATTTCAGCCAGCCTGGTTTTCCCTCTCTCACAGAAATCTAGATAGGAAACTAAAATCCCACATAACTGGAAAAGTTTTATGTTTAAGCAACTTTTAAACCCAGCAATTTCTTTGGGGAGACCTGGTGTAAGTTTTTTCCTACACTGGGTCAGGATAAATTTCCAGGTGAGTATAAAAAATGAAAATACACCATTGCCACGGCCTGGCTGCTCTGCAGAGAGAATGGGATATCAGTGGGACACAGGGAGGATTTAACTCCTCTCCCTGATTTCCCTGGAGCCCACAGTGGTCCCAGGACTCACCTCAGCCTGCTTGCACTCGTTCATCACCTCGGTGGCTTTGTCCTCCAGCGCTGTTATCTCTGCTGTCAGTTTCTTCATTTCCTTCTCATTTTCTTCCATCTCCTTCTCCGTGCGCTGCAGAGCCTCCTCGGATTTCTTCAGGTTCCTGCCCAGGGACAGGGAGCTTTGTGCACCTCACAGAAAATAATCCAGGAGCACAATCTCACTGGCAACAAGGAGGAAGTGCTGGTTTAGGCACCAACTCCCACACTCCAGAGGGATCCAAGGAAAACAAAGTTGTCTTCCTCAGCAGCCAGACCTCAGTAAATGACTTCGTTTCTTCTTTCAGAGTTTGGAATCTCTATGGAGTGGTGAGCTCCCATAAAAAATAGATCCCATTTTATTTCCTGACAGAGCTCCTAATAAAATCAGTCCCTTCAGATTTGAACTGCTCCAGCACATCCAATCAAGTGCTATTTTGGACTTTATCCTGAATATTGCAGTTTAGGCAATATTAAAGAAATAATTCAGGCAAACACTAGAGAAATGTTGATTAAATGTGACTTTTAAACTATTAGAAACTACAACATTTGACTTCCCTTTCCCTCCCTGAGCCCCCGTAGCACAGACATTGAGTGCAGCTCCAGCCTGAGGCTCCCTGGGCTGTACCTGTCTGCAGTCTTGGCTGCCACCTGGGCCTTGGTGATGGCTGAGGAACATTCATCCATTTCCTTGTCAATCTTATCAATTTTGTCCTGCTGAACCTTCAGTTTCTGGTTGTTGGTGTCCATGATGAGCTGGTGCAGCCGTTTCACCTCCTCCTCCATCTTCCCGGCCTTCTGAGCCACGCGCTCATAATCTGTGTGTGGGGAAGAGGGGAGTCAAGGCCCTGTGCCAGCCTGGCACGGCTCATGGGCACCAGGATGAAGGGATCAAGTGATGGAAGTGATTTCAGGTGGAAGCTCTGCCCTGCTCCTCTATTGACAAGGGCACATATTCTCCATGCTGTGACAAATGAGCGGTTTAACTGTGACAAACTTCAAAACCCACCCACTTCTTTCTGCCACTGCTCTACCAAAGCTCTCCTGCCACAAAACCCACTCAACGTGGATTACTTAATGCACACAGAGCACTTCAATATGGGAGGTGGTGCATTACAACTTACTCCAAGCTCACTGTCTGAATTTAATTAATGGGAAGATGCTCAAAAGGTAAATTTTTAAGAACTGGCCACCAGCATTTCCCAGGAGCTGGTGTGAATGTGTGCTTCCTGCCCCTCCTGAACAGCATCACTGCACAAAAGGGATGTGTTCCCACAAACAATACAGGGATTTATTTTAAAGACTCATGGAGAGCCTGGTTAGAGCCTGGCAAAAACCTTCCCTTGCTTTTTATATCATTGCCTCCTCATTAACAATTCTTACCCCTAATTAAACTAAGTTTCCATATTAATGGATGATACAACCACAAAAATCTAAGCAAAGAAACAAAATACTGAAATTCATGTTTACTTTAGCTTGGCTAAAACATGAACTTGAGCAGTTGCAAAGAAAAGGAGTTTTACTTTCTGATCTCTAGAAACACCTTAGGAAAACGAGGTCCCAAACCAAGACAGGGAACTGAAGCACAAACCCAAACCCATTCCTTCCTCTATTGCTAAAAGAGATTACTACATCTTTTATCTCAAATCCCCTCTCCACAAAATCTACCTTTTTTATAACCATTAAGGACTTTTTCCAGCTCCTTCTGTTTGGCTTTGTCTGGAGCAGCAGCAGCGACGTTGGCTTCGAGTTCCTTGATTTGATTTTTGAGATCAATTTCTTGCTCAGAAAATCCCTGCAGAGAACACAAAACTGGGCTGGAATCTTGTCCTTGGAAACTCCTTGAGAGCAGCCAGGCCTGTGTGGGGCTGAAGCTGGGAAGTGCTCAGGGGGTCTCACCTGGATACTCGCTGTGTATTTCTCCAAGGTGTTCCTCATCTCCCGGATGTCCTGCTGCAGTTTCCTTATGGCTTCCTCAAGCTGGGATTTCTCCTCCTCGCACTGCACGGCTCTTTTGGAATCCCTCTGCAACTGGGATTCCATCTTGCTGATCTACACACAATGACAGGATTATTTACTGATGCCACCATGACAAAACCAAGCCAGGGCTCATTCCTGTGCTCCTAAAACACAGGAGAAAGTCAAGTAAAAACTTCAGCTTGGGGGGTCTGAGTGCTGGGAACATCAGCTGTGCCAGTGAGAAACAAGGGGAGCAGCTCCAGACCTTTAAATGGCTTTGGTTTAATGGCTTTAGCCATTAAAACCTAAATGGCATTCAGAAGGAAAAGCAAAATGCATCCTGCTCTGCCAGAATGGTGTCCAAGCTATCAACGGGAGCACTGAGAGACTGAATTCAACAATGGGCTGGGCTGTGAGCAAACACAGAATCCCAGAATCTCTGAGGCTGGAAAAGCCCTCCAGGACCACACAGTCCACCCTGTGCCTGGTCACCACCTTGTCCCCAACCCAGAGCACTGAGTGCCACCTCCAGGGATGGGGATTCCAAACCTCCCTGGGCAGCCCCTGCCAGTGACAACCCGTTTATTCCTGATGCACTTCAAAGCATTCTAACCTCTGCTAACATTGGGAATTTTGTCTTTGTAACCCTTTCTGATTATCTTCCACCCCAGACTGCCCCTGCTCACGGTGCTTTGAAAGGCACATGTGTGTCAGAACTGCCCAAACAAAGGAATTCTGCTGGAATTCCATTTCCATGATGTACCCACCTCTTCTTCTGAGATATCCATCACGACTGAGGAGCCCATTCTGCCCTTCATGACCTTTCCTCCCCCACCAGTCATGGTTCCTACAGGAAAAGGGATGAAAAGAGCTCAGAGAACTCCTTGGGCTGTGATGTCACCCACAAAGTGCTTCCGATGGAGCTCCAGCTGGGGCTGCAGTACCTGACACCTCGATGATTTGTCCTTGCAGAGTTACCACCCTCCACCTTTTCTCCTTTTGGAATGCTATTCTGGTGGCTTCTTCCAGGTTTTTGACCACCAGAGTGTCCCTGAGAGCGAAGTAGAATGCCAGGCGAACCTTGGGGTCCTCCACCTTCACCAGGTCAAAGAGCCGTGGCATGTTCTCGGGAGTTGGGATTCGCTGCATTTTCTTTTCCCACACAGCCATCTACATCCACAGAGGAAACCAAGGAATCAATCTTTGGGATGAATGCTGAGGTCATCCTGTTATCCTATGGGATGTTAAGGCTTCAAACCAAATGTAATTAGACTGCAGTTAACAGTAAAATGGTTTGTTTTGCCAAGGGTGGGACTCACCTTGTCCAGGGCTATAAAGGTGGCAACTCCAATCCCTCCAGCCTTCAGGAAGTTCACACAGGCCTGGGCAGTGTCAATGGTGTCCACAACAATGTGATCCAAGGCTCCACATGAGGAGGAAATGGCCACGTCGTACTTGTCATCGATGGCTCCCAGGTCTCCCTGAGCATGGAGGGACGAGGGGCAAACACTGATTAGTTGGCACCTGAGCTGCTCTTTGAGTTCTGTCCCAGTAAATCCATGAATGCACTTCTTATAATCTGAATAAACTGCTTTTTCTGAAGCAGAGATAATTCTCCTTGGGCAAAAAACTGCAGAATACAAAACCAGCACTTTTACAATTACACTGATGTGCACCAGGAATAAAAAAACTCAGCTCTGAATTTTCAGAACTTTAAACCAACATTGCTTGGAAAGAACTGAAAAATGTTTGATTTTACAGCAAATCCAGGGGCCTTACAGCTCTGCACTCCAAATTCCTAACGCCAGGGAAGTAAAGCATCCCTCTCCAAACTCCTAATGCCAGGGAAGTGAGGCATCCCTCTCCAAATTCCTAATGCCAGGGAAGTAAAGCATCCCTCTCCAAATTCCTAATGCCAGGGAAGTGAGGCATCCCTCTCCAAATTCCTAACGCCAGGGAAGTAAAGCATCCCTCTCCAAACTCCTAATGCCAGGGAAGTGAGGCATCCCAAATTTCATCACAGGAACACCACTCAGCTCCTCCAAAGTTCAACACTAGAATTCTAACAGCCTTCTAACACTTACCAGCCTTCCATAGAGGCCAGGAATATTCCCACATTTCTTCTGCTGGAGCAGAGCCTCCAGCACTTTTCCTCGGCTGCGACTCTGTGCTAAAGAACTCTTGGCTTCCTCTACTTTTCGGCGCAGGTTTCGCACGAGATCCTTGGCCCCAGATTCTTCCTTTCCCAGCTTCTGCAGAGCATTCTCTTTCTGGGGGTTCAAAGACATTGGCTCAGCCTCCCAAAATCTACTGGATTCGGGGAGCCTTCAATGCATGGCTTTGCTCTTTGGAGAATGATTGAGGAGCAGGAAATGAAATTCAAAGAATGGTTTGGGTTGGAAGGGACATTAAAGCTCCCCCAGTGCCACCCCTGCCATGGCAGGGACACCTCCTACTGTCCCAGGTGCTCCCAGCCCCAGTGTCCAGCCTGGCCTTGGGCACTGCCAGGGATCCAGGGGCAGCCCCAGCTTCTCTGGGCACCTGTGCCAGGGCCTCAGCACCCTGAAGAAGGCTCAGGAATGCAGCCACATCTCAGTGTCAAACTAAATCTGTTCCCTGGCAGGGACATGTAGGATTTAAGTCAACACTGGCTTAACAAAGTAAGTCTGAAATGCACTATTTGCTCCACCAGAAAAGTGAGTATTGGAAAACAGCTTTTGGGTCATGGTTTATTTTCACCACGATTATTGCCAAAGAGAAGAGTGAGCCTTTGGTTTGTGTGTGACTCAAAATGAAATGGGAAAGTCAAGTCTCACCTCCCTGAGCTGCTGCTCAGCCTGGGGTAATCTCCCAGCGATGTCTTTGATGGCAGCTTTCCTTTCCTTCAGGGTGCTGGAGGTGCTGCCCAGGGCCTCCTGGGCCTGGCTGAGCCGGGCCAGGGCAGAGTTGTACTTGCTCAGGTAGAGCTCCAGCTCTGACTGTGCTATCTCCATGTTGGAGCGGGTCTCAGTCACCTCCTTGCTGAACTCCATCAGCTCCTTCTCCTTGCCCTGCAGGAACACCAGGGACAGCTCAGCCCTTCAGCTGGGCACGGGGGAACAGGACATGGGATGGGCTTTTCCAGCCCTGGCAGCAGGAAACACTTCTGCTGTCTGGGAGAAGCAGCCTTTCTTCATTAATCAACATGAATGGCTGGGGCTTCATAAATGAGGCTTTTCCTAATTATGAAGAATGTCAGGCAGTTATCACAGAGCACTTCCATACAAGCTTTGGAAGGTTTTCTCAAAAGTGGGAGGAGCCCTACAGATTGAGCTAAATTACAGCTCAAATCCATGGAGAATCCACCTATTCAAGGACAGAAAACAACCCTGCAAATCTACAGGAGAAATGTCCAGCCTCCAGGCACTGAACAAGACCACCAATAACCAAATGTTAAAGTAGTTGTTCATGAATTCACAGACAGTGTGGGAAAGGCTGGGAACAGATCACTCCAGAATATCTTTCTTTATTTAAGCAACACCATTGGCTTAAATGTTTTGGTGGCAGAAAATCAGAGTGCATTATTTAAATTAAATCTAGGAATGAGCTACTGGATGATGTTTGAGCACTCAAAAAGCAGCCAAGGCTTTAGCTGCAATTATTAATTTAAGATAATTCCCACCGAGGCTCCTCTGAACCACCACGAGGAACAGTGGAATTGTCAATAATGGCACTTTACAAGTGCCTGGTGCTGGTTTCCTTCAGAAGAGGGAAGTTACAGCAGGTGGGTAATTCCTGCCTGTCCAAACCTCTTTTTCCTTCTGGATTCCCTTGGTCTCCTCCTGCAGGCTGGCCAGGACCTGCCTGAGCTTGGCCTCCTCCTTGGCCTTGGCCTTTGCCAGCAGCTCCCTCTTGGCCGTGGCGTCCTCGATGGCCTTGGTGCTCGTGGAGGGGACGTTCTTCAGCTCCTCCACCTGCACAGGAAAGGACCTTGAGCCTCCTCTGCCACTGGACAGGAATTCCCGAATCCCTCCTGCATCCAAAGGCAGCCCAAGAGCTCTCAGTGACCAAGGGGATGACACAGCTCCGTGAATTAACCCCACTCATGGAGTGATCACTGCAGTGAGTGATTAGCAAATAAAACCTCAGGCTGATTTAATGGCTTCAAATATCTAATTAAAACAATTCCCACCCCATTTTTCCACCTTCTTTGTGCCCTTCCCATTTTCTCCACAATTTACTGCACTTTCCCAAGCCAATCCAGCTGATCCAACCCCCTACCTTTTCCTTGTCCTTTTGAAGCTGCTTCTCCAGTTTTTTAGCCTTGCTCTTGGCATGTTTGAGTTTCTCCCTCACTTTCACATCCTGCAAATCCAACTGAGTGAATTTTTCTTTATTTTCCTCTATGAACTTTGTAATTTTATTGGATTTCCTGGAGGGAAAAAAGAAAAAAGAATTATTTCATATAGTATAAAAATAAGGCACATCAAGGTTGCTTTAATAAGTCAACATGAAGAATTTAAGCTGATATTACTCGGGTTTTGTGATTAACAACATCCAATATTCACTATATTCCCAGTATTTTCCCTGGAAAAATGTTCCATCAGAAAAAGATCAACTACCCAAGCAATATTAAATATATTTTCAGAAATTTTCATTTTCTAATTGACAGAATTAATAATTCCCATCTCTCCCCAGTATTCCCTGAGGATGAGCAGGTCAATATTGCAGCTGGATTGGGGATCAGCAGCACCCAGGCAAAGAAATTTTAAGAAACACAATTTATGCATAAATGATCCATGAGGAAACCAGGGAAAAATTCCCAAATCCGTGTCCCTAAGCATTAGGGTTGTAAATCTAAAAAGCATTTACTAATTCTTTTTTTGTACAGTCAATATAAAGAAATATTTTAAATCTATTAAAAAGATCAGACATTTCCTTATTGTAATTGTGAACTTTACCCAGAACCAAATCAAACCTATGTGAATTTGCTTTAATTTATTTTCATGCATTTATTTTATTTTTGTGCATTAATTTAAATGCTTCTTTGTGTATTCAGATGTACCAGAACTGACTCTGGTCATCAGATAATTTAATTTTTTGGTGGGAAACATGTAAAAGGAAGTACTACACATCCCTAAAATACTCACTTTTCAAGTTCTTTCAAAGCTTTATTCTTGGTTTTTGTTTCCTCTGCAAGTTTGCTGCTTTTCTCATTAATACTTTTAGTTTCTTCATTAATTTTCTCCTTCTGCATTTCCAGGTCATTTATTCGTTTCTTTAGGTCATGGCTAGGAAAAAAAACCAATAAATCCTCAATTTTCCCCATCTTAACAATGAACCTCTAGCTCCAATTCTCAGTGTAACAACAGAATTACATAAAATGTCAAAAATGAACATTAATTTGGAGCTAGAAATGGAACATATTTCTAATTAGAGATACTGAAGCAAAGTTTAACAGCAGCCCCACCACATTAAAGCCAGCCCAAACCCTGAGAATTACTTACATGTAATATTGACACATCTGATTCTTTTCCTTAAATATTTGGTTTTCCAAGGAAAGGAACTCAATGGCTTTATTCTTGTCCTCTTCCAAGGCATCTTTTTCTTTCTCCACCAGTTTAACTCGATTTAACTGAAGAAGACAGAGGGGCAGAGCTGAGGCAGGGTCAGCACGACAGGAGGAAACCATGAGGAGAAAATTCCAAACCCTTTGTAGGACATGAATCCTCTGGAAAAATGGTATCAGGAATTACCTCTGCAAGGCAATTTTATGGTGATTTCCTTTATCTCAGCCTTCTGACTGGCCGTTTTAAATTTAATTCCAACAACTACAGGTGATGTTTATTTTTAAAAGAAGTCTGCTACAGGATTTACCATGGACACATCAAGGAAAACAAACTGATTTCATTTAGAGCTTAGTCCTTTTAGCACTCAATACACCAATAAAATGTTACAAAAGCAGGATTTTTAGGGGCAGCAGTGATGCCTTGTGCAGGCTGCCCTGGAGCAGAGGCTGGGCAGAGTCCCAGAATAAAGCAGGGATTGATTCCAAGGATCTC
>JAYDZK010000016.1:1709101-1738034 GCA_034509185.1 Euphonia xanthogaster | reverse complement strand
GGGCTGGTTCCACCCGCAGCAGCCGCTCCAGGGCTGGTTCCACCCGCAGCAGCCCCTCGGGGCTGGTTCCACCCGCGGCAGCCCCTCTCTCCCGGGGCTGGTTCCACCCGCAGCAGCCCCTCGGGGCTGGTTCCACCCGCGGCAGCCCCTCTCACCTTCTCGCCGCGGCGCTCGTTCAGCAGCTCCACCCTGCGGCACAGGGTGTGGATGGGCTCCTTGAGCCGCGCCGAGCCGATCAGATCCTCCAGGTACTCCAGCATCCCCTCGTCGTGCTCCGTCTGCCCCTTGGGCTTCATCATGGCAATGTGCTCCACCTCCCCCTTGGGAAACAAAAGTTGAGTGGGTCTTTTCTTAGTTTTTGTTTGGTTTTTTTTTTTCCTGGGATGGGAAAAGTATTCTGAAAAAAAATCTATGGAATGAGTATGGGATGTTATTAAAAAAGAATAAAATAAGGCAGCAATTAAAATTATTCAAACTGGAATATCACAGAATCGTTAAGGTTGGAAAAGATCTCCAAGTCCAACCTTCACATTTATTTGGGGAAACAACGATCAAAATGAAGAGAAATTTCCTCTCCAGGGTGAAGTGGAGCCACCCTTCAGGTCTGACTCTTCATTCTCTAAAGATTCAAAATGTGTTTCCACAACCTAAATAAAGAAGAAGACAATAAAGCAGGCCCTTGGCAAGATTGAAGTCCCTGAAGGGTCTCTTTAGAAACAGAAAGTCCATAAAATCCTGGCTGATGGATGAACTGGAATTGGATTTAATTTAACTGAGGCTTCCTTGGTGGAGAAAGAAAAGGATTCTTTAGGTATGAGGGTTCCTTTGTGTAATTTCCCTTTATGCACTGCATTAATTTTAAGTGATTTAGGTGGTATTAAACCTAATTTCAATTTTCAGAAATAAGATTTAGAAAGGATTAAACAGAGCCAGTGACGAGGACAGTTTGTGTTGCTGACAAGACAAAAAACCTCAACCCAACTCTTATTTTTATTTCTTGCACCTCAAAAAGCAAAACTCAATTTGCAAATAACTGCTGCTGGATTGCAAAAATCCCAATTACCCATTTGCTCCCTCGGCACAAAAGTGTGGATTCTGTCCCCAGAGCTGCCTGTCAGCTCTTGGGGGAGGAAGCTGTGCAGCCTGCCCAGTGATTCTGGGATTGTCAAAAGCCTTTCTCCTCCTGGCATTACAGCATTTCCTCTATTTACATCCATCCACGAGGAAACAATCACAATCCCAGGAAAGATTGAACTCAGGGCTGCTCAGGACTGAGAGGTTTCTACACTGGGTTCACAGCCTCATGTTCTGTGTTGGAAATCACAAACCCACCTTGGATTCAACAGGGAAAATGGCAATTATGGACAAGCAAGAAGGAATAAAATCTTTATTATTTGGCTAAATAGAATTAACCACCTCTAGGAAAGATGATGGTGCAGTTGTGGGGTTTGTAGCTCACTAATGAGTTCTTGATTTTCTTATTGAGGGCAAAAATAAGTATATTTATAAATTACTAATTAAATAACAAGAGTATTAAGTATTATAATATTTATACTATTAATATATAAAGAAATCTGCTTAGCTCAGTCCAGATTTAAGAAACAAAAAGGTTTCCAGAAAAAAATTAAAATACATTTTTCCAGAAGAGAAATTTAAGGTTTCCCTGAATTGATAAAGGAGAGTGAAAAGGTTGTAGCTGCTCTTCTTGACAATGATTAACAGAGCAAACAGATTTTACAACTGCTAAAACTCCATTTATGTGTTTCCTAATTAATTACCAGTGCTCATTACTTGATCCCTTATTTGAACTGTGAATTTAAAAGCCCCAAACCTCCTTGCTCTCCATGAATGTTGAGCTGCCCCGAGGTTGTGAAAGTGAAAGCAAGGCGGGGCAGGCAGACATTTGTGGAGCACGGAGGGAAGGAGCTCGGGAGCTCCCCAGAGCTGGCACCCCCAGCCGTGCCAAGGCTCCAGCAGAACCCCTGGAATTCTGCAATTCCTCCCCTCAGTTGGCCTCCTGTGGCTCAGGGATTCAGGACAGGGAGCAATGTGTAAAACAGAAAGGAAATGCAGGCTCTGCTCAGACAATCAAAATGGATGTCAACACCCAGCCATGGGCAATGCCAACAAGGAACCAAACGTCCACACGAGGGAAGAAATTCCTGGGAAAAAAAAACAGCCTTGGATCTGTGCTGGAGAAGCTCCAGGGTGCCTGAACAGTGACCTTGCAGTGCCTGAAGGAGCTGCAGGGAAGATGGAGACTGTTTCTAAGGGCTGCAGGGACAGGACATAGGGAGTGACTCCCACTGCCAGAGGGCCAGGATGGATGGAAAACTGGGCAGGAATTGTTCCCTGGCAGTGCCCAAGGCCAGGCTGGACACTGGGGCTGGGAGCACCCGGGACAGTGGGAAGTGCCCCTGTCCAAGGCTGGGGTGGGGCTGGATGGGATTTAAGGTCCCTTCCCACCCAAGCCATGCCAGGATTCCACATTTCCATGCCCACCAAGCCCTTTGGGAAGGTTCTACTCAGTACAAGAGCTCTGAATGGAATTACAAACCCAATTCCAGCTTCTGCAGTGTGTGGAGCCTTCCACATCCTTGTGGATCGACGTGGCCAGCTGCAGCTCTGCACCCTGCACACACACCCCAGCAGCAGCTCAGCTCCCACAGAATTTCCCGGGGAAGAACCACTGGGAATCCTACACCACCACCTTATCTGGGGAAACACTTCCAGGCAATCAGCTGAGCCCTGGGGCAAATCAGGACAAACCTGCCTGGAGATCAGGCTGTAAAATAAGGGAAGAGCCCTTCTCAGCTGGAAGTGGCTGCTCTGGTGAAAAATCTGGAATAAATTCCTGCAATTTGGAACCTTTGTTTCTTGCATAGCTAAATAATTCACAGCTGTGATGTTTAAGATACTTCCTCAATTTAAGAATTTAATTTTCCATTGTACCTAAGTAAAGAGGAAAAGTTTACAAGAAGTTTCAGGACTGGCAGCAGCAGCACTGGTTTAAAGTTCTGAATTTGCCCACAGCCCCTGCTTTCTCTAAAAGCAGGAAGACAGCTGCCCCTCTCAGCACAGCTCTAACCTGAGCTTTTCTGGCACATATGGACTGGAATTTTTGACAAGGCTTTCTGACTGCCTGATACAGGGAAGGCTTGACCTGCTCCTGAGGCTCCTCCTGCAGTTGTGGTCTAGACACAAGATCCTACAGAGGTGACTCCCATTTGCTCTGCTGTGCTCCAGAACATTCCCTGTGGGACTGGGTCCTGTTCCCCAAAGCTATGGAGTGTGAATGGCACAAAGTGCTGATCCCAGCAGGGATCCCAGCCCCCAGAGGTGTGACTGGGATTGTGGGGCACTGGGATAGTGCTGAACAGGAATGAGGCAGCTTTGGGATCCAGCCACCACATCCCACCCTAAAATTCTGCTGTGGAAGAGAAGGGATGGCAAAAAGCCTCTGGCAGTGAAAAGTTACTGACAGCAAGCTGAGAACTCTTCACAAAGAGCCAACACCAGGTTTTGGGTTGGAAGGGCCCTTAAGGGACACTTCTCACTATCCCAGGGTGCCTTGGCCACTGCCAGGGATCCAGGGGCAGCCCCAGCTGCTCTGGGAATCCCAGCCCAGCCCCTCCCCACCCTCCCAGGCAGGAATTCCTCCCCAAAATCCCATCCAGCCCTGCCCCAGGCAGGATGAGCTGTTTCTGGAGAACCTAGGAAGATGTGTGTTTTCCTTGATTATTGCTTGCTCTCCTCATCCCTGAGTACTTGGGATAAAGCTTTGGGAAGGCAGCACCTTGAACACCCAGAGTTGTGTCCAAACTGTCACCGCAGCATTCCGTGGCACCAAGGAGGTAAAAACAGTTTTCCAGGATTTTGGAGTCTCAATTTCTGCTGTCTTAAGTTCAGCTTTAAAAAGCTGAGACCCTTGGGATAGCTTGGAATTCAGAAGCTGGGAATGCACCATGCCCTGGGCAGGAGCTCAGGGTAGTCTGGGTGGGTTTTGAGGGGAATTTTGTGGTGCACCTGTGCTGGTTTAGGTTTTGGGTTTGTTGGTTTTTATTAAGGGAACTCTCCACCACTAATCAGAGATAGAGAAATGTGACATCTGACTGAAGTGAAAATCACAGTTGTGCTCAGAAGAAATGGCTTTAGAGAAAGTATTTCCTGGAAAATGCAACACAATGGATCAGGAAAACCTTCCCTGGTTGGGGACAGGTCAAAATACATAAATTTGTTTCAAAATCCCATGAAACCACCAGAAAATTTAATGTATGGCAACTGTGACTATGACACTTGGTATTTTTAGGAATATTGAGTATTTTAAAAACAACTTTTTGAAATTCAGAACAGTATTTTAGTAATTTCACTGTGGCAGCAGCATATTTTTATAATAGCAAAGCTTTTAAGGCTTTTTGAACCCCCATAAAAGGAAATTTTCTTATTGAGACCAAAATCTTTGAGTCTCAGCAAATTTTACTGTAATCCAACCATAACACCTGTTCCAGCAGAATTCCAATTGTCCATAAATTAATATTTAACAATAATACCTTAGTATTTTAACTTCTCAGTATGTGCAATTTGCTTTCTAAATTGAGTATTACAGAAATTATTTTGCAATTTTTATGGTATTACATAAATGAAGTGGAATTAATAGCTGAATGCAGTGATTAGCACATAATTTAATTTAGCAAGCATCACAAGATTAAGGGATTTTTGGGATGAAATAGTACTATAAATGGATGGGTAATTAAAATTTAATGTAAGCAGTGTAAAAACCACCTTGACTGGCACTTTTGTGGAAGATTAGAGCAGCCAGAACTAAAATCTGCTATTTGTTTGTCCAAATGTAAAAAAACCCATCTTAATTCAAATTACACCCCAATTTCAATCATTTTCTGAACTTTTTACCATGGAATTGAGACAAAAGTGACCCAGCACAGGGCAAACCTCTCTTAATAAAAGTCAAGTTCTATTTGACTCTACTTTCCAGAGCACAGCAATGTTTCACTTCTCTCAAACACCGAGGCAAATGGAGATGAAGAGATTTTGCAAGAGCTTCTCCAGGAGCTGAGAACTCCTCAGCATCACAACGAGCAAAGGCAGAGTGACACGGGATTTGTGCAAAGGAAAAATCCCATTAAAACATCTGGGATGTTTGTTATAAAGCTCAGTTTCTAGAGATTTGAAAGAGAAAATCCCAGCCTAACTCCTGCATTTCCTTTGGTTCTTTACCCCAGTCCTGCACACAGAGCAGAACCAGCCCTAGTACAGAGTTCCTGCTCCTGAGTTCAGCTTTTGGCTCTTTCAGCTCCAGTTCCACCTGCCTGACACAGCCTGGAACTGCAGCAACAGCCAAGGTGAGGAACACTTAGAGGAAAAGCAGCCTGGATGCTGTGGCATTTTGTTTTCTCACTACATTTTTATTTCCTGGCTGTTTTGTGTCTTTAATTTCTTGATATCAAGGCACCAAAAGTGCATTTTCCTCTTCAGAAAGCCTTTAGGCAGCAAAATGAGACAAGTGTCTCCCTTGCTCTGTCTGCAGCTTCCTCTGATTTCACCCTCTCTCCCAGATTTCAATTTTTTAATTTTTCTTTTATGTGCTCACACTTGGCCTTGGGTTTTTTCCCCCACTTGACCACAAAGGTAGCTCTTATTTTTAAGCGGGAGTACAGTAAGGAATGGCAAAATTCAGTCCTAAATTTTTCTGTCTTTAATTTATTTATTTATTTTATCCCATCTCACAAAGCTTTGCCCATGGATTGCAATTCTGCACCCATGGATTTTACAATTTGTATGGAGAAAGCCAATATTCCCATAACCTCATTGTCCTCCTGCTGTAAGACAGCTCTGGGAAGTTACAACAGATTATTTTGAGATTTCTTTTTCCCCTGTAATTCCATGTTATTGCTGCTATTATTTAATGCTTGCAGTCCTGTCTCATTTTTACACTTCACTTTTACCACATGGTGAATATACAGGGGGGGAAAAAGCACCAAAACCTCTTTTCCAGGAAAACTCAGTGGGAAATAAAAGTCAAATACAAAATAAAAGTACTTATAAAAATCTGCAAAGTCACCACGGGCCAGAGATGAGGAAAATCTCAAGTTGAGCCTTTATGCAACATCCAGTTGTGTGCACAAAACTACAATTCTGCATTCTGGAAATAAGTTTACACATTTTAAGGACATTGCTGTGCTTAATATCAGAGCACAAAGTGAGTGCAAATCCAGAGTCACTTTGGGATTTAAATCAGGAATTGGCAAACCTAACCTGCAACGTTTGATTTGTTATTGGGCTGTTCTAAAGAAAATATTCAATTACCACTTATCTTCTCCTCCCATTTTTGCATGTTTTCCTGCAGAATTTCCTACAAGAACAACCCTCTCTTCACCCCCCATGCTGGCAGCACAGATATTTATTTTATAATCCCATTTATAACCCCTTTTATAGCCTCAGCTCCAGTGTCCCATCAGGAGCACAGACCTCAACAACTGGGAATTTCTGGTTTATCTCAAAGGAGAAGAAAATCTCTCCCTCATTTCCTCCCCACTCCCCTGGAAGTGACTCCCACATTGTTTCCACACAGGAGCAGGTGAAAAACCTGACAGAATTTCCTTCCTGGCAGCCTCATCTTGCCACAGGATAAAACTGAGCTCCAAAATACAAAATACACCAAATAAAACCAGTTAGAAAATACACCAAATAAAATCCCTGCAGTTGTTTAGACCTAAGATGACAGGAGAATATTTTAATTAAGATAATCAAATATATTCAAGTGAAAATCACTGTAATTAGGACAAAATTGACTTAAAACAGGTATAATTTGTTTGTAAGATTCTGAAATAAATTTAGAAGTTTGTTGCCATGAATGCAGAGTGAATTCTGCAGTACTGATGTGCAGAGGGGCTGCTGGGGGTTACCTGGGCAGCTCCACTTGGCTTTTCCACCCTTCCTGGAGACCTTGCCCATGCCAGAGGTGGCCACAGATCCCAAATATTCCCCCCTGCACTTGCAACCCTGCCATTCCCCAGGGCTCCCATTTCTCTCATCATTCCTTAGAGGAAAGCACAAAAGGCTGAGATGTTTGAGCCTTTCAGAGGAGTCACTGCAGAGAGCAGCACAAACACTGAGTTTGTCAGCCTGGCCAGAGCAGGGTTCCAAGGCTTTCAGTCAAAGTTAAATTATTTCATTTGTTGTTCTTTACACCTCTCCAAGCTCCTGCAAGGTGTGGAAGACAGAAAAGCAGCAGCAAGGTGCCAGATTTCCCCCCAAACTCTCTTTTTTTTTTAAGTGACAAGATGCACTTTTTCCTGCTGCAGTTTCAGGCTGTGGCAGGCTCATTAAAAGTGCAACATATTTCTGATTATTTTAAATAATAATTTTTATACTAATGCAAAATAATTATCTATTCCTGAAGTACTAAAAGCACAGGGAAATTTATTAAAAACATGCACTATGGAGTGTTGGAGTTAAGGATCCCAGAAGTGACAAACTCCTCCTGTTCTCTGCTGGCAACATCCCATTGGAACCAGAAGAATTCTGAAACCAGATTTATTTCAATTTGCAAGTTCAGGCACAGAATTTGTAATTTTTCTAGAGCTACTCAATTACTCTCACATTTTCTGTTTTCCCACAGGTGGTTTTTTTTTTGTGATTTTATTCACAGAAGTCAGCAGCAGTTTGATTTGAATATTTTCAGTATGGCATCAGCAGAAACACCTATATCAAAACTCAGCTTTCAGATTTTACCCTAAAAAGCACCAAAATCAGCAGAAAAACGCTGCAAAATAGGGGGTGAAAGGGGGAAAAGGAAGCAAAAAAAACCTGAAGCAGTCTTCTAAAAAGCAAATATTTTCCATTGAGTAATGGCAATTGTGAGCAAGATAAAATCAAAGCTCTAAAGGTGTTGGTACTACATGTAGGACATGTTCT
This sequence comes from Euphonia xanthogaster, assembly GCA_034509185.1. Lineage (NCBI taxonomy): Eukaryota > Metazoa > Chordata > Aves > Passeriformes > Fringillidae > Euphonia > Euphonia xanthogaster. The sequence continues at coordinate 1,730,099 of JAYDZK010000016.1, read as the reverse complement.
CCTACAACATTTTTTTTAGTTCTGACAGCAAATGTTCTGTCACACACCCAAACCAGCAGCTGATAATCCTTCATTAATATTTTTCTCCAAAATCCAGAGTGCAAATGAAATATTTTAATTACACCCTATTGATATAGTAAAAAATCAGAGATTTATAACTTCTTTTAAATGAGAAATACTTGGTTAAATTTAATTAAACTTTAGTTTTGCTGCTAAAACAACAACAAAAACAAAAAAGTGAAAGCCAAATAAACTGTTACTTATCCCTTCAATTTTAAATTATTTGAAAAACATTAGGAGGGAAAAATGCAATCCTTGTGATAACAATGCACAGCCTTAGATGGTTTTATTTCTTTCTAATTATAAATTTTAGGATTTGGGGGTTGAAGTTCTGCTGTCATTCTGTGGAAAACATTGCCACATTTCCCAAGTGGAAATCCTGAATTTTGGACAGTCAGATCAGTGGATTTCACTTTAAAAAGGCAAAGAGAAAGGCCCTGCCCTGCCAGAAAGGCTAAAAAAGGCAGAAAATCTCAGTGCAGCTTCTGAGACAAAGCCTGGTGTGATGAAATACGAAAATGATGGTGGGAAAGCTCTGGTTTATGGTTAATACTTGCTCTAGTTCCCCTTATTTCCCTTTGAAGGGTGGAAAGCCTGAAATTCCAGCTTTTAGGAAAAAAGGGATGCTCCCTCATTGAAACAATTTGTGGGAGAGGAAAACAAATCCCATTTGGGGGGGGAAAATATAAAATAAATGAAGCTATCAATATTCTCTTCCAAATGTTCCCCTCCCCTGCTCCCAGTGTTCTCCAACTGAGCTTTGGGGTCTCTGGCCCAGCATTCCCACCCTGCTTCATCCTTCACTTTACATTCCTCCCTTCTGGAAATTTTGGCAAAATGAGATTGCAGAACAACTGTATTTAAAAAAAAAAAAAAAAAAAGTAAGGATGTATTTACTCCAAGTTGTTTTCTTGGAGGTGCTTCTCACTCCATCCTGAAGCAGAAAATACAGGAATAAAGCGTTGGAGGAAATAATTAATTGCCACAGAGACTTGCAGACAGAGATATCCTCTTTTTGTGGGTGTAGCTGTAAAAAAGGACTGCACAGAAAGCCTGGAGGAAGTGAAGCAAGCACAGCCACCCAGCTACAAGTTCTTTAAATATTTTGGTATTTTAGAGGGGAACTGGAAGCTCCTTTGACAGAACCAGGCCTAAAATAAACTCTATTAAACATTTCAGACCTTGGGAAGCTCCCACTGATCACTGATTTCTAGGCCAGAGTAGATTTGGGACTTATTAGTAATTACAGGTAATGGCAGAAATAATTATTAATTGGAATTAATATTTAAATACTTGTAGCTTAATTTACATCTTAATTGGCTGGCACATAGCAAAATTCTCATTATTTAAAAACTAGGGAAAAAAAAATAATGTTGTTCCCCTCAGCCTGACTTTAAAACAGCAAACAGATGCAAGCAAGCCTCAGAATCTGAAGGTCAAACATGAATATAAATGCTATGATATTGACAAATTGTGATTAATTTTACAGTATGGGCTGTGAACTGTAACTGGTTATCAACGCTGGTTAAAACTATTCCTGGAGCTGCTAGACAAGTGTAAACAACAAACACAATTTCTCTTGCACTTATTTTATGCACAATTCATTTTCCACTCTCATTTCTCAGTAAAACTGTGTCTCTAGGAGGGCAGCAGATGTACAACAGTAGAGGAACCAATTAAACAATTCAGATTTCAGTTGGTACTGAGAGAAAGCCCCCCCAGCTGCTGAGTCTCTGCCACGCTGAAGCAGCACAATAATATTGGGGTTGAAGGTTTCTTTGACACTCCAATATTTACGTGCTGCTAGGGCGGAACGAGCACGAGTCCTGCAGGCAAAACACAAAATTCCCTCCTGGAAAAAGGGACAGAGGATCCCCCAGTGCTTCTGAGCCTTCAATTCCTCCAGCAGCAGATAACGATTTGCACCCTGAGCAGAGCATGCAAACCATGATGTGCTGCTACAGCACTTCAAGGCCTCCAAGGCAACCCTTCAAACCTGCAATTTTTTAGGGTTTTAACTGGAAATACAACTTGCAAATGGGTGTTACTGACACACCAACCTGTAAAATTAGGAACCTGTTATGATCCAGGTCAATCCCATGGCTTCGGAGGAGCATCCCAACATCTCTGAATGTCTTTTTCTTGCCATTGATGCAGTAGGTGGAGGAATTGTCTCTATAGGCAGTTCTAGAGACACAGAATTTGCTGTCAGGAATAACTTCGTAATCATCTCCTTCCTGCTTTGAGGAAACACAAAGCCAGAGAAACAATTACTGTAGATGGGAATTTACCTCCTATTTCACAATTAACCAGCTAAGTTTCATCATGAGATGTTTTTATCATGGACTCTGAGTTGTAGAAGTGGGAGCTGTCTTAAAATTGCATCTCTCAAAAAAAAGAGAGAAAAGCAACAACAAAAAAAATCCTTTGAGAAGTGGACAAAAAATCCCCCAAATTGTCTTCCTCTGGTGCCTGTCCCCCCTTGAGGTGGCAGGAATTCCCTGTGCATGGCCCAGGCTGCAGTGGCTGTGCTGTCCCAGCCTGGAGTGCCTCTGGAAGCCCTGGGGACTGCAGAGCTCTCTGCACTTACAGCTCCTCCAGAGCTGCTCTCAGCTCCACAGAGAGACTGCACAAGATAAAAAAGCCAAACATTAAAGATGTGACAAATGTGACATCAGCAGCTTCAAAAGAGAGCTTCCATTTACCTCCAGAGCAGCAGCCAAAATAAAGCTGGTGCCAGGCTTCAAGAAGTTAAAACTCACCCAGATTAACCCCCAAGAGCTCTCAAACTGCTCTCTGGTTTTAAATCAAACTCAGCTTCTGGATGTTCATACAAAGTCAAAAAAAAAAAATTTAAAAAAATTTAAATAGATGAATTTTTAAATCTGGTTATTATAAACACAAAAAGAAAAAAAATAAGTGTCTTTTCAAACAGTTCCTAAAAAAGGCTGTAAATGCTGCCACTTGATTAACACCATTTTTGGAATTTCAGTGTACACTTCCCCCTTTTTTGGTTGACCCTAAATTTAAAAGTTTGAATGTGTGCACAAAAAAAGAAATTAAAATTAGGAGAAATAAATTTTTTGTACCACAACTGCAATAAATCAACAAAAAAATGCTAAAGTTTTTATCAATACACAAAGCAGCAAGCAAAAGAAATATTTTTTTAATTTGCCAACACTTTCTATTTCGTTCAAACAAAATATCAGCTTCAAAAAATTTTAGTGGTAAAATGTGGGGTCCAGAATTTTTGCTGAACAAATCTGTTAAAAAACTACAGGCATGTTTGCAGTACATAAAGTGTAAATAAGTTTCAGATTCATTATATATTTTTCTAAATGTAGATAACCTAAAATAATTTCTAATTGGTTTGAAAAGTATTTCTCAAATAGGTTTTATTTCTTAATACATATATTTGTGTTATACATTTAAGAATATCTAATATATCCAAATATAGAGTTATAAATTCCCATGAATTCTTTTGATTGCAGAAATAAATTTATTTACTTGAGGTAAACAAGATTACAAATTAAAACGAGGTTCTTCTTAAAACGATGATTAAAAATTTCTAAATTGTTCTCAAACAGAAATCCACCACATATTAGTCCTGCAGCAAATTAAAGAATCCTTACTAAGATTTTAAGAGCTGTGCTACTCAACAGAGGATTTTTAAAGTTAATTAACACTGATGGTTTATATCCCAAAGGTAAACTAATCATGCTGTGAAGTTTTCCCCAGCTCCAACGAAAATAAGCAAATATTAAAAGTTTTTCAGGTCCTTAAGGGAAAAAAGCTGGGATCATACATACCTTGTCAATGATCTTTTGGAAGTGAACTTCCACAGAGCAGCTCGGGATGTCCTTGTGCTCATCAGAATTATGGATCAGCACCGAGAGCTTTTTGGATCGGATTTTTTGGGCTCGATAGCCAAACACAAAAAGCAGGGAATCGATGATATTGGATTTGCCACTGCCATTTGGCCCGACAATACATGAAAAACGCTGCACAGAGAAGGGGGAAAAAAAGTGATCTTCAAAGGGAAAGAAACCCTGCCCAGCGTCCATCACCCACTTCAAGCACAATTATTCCTCGTGCGTGCAAGTGTCTGAGAGCTGAGCTTTTGCTGCCAAGGCAAAAGTGAATAAAAGCCCCAGAGCTCAGCTCAGCTTTCCCAGCTGCACTGCTTAACCCAAAGCCCTGCACTTCGCAGGCTTCACAGGCAAAGTTTCATGCTCAGCCACGTAAGTCTCTTGTGGGCACAAAAAAATATTCTCTTTCTTCAAACATGGCCCTAAAAGTTCTCCAGCAAACGAAATCAAGAGAAAAGAGAGCTTTTCTACGCTGTGCTGACAAATTAAAATTGCACAGCATTGGAAAGTTGCACTTAACTGTTTTCTCTACTTAATTTAGAATATTGCTATCAAAATATTTCTAAACCTTAAATATTTTTTCAGTTATTTTGAGGTCAGCTTAGATGAAGAAAATGCAGGAAGGAATAACACCACCCAGTGATGTCTTACCTTTAGTTCAAAACTACTTAAGGGAAAAAGAAAGATACCTTGTGAAAAGGTCCCAGAGTTTTCTCCCCTGCATAGGATTTGAAGTTCTGGTTTACAATGTGACTGATCATGAGGCGAGGAGCACCAGGTTCACTGGTCATTGCTGGAGGTGGGGGAGGAGGGATGCTACCCAAAATCTCTTCTAAACTTCGATTATCCACCACCTCATCTGAGGCTGCTAAAACCCAGCCGATAAAAGATAAAAACAAAACAAAAACAAAAAAGACCAATTGTAAGCTCTCAGTGATTTGACACCTTTTAAAATGTTGAACCGAAAAAACAAACATCATTTCTGCCTGAACCAAACTACATTTTGGCCTGTAGTTATTAATATGAGCTGAGTGGAATTAAAATTCTTCTTTCCACAAACATAATGTTTTTTAAGAGCTACTTAAGATGTCCCATCGCTGGGTTTGTTCTTTCATTATGCAATTCTTATTCCAACACACTTTAACAGGCCCCCTGCAATTCCAACAGCTCCAACCATCACAATAAATCTGCAAATCTGAAGCAGGCAAAGCCTTTCTAATGAATAAGTGCAAAGCCACATTTCAGAGTCACTGTGCAAGATTTGGGGATCTCTCACGAGGCTCTGAAAGCTGCAATGACAGCACGGCTGCTCTGCAAAGACAGGAAGTTTGTTACGAAAACAAACTGGCCCCCTGGATATCAGCAGAGCAGCTTTTCCCCAGGCACCAGCAACTCCTCCTTCCAACAAGCAGCAGCTTTTGCCACCAATTTCAATGTATTTGTCAAATACCTGCCCTGAACAACTGCACATCTGGCTCCCTAAAAAGTTACACAGCTGCTGGTTTTTTGCAGCTTTTTTTCTGCAAAAGCTCAACTCAAGGAACTCAAGAAAATACACTGCTTCATGAAAAAGAAAGTCAAATCATTTTAAGAGTTAAGTAAATAAACTTGACATTTATTCCATTCCAAGAAATCCCATACCATTGGCTGCCTATAAATTTGAAAAATCCTGCTGCTGTACCGCAATCTTAAGCACGATGTTCCAGATCAGAGCTCCGAAATAGGCTTTATTAGCAGAAAGTCTACAAATTGCTTTTGCACTTGTACCGGGCCAAACCCTTTAACTCTTTGCAAGCTCTTTTGACCATTTTAAAAACAGTTTGAAATTGCCAGGGGTTTCGGCATTGCTTTGTAGAAGGGAAAAGAGCAAATCCCTTCTGGAAGGGTTGGGAAATTCAAGTTGCTGCTGAGGAGGCTCAATGAGCACCTCGACAGGCAGCCCAGACCTACCTTGGGGAGGTTCTTTGTCAGGCTCCCTGGTGCCCTCGTTTTCCACTTCCATGTCCATGGAGGACTCCTCCAAGGGCTCCCTGCCCTTCCCACGGGCTGCAGTGGAGGTTTTGGTGCTCTTGCCTGGCACGGTCCCTGTTGGCTGCTCCCCTTCCATTCCAAGCAATCAAACAACTGAAGGGCTCTATCTCCTTTGCTAACACAAACAAGAGAACCCCGTGATCTCAGCACCAAGCTACAGCCCAGGAATTCACCTACACCTCTGCCCAGATGCTTGACTCATTTAGAAACTTAAGACTGGAGGCATTTAGAATACAAAAATCCAAATTTGAAACAAAATATCGAGGTTAGCTTCATAATGATATATTTTAAGATACATCATCCCCAAAACGAGGGGCTGAGCCTAATCTGTTTTAACAGCATGGATCTACCTGCTGCCAGCTCGCAGGGACATGTTAGGGCAGTGACTGGGCTCCCTGAAAGCCACCCTGGTGCTGGGGGCAAAAGAGTTAAAGACACATTGAATAACAAGCCCAGGAGCCACATGTCTATACTCTTCTGGAAGAATTCGTTATATTTCAGACCTGACACTCATTATACTTTCAATAATCCGTGCTAAGTATCTGTATGGCTATAGAGAGATTGATAAACAGATAGAGAAACAAAAGCCCTGCGTGATTATAGCAAAAATTTGACTCTTAAATAATTTAAATCGACACACTCTGCTCACAAAACACAGCACAACCCCTCCTGCCAGCATTCAGCATTTCAGAGAGAAAGCAAAAACGAAATACCTTCATCTAGCCGGGATGTTAAAGTGATCTGAGCAAGGACGAGCATTACAAAAGCCATCAGCTGGCACTCGAGCACAGCTTCCCCAAACGGGTGAAGAGAAAGCACCCGATGAGGAGAAAAGGAGCGAAACTCTCCCCAAAGAGTTGAAATCGCAGCAAGTGGCGAAGTGAGTCCGCAGAAAAACAGACATGAGAAAGTTTACTTCTCACAAGATAAAAAACTGACGTGGTTAGAAAGTCATCTTACAATTGGTGCCAATCATTTGACGTTTTCAGACCTACCCCCAGCCCACACTCTCATGAGAGTCCTTCATTTGGGACAATGGGGGAGGGGGGAAATGAGAGACAGAACTCATTTTCAGGCAATTTCAGTCTATGCCCCCGTTCAGAACTGTTCCGCAATGGCTGTCGCGGACAATTACAGCCTCTCAAAGCACATTTATTTATTTTTTTTCCTCGAACCGCTCCACTCCAACAGAATTGTGCAATAAAGACCTATTTACCTTCTCAACCCTTCCCCCCCCCCCCAGACACTTCACCAGAATGAACAAGTCGAACTACCTGACTTCAGCTTCCAAATCGCGATAAATCAGCTGCCACATAGTCTCTAACAAATTTAACAAATTCGTGCGCAGCCCCTCCCCCGAGCCAGCTCGAAGGTGTTCGGTGAAAGCATCTCTCCTGCCAAGCGCCGTTTTCCTCACGGGGATGGCGAAAAAAAAGAGCCGGAGACGGACAGAAAAGCTCCCTTATTAACAGCCGATTAAATCTGATAGAGGCAAGCCCTGTCAGTGACAAATCTGGGGCTTTTTTAAAGCCTAAGGAGCCAGACTGCGCCCTTGTCACGCTCTTTCCAAATCAAAGAATCCCAGAATATTCCGAGTTGGAAAGGACCCACGGGGATCATCGAGTCCAGCTCTTTTAAGCGAATGGCCAATCGTTAAGAGCTTTCTTGGGATTTTTCTCTCACCCGTCAAGCATCAAAGCAGCAGGCAGAGCCGGGGCTAGAAGGGTCCCTGCTCTAAGCAGATTAAAGTCGGGTCTCTCCGCTACCCAAATGCGTCCCTGAACTTCCCCGTCCTCCGAGCCGCGGTCCGGGGTCCCTCAGGGCACGGGGGGAGCCCTTGGGCTGCACAGCCCCTCGGGGAGCCGCTCCTCAAAGCCCGGTGCCGACCGCAGCCGGGACGGAGCCGCCGGGCCCGGAGCCCTCGGGGGGACCCTCAGCGGGGCAGCCCGGCCCGGGGAGAGGCGCTGCCGCCGCTTCTGCTCCCTCCGCGCCAGGGGGAAGCGGGGAAATGAGGCGCGGGGCAGAACCCGCCGATCCCCCAGCATCTCCTGCCATCCCCTCAGCACCCCCCGCCTTCCCCCTCAGCGCCTCCAGCCTTTCCCCTCGGCGCCTTCCCTTCAACGCCACTTGTCTCCCCCTTAGCACCTTCCCCTCTAAAGTCCTAATCTCCACCGCAGCATCCCTTGTCTCCCCTCAACTCTCCCAGCATCTCTTCTTTCGCCATCAGCACCGTCCCCGCAGCACCCCCTGCCCGGGGCAGCCCCCTGAGGGCACCTCCTCCGCCACGAAGCCCCCCCACCCCACCGCCCTGAGGCGAACCGCCATCGCTTCCTCCCGCCGAGCTCGTACCTGCTCGTCCCGGCGGCTCCGTGCCCCGGCGAGGCGGCGGCAGCGCGGGCGGCTCCGGCTGCTATAGAAGCTCGGCCGCTTCCACACTCGAAAATGGCGCCGAAACGGCGAACTCGAACCGAAATTCGTTAGAAAAGCGCGGGGCAGGCTGGGACGGGAGGGGCCGGGCCCGCGGGTTTGAACGGCACCGCCGCCCCCGCCCGCCATCTTGTGTTCGTTACAGCAGGGAGGGGAAAGCGCCCAGAAATCCGCCGGGAGCGGCTTTTTCTGGGCAGAGACGGAGGGGTGGAAGACATTAGGGGGTGAGGGCGGCGCGGTTACACAGCCTCGCCGCCGTGCCGGCGCAGAAAAGGGTTAATTTTAATTTTAGAAGTAGGTCAGTGGGCGGTGCTTGGTTGCCGGGTGACGCGCGCGGGTTTAAAATTAAAAAAAAAAAAAATTAAAAAAAATTTACAAGTCAAAAAAATTTTTAAAAATGGTGAGAGCGCGGCGATTTTGAAGCGGGTTTAATTAATTAACGGGCGGCGCTGTGGCACCTTGGGGGGGCCGGGGGGGAGCCGTGAGGTGGCGGAGGAGGAGGAGGATGAAGAGGATGCGGTCTCGCGAGAAGTCGCCATAGCGACGGCGGCGCTTGGCGGCGGGGGGAGCGGGAGCCGCCGCTCCTGAGGCGACGGGAGCGGGACGGGGAGGCGGGATCATCCCGGGATCGGCCGGGAGCAGCAGGCGGGATCATCCCGGGATCGGCCGGGAGCAGCAGGCGGGATCATCCCGGGACCGGCCGGGAGCGAGATCCGGCGGGAGCTGGCGGCGGAGTCGCCCCGGGCTGCCCTGGGAGCGGGCTCCGCCGGGAGCGGGCTCCGGCCGCCGCTCTGCGCGCTCCGTCGCGCTGCCCGCGCAGGTAAAGGCGCGCTGGGGAGGCGGCGGCCGCCGGCCCCCTCGTCCTGCTGAGTCACCGCCGCGGTGGGCGAGCGGGTCGGGAGCCGTGACCCCCGGCCGGGCGTGGGACGGGCGGATGGAGGGGCGGGAGAGCTCCGCGGGACAGCTGAGGGCAGGGCGGGGGAGCCCCGACCCTCACGAGGGGTTGGATAATTGCTTCTTGGAAAGCGGGAAATGGAGGTAGCAGCGGGTGTTGGCGCGGGCGGGGGTGGCCGAGGCTGCCCCCAGGGTTTGGTGTCTCCTTCTCCATGCCCCGCATTCCGCCGGCTGCTTTTCCTTCTCAGCATTCCCCCCATCCTGCTGTGGCATTCCTTCCCTTTCCTGCTCTGCCACCATCCCTTCCCGTTGCCTTCCCTATCCCGCCCGCTAGTTTTCCTTCCCTCTGGCATTCCTTCCCTGCGCTCCCCCATCCCTCCCTCTGGCATTCGCTGCTTCCTCCGTCCCGCTCTCCTCCGCCGTTCCTGATCCTCATCTCCCGGCCAGCAGCTCCGGATGGGAAGGGGAGGAGGCGTCAGACACTTTGGCTTCTCCGAGTCCCCATAATTCCTGCTTATAATTCCTGGTTATTGCCACATCTGTCCTAAAACTCCAGCGGAGCCCTGCTGGATTCCTTGGGAAGGAGGGAATACGTGGGCTGGCAGTCATGGATGTACCTGTGGATGGCCCAGGGTGGGCGTTCAGCCTTTCAGCGGCACATACAGAGCGATTAAAATGCTTTAAAAATGATAATAAAGTCCTGGGCATGGAAAGGAAAATATCACGTTTTCCCTTCCTGGCTGTGTGTCAGCACAAGGGATCTCCAGTGCTCCAACCTCTGATGTTTCAGGCTTGATCTTAAAGGTCTTTTCCAACCTTAAGAATTCACTGTTCACAGCATCATTTTTTCTTCAAGTTGTCCATATTCATTTGGATAATGTGGAAACAGAATTCTCTCTAAACTCAGGTATTTCTTGGCACTTATTTTCCCCCAGTAGTGATGTAATATTACTACACAACTTTTGATTTTAGTGTTGGTGTCTTCCTCTTTAATTTTGGCTGCTTGTGTGTGCATATGTATCATGTTAATTATCCATACTTATATATGTATTTGTTTTCTTTTATTGCAGTTATTACACATGATTTTAATGCTCCATCAGAACAACTGAGATGAGACTGAAAACTTCCCTTTTGAAGGAGCCAAAACATATCCTTTGTCGCAGTAAAAACATGGAACATTGAGTTCATTCTGAATAGACTCTTTCAGAAAATATTTTTGTGTTCTTGAAGTTTCAGTAAAATATTAGTAAATTGTGGATGGCTTTTTCCCCTGCTTTTCCTTTGTTCCCCTCGTCATTGAGTGCAGCCTTTAAGGACACTGTTTTAAGAGATACTGAACACTTTTATATGATGTGGTGTGAATAGACCAACACTTTTGAATGATAGTTGGATGTTTTGCACTTGTATTTTGCACGAAGACCCTTCAGTAACCCAACATTTTAGCCATGTTTCCATAACTTTACATCATGATAAGAATTTTATTTTTTATGAAATATTTTCATTTTATGAAATGAAAATTTACTTCATTGGACTCAATTTCTATCAGCTCTTCTTGGCACATGAGAGCAAAAAAATGAAGATTTTTTTTCTTTTTAGTATTAAACATTCCACACAATCTTATCAGGATCATCTTCTTGTATTGTCCCTTATCTTCTGCAGAGTCGAGATGGGGTATTTGATTATTTTTAATAGCTAAACTTTCCAGATTCCTTAACTGAAGGACACATAAGGACTTGGTGAGCTGTGTGGGCTGGACCACAGCTGATGAGCTGTTCTCCTGCAGCGATGACCACCAGATCCTGAAATGGAGCCCAGTGACCGGCGAGACCGCTCGGGTGCTGAAGCTGCCAGAGGATGTTTATCCCTTAGATCTGCACTGGTTTCCCAGAGGCATTGGTGGCAAGAAGCAATCCCAGGCTGAGAGCTTCGTTCTGACGAGCTCTGATGGTAAGGCAACTTAAAATATTTATAATAATAAAATTAAAATAGAGTTTAAAATATTTTAAATACTTATTGTTTCATACCCTTGAGTGCTCATGTCAGTCAAATACAAGGCATTGTTTGAAGAGCAAGAAGCTTTGAGGATTGCTTGGGCTTTTTTTCCCCTTCTCCCCAAAAAGATTTTGCCCCCAGCCAGATTTTTCTTCCTGCATGAGTTTTCCTGCACCACCTTACTCCTGCAATTTTCCTGCACCAGCCAAGTCCCCTCTGTGATAAGGATTCCTGCAAGCTTGCTGAATCCAGTGGAAAAGCAGCATGATGCCTTTACAGGGTTGTGTTAATCCCTAGTTGAACTGCAGATGTTTGAAATCAAAGCAAATGTAAATTTAGTCCCCTTGGGTTTTCTTCTGAAATGCATCTCTTGGGGGATATTGTTCTTTTATTTCCTACTGACATTGGTCTGGATGCTATTTTTTAACAAAAATGAAGAATATTTTTGGCTTTAACCTTCAAATTAAGGACAACTCGTAAGTGTTTCGACCTTTTCATTTTTGTTTTTTATTGACAATTTTATATTAGGTCAGCATTTAAGAGTCCATGGAAGTTAATGAACAAAACATACGTGTTTTATATTCTGTGTTTGGATAGGCTGGGAGTCTCCCACTGGAAATTCCTTCAAAACTGGGGAGTCATTTTCAGGTTGAGGACAGTTCTGGCTTCAGTACTCAATAAAAATAAAGAACCAGAGATTAAGCTGAATCCCTTCTACCTACACCAGGCATTTGGCTAAAATTTTCTCTTTTTTTGTGTAGTAAGTTGTAATTTAAAAGTCTCTGTTGCCTCAGTAGAACAGAAATCCGTGGAAATGGAGAAACCTCCCCATGGGAATGCCGTGGAAAAAGCATTTGACTGGCAGCAATTGTGAATTCCCCTGTTGGAAAAGCCAAGAAGTTGCAGAAGTAAAGCTGCTGTCCCTGAAAACTTGATCTCCCCTGTTCTGCAGAGGGAATAGGATAGAGTTTTAAGTGATGATCACCTTTTTTCCAGAGGAATTCTGGAAAGTTGATCCTGCTTTTACATGTAACCATCTTCTTCCCTGCTCAGCTACCATTTCCTGTTTCCTCTTTGGAAGGGGCCTTGTGAGAGAAGTGGGAGCTTCTGTAGTGGGAGAGGATGCAAAAGATTGGGAAATCGTGGAGTTTTCCCTGGATAACAGGATTTTATCTGATACTTTGACATTGCCCATTTTCCTGATATTTTGACTTCACCAAATCCTTCAGTTCCTTCCCAGCTGCTTGTGCTTCCCCTGGAATTTCATTTGTCTCTTATGAGCTGAGGAATTGCTCACAGAAATATTCAGGGGCTCTGCTTAGATCAGTGGGAGCTGTTTCAGTATGTAAAATCCCATGGAATTATGTATATCCTGAAAAAAGTGATGGCTCTGAAGAGCTCAGCCACTTCATGCTGGTTCCTGGAGGTGATGGCATGGCTGGTTCCTGCTCCTGGGAGATTGGATTTAAGGATTCTCCAGTGAAAAAGGTCTTGGATACAGGTGGAGCAAAGACACTGCATGGAAAAAGGTGCAGAAAATAAAATATGTATTTCTCAGACAGTTAAAGTTGTTTTCAATGTAAAAGCAGAAAAGGCCATTTTGGCAATTGGCTTGGAGAAATTAACACTGAATTCCTCTAATCCAGCTTTTGCTTACACATGAAACAGGAAAATCTCAGACTTGAGAGGTCTTCTGTACAATAAGTGATCCATTCATGAGACAAATTCTATTTTATAGTTACAAAATAACAGAATGCATTGAATGAACACCATGGAAGTGTTGGAAGGGGCTTGGAGCAGCCTGGTCTGTGAAAGGTGTCCCTCCCCATTGGGATTTAAGGTCCCTCCCAGCCCAAACCGGTCTGGGATTCCATGGAATTTTAAATGATCTGTTCAAATAAACTGATTTTATCCAAATCATAATTTTTTTATCAGTGTTAGAAGTCTTTTCCTTGAAAATCTTGCACTGGCAGAGATTTGGCTGGATGGTTGTGCCCAAAAGTTCTGGTCACTCAGGAACTTCCTTGCAATGGTTCAGTCTGGCAGCTTAAATCAAATAATACTAAAAATAATTTGATTTTAAAGTACTTAATTTCAATTACTGGGCTGCTTATTTTTCCAAACTCTCCATTGTCTGCTCTTTGCTCCAGTTTCAATTTGATCTTCCTGGATTTAAGCAGCATCCCTTATTTGGGAAGAAAAACTTCCTGATCCTTCTGTTGAAGTCATTACAAACTTTGGGGTTGGCTGCTGTGGAATTCCATCCCAGCTCCAGCATGGGAGAAGAAGAGCTGTGAAAAACAACTGGATGTTCTCTTTGTAGTGTTGCTTTCTTGGTTTGTCTGTGTGTTTTCCACAGAAGGTACCAGCACTGCTCTAATAATATATAACTTAATTAATAATACAATAATAATTGCATAATTATGTAAATTCTATGCACTGTATTTTTATTTTTTTTTAGGGAAATTCCACTTGATTTCCAAGCTAGGAAGAGTGGAGAAAAGTGTAGAAGCACATTGTGGAGCTGTCCTGGCAGGAAGGTGGAATTATGAGGGAACAGCCCTGGTTACAGGTGAGCATTCCTAAATTACTGAAGTGCTTTGAAAGCTTAAATAATAATCTGCCATTTTTTTTGGTTTTTTGGTCTTTTTTATCACAGAGGTTGTTATCACCTTGTTTACTAGGAGTTTATTTTGCACTGTTTAATTAATGTATTTTAGCTTAGTGTTGTCCATTTTAATTAATAGATCTAGTAAAAATATTTCTCTTTTTTCATTTAAGTCATCCAATCCAATTGAAAGTAAATGTTTTAATATCAGAGTGCTTAGATGGTTTTGTGGCTGTTCAGAACTTCAGAAAGGAGAACATTTGATTTCTTTCTTTTCTATCTGTTGCAAGAAAAAGTTGCTAAGTTGGTACATTTGTATACCTGCACATTTGGGCTTTTTTAACCAAAAAAGGCTCATTGATCTTGAATATTCCTGTGCTTTATTCCTTAATTATCAGTAATTATCACCTACAGCCTGTTTATATTAATGCTAGGGGAGTGAGCCCACAATTTCTTCATTTCTACACCATTTTTTGTCCTAAATCTTTTGTTAATGAGTTGCTCTTGGCATTTTTTGTCCCAAATTCTCTCTGGGTTTTAGGGGAGCTGCTGAACTGGCCTGTGCTGGGCTCCTTGCTGGGGTTTCTGGTGGTGTCAGCCTCCTGCTGATGGAGCACAGCTGATTCCTCTGGACAAGTTCCAGCTCAGGCCACAAGAACTGAAGATAATTTTGGATGTGCTCATTTCCAGACTCTGAAATGCTGCTTCAAGGAACTCTGTCTGGCCTGATCCTCTGAAATCCCAGAGGGATGGAAATATTGTTCTTTTTAAAGACAGCTTTGCCTCAGGAACTTCTCCAAAGACAAAGTCCAAATTGTCTTTTGAATCCCCCTTTTTTTTATGAGACTGCATGACACTGACACTTTTTGGGGAGTGTGGGAATTCATCACCACTTCCAGTTTATTCTGAGGAGATCAGCTCCTCTTATGCCACAGCTGTACTTGGAGGAAGACTAAAGAAATCATTGCTACTGCAGCGCTTCAAATATTTTTATGGTTATATTTCAACAGCATCAAATGTGCACAAATAAGATTTTTAATTTTGAGTGGGGTTTTTTTAGCATTTTTAAAACATTTAAAACAACATTGGCCAGATATAAAAACCTGAAATGTGGTAAATAAATTATATTTGAATGGAAGAATCCATTAGTTTCTTTTTCCTCATTAATTGCATCTGGGAGGCCTAAACTGAAGGACCAGAGCATTTTAAAAATGACACCACACCAGGAATTGTGTGCTGTTAAAACAGCCCTGACTGTGCTGTGTAGTGTTTAGCAATGAATTCTTCAATAAATAAGCTGAGTTATTTGGTAACACACAGTTAGGGTAGAAAATTGAAGCCATCCAAACAGAGTTATCTTCACTTCCCCCATTTATCAGCTGTGAAATCTCCAGCTGAGTCCATCAAATCTGCTCCTGCTCCCCTGGGCCTTCTCAGACTCCTCTAAGCAGCTTCTGGGCCATTGAAGGAATCAAAAATACAGAATTTGGGATGCTTAAATAGTGATGGATTTTCCTTTGCTAGCACCAGCTTCAGAAAAGAGTTCCGGGATTTTCAGGAAAGGAAGATTTCTTGATAATAACAAAGGAACCATCTTAAATATTTTTCCTTCCTATACTTGCTATTGCATGTTTGGAAGACTAAACAAAAGGAGTTCACCTGTAAGAAAAGCTGGGTTTATTTTAACTGCAGTGTTTCCTGAGCAGATACAAATACATTTGTTAGGCTGAGTATTGCACGCTGTTTGCTGATTCCTGTGCTCATTTGCAGCTGGGGAAGATGGCCAAGTGAAAATCTGGTCTAAAAGTGGAATGCTGAGATCCACCTTGGCTCAGCAAGGTGAGTTCTTCACTCAGAGCTCCATCAGAGCTTGTTCATTTGGGTTATTCTGAAACATGTTTAAATAACAGACCCTAAATATGGCAGTGTTGGTTTGTTAATTGGATGTAAATCAGAGTTGCATTTTAATGAGATTTTAAGCAGTATTTTATTTTTCAAATTCAAAGTGCTGCAATGTTTTCAGGCAGCAGTCTCATCCCACGCTGAGGATTTGGTGCCATTTCAGTGAAGATCCTCAGCTAAATTTTGTTTTTCAGACTTCATAGATGGAGCCCGTGTGACCTTGTGACATTTTTGAAGAAACCACATGCACCTGGGCTTGGGTTAAATGTCAGGCCCTTATCTCTGTCTGAAACAAATGATCTCAGTGCTTTCAACCTGGGGAAGGCATTTTAACCACAGCAGTGCATAGAAAATGCATTTCAGTTCTTTTAAGAAGTTCACGTGCTCGTGCAATGCTTGTCAGGTAAAAAGATAAACCAACTGAACTAGAATTAAAAAAAAATACTCAAACTGAAGCACATATTCTTTAACATTTCTCAGTTTATGTTGTCAGCTTTCTTATGCATTATTCTGCTTATCTGAGGTTTGAAAAAGCATATCAAGTAAATTCCATGCTGTCGTTTCAAACCTGAATTTTCATTGGTTTCTGCAAGTTTCTGGTGCAGTACAAAAGCACACTTGAGTCCCCATGGAGTAACTGTCACCTTGTGTTTGTGTTTTTAGCTTAAAATCTTGTGAGGCCCTGCAATCCTCTCAGCTCAGAGTCAGAGCCCCGCAGCCCCTGTGGTAGGCATGGCCATACCTGGGGTCAGGGCAGGATTCTGCAGCAATGCTGCATCATGTTCCACCAAAATTTCCCTTCCTTTATTATAATAAGAACTGAAAAAATCCCCACTGCCAACATTCCTTTGCCTCATTCCACTCCTTGTGTTAGAAAGAAGTTTTCAGGCTGTGTTTTGGGGTGATGATCCACGTGCCTGTTCTGTCTTGGGCCTTTATTCCTCCTTAGATTCCCTTAGAATTCTTCCTTTTGTTCCTCCTTCTGCTTACACTGAAATGTTGTGTTTGTGCTTCCACTGATCCATTTCGATGAGGAAACCTTTTTTTCCATGGATTTCTTAGATGATGTGTTGGGAACCCACAGGATTATCATGGAATCCTGGAATGGTTTGGGTTGGAAGGACCTTAAAGCCCGTCCCTCCGTGGCAGGGCCACCTCCCTCTGTCCCAAACCTGTCTGGGACATTTCCAGGGATCCTGGGGCAGCCACGGCTGCTCTGGGAATTCCATCCCAGCCCTCCCAGGGAGGAATTCATTCCTGATACCTATATTCTTTTGGAAACACCCTCCCAAGATCTAAAATTATTTAAATTAATGTTTCTCCTCCTGTGACAATCCAAAATCCCACAAAACTCTTGCTATTACCAAGTGTGCTGTGGGATAAGCCAGACCTTCCTTCCTTAAATCCCAATTTTCTGCCTTTTTGCCTCCTTTTCTGCCAGAATATTCCTGTTTCTCCCTGCAGTGGGGCTGTTCCTCTGGGTTTCCAGGGTGTTGGCAGCATTTTCCCAAGGCAGTCCTTGTTAAGTGCAGGAGGAAATGAGTTAACTCAGCTCCTGCTGTTAAGCCCTGGAAATTGTGGTTAAGTCTTCAGCCATCATAAAAAAGGCAAACATTTGGTTTAAATAGAAAACTCTTCTGATTGTTAGATCAGCATTAGGAAAGGACAAAAAAAAAAAAAAGGAGTTTATTTAGAATTTCTGCTCCAGCTGGGGACAGAATTTATGGCATTTTCACCAGGAATTGCCAGGAGGAAAACAGCCAGAGCCACATTTATTTAATATATGTTGTGTTTCTGGGACTTGTCTGCTCTGATGGTTGACAAGTTAGAGAAGTCTGCCATAATTCTGGATTTTTAAGGAATAAAATTCCCTGAAAGAAAATCTATTAAATACAGAAATCTTCAGGAGCAATGACACCAGGGCTCAGTTTGGAGTGTGACTGTTTGGGAGCTCAAATGGAGTTTAGCCATAATAAATCAGCTTTTTGCACAGGGAGAAGTGGGAGATACTGGATGATTTTAGGGCAGCTCAATCAATTATCTAAATCTCATCAAAATATTCCCATACAAAAATATTCCTGAGTCATTTTTGGAGATAGAATTGAATATGTCAAAAATGTCACTGAGAATTTTACCCTGAAAGAGCATTTTTAAGCCTTTTGGGGTTTTTTTCTTACCATAAAGTTACATTAAAAATGGTTTATTTGAACAATTTTAAATCAGTTGCTGAGTTTAATACTTGGAAAAGCTTTTTACTTAAATTTCTTAGTTTTATTTCAAGGAATCAAGTAGCAAAATCCTTTGATTTTTCTTCAGAGGAGACAAATCTTGTCAAATAATATGGAAAATATTTGCATGGTTGGCAAGTCTGACTTTTTTTAAATTCTTTTTTTCCTTGGATGTTTTTCCATGTAATTTTTGCTTTATTCTGTTTTCAAAAAATCTAATTTGAAAACTGGAACATGATTTTAAAAGGGAACAGTCAGCTTCATTCCAGATACAAAGTTCTGAGAGTTTCAGTCTAAGAAAGTTTCAGTTAATTGGGAAAAATCTGTCCAGCCTGTGGCCAGTTGGATTTATTGTCATTTATTTTGGAAGTCACTTGTGAATGGGATGTTTGTGCAGCAAAACAAAAATCTGTGTTAATTATGGCACCCAAAAATCTAAAAAAGACTAATTTAGGTGCAACACAAAACTTTTTCCACCCATTTTTGTGTCCAGCCTCATAATTTGGGGTGAAAAGATTGATTTTCTGATGTCTCTTGGTGAGTATTATTTTGATTTTCTGTATTTCTGGAGTGACAATTGGGACTCAATTGTATCAGTGGATAAAATCTGAATATATCAGTGAATAAAATCTGAATATATCAGTGAATAAAATCTGTATTTATCTGAATATAAATACAAAATGCAGTTATTTCCTGTTGGTTTTCTGGACTTGTTCTGAACTTTTCTGCACTTAAAACCTTTCACTTGTAAAAGTTTTAGAAATTGATAATGTGGTAAATGGCAGTAGATGAAGTGGCTTGAGAAAAATGTAAAGTACATTGATATAATACAGTATTATCTACATAGATATTTATGTAATATAAATCTATTTTATGCAGTAATTATGCATTATATTTTATGTACTTAAAAATATTTATTATTATTATTATTTTTATTAATATTTTTATTAATATTATTATTATTAAATGGAGTATTTTTTCCATGCCCACAGGAACTCCAGTGTACTCAGTGTCCTGGGCCCCTGACTCTGACAAAGTTCTCTACACCTCAGGGCAGCAGCTGATTATTAAACCCCTCCAGCCAAATGCTAAAGTTCTGCAGGTACCATTAATAATCTGATTAATTAATAAGATTTATTTCCAGAAATAAAGGTACAGAAGCCTTTCCCTTTTCTCTTGTTAGGAAGAGGTTGTTGAATTTTAAGTTTTTGGATTAAAAATTTGAATGGATTTTTAGATGAAGGATGTCAGTGCAGAGTTTTGTGCTTTGATTCTGCCTCGTTCAGGCTTCATTTAATTTCTTTTTCTGCTAAATCATAAAATTGCTAAGGTGGGAAAAAAACCTCCAAGATGATGGGGAATATTCCAAGCAGGAGTTGTGCCAGTTGTTGAGTTGCTGTTTTCCCTTCCAGTGGAAAGGCCATGAGGGGCTGATCTTGGGGACGGGCTGGAATCCCGTGAACGATCTGATCCTCTCTGCAGGGGAGGATTGCAGGTACAAGGTGAGCTCCACTTCAACTCCCTGCCCCAAACCTTACTGGATAGCCTGGAATTTTACACTTGCACCCTGGAAGCCCAAAAGGAAAGGAGAACTCTTTCCCTTTTCCAGAAGAAATTGAATTATTTATCAATACACCTCACACTGTGTTGTAAGATCAAATTACAAATCTCTTTTCAATACTGCAGGATGAAAATTGGTAAAATGGGAGGGAAATGAAAAGAAAAATATGTACAAATATGGAAGTGATAATTTGAGTGAATAGAAGCTGACTTATCAAATTAGAGGAGATAAAACTGTGACATTAGTGAATCCCTCATTCACTGACATTAGTGAATCCCTCAGTAAATTTTAAAATTTATTATTCTAGATTTGGATGTAGGAAATATAATCATGAATCAGCATCCAAAATACAAAGCACCTTTTGAGTGCTTAAATAAAAACTGATTTTTATCTGATTTATCTGATTTTAACTGATTTCCCTTAAATAAAACCTGATTTTTAAATATATCACGTCTTGGTTCTGTCATTTAATTGTGTAATGGCTGTGATAGAAAATACACAATTAAGAAATTTTAGAAATTCAATAAATTATTACATTGTTCTGTAGATTGATTTCCATTTAAAAAATCTTTTTTTTTTTAATTTGCAGAGGGGTCTTTTATAGACTTGGGGCAATTTACAAGAACTAAAACTCAGGGGTGCAAAATATTTTATACAGAATATTTTATCCAGAATTATGTGACATTTTTACATGGTAAAAAGCAAGTCTATTTATTGCATTAAATAAACCAATACTAATTAAATAATTATATATACAAATGTATATATTTACATTTGTATTTATATAGATATATTTATATATATAGTTGCACTTAATTAACTTGGGCAATTATTTCTAAAATTTCCATGTCATGGGGGAAAATGATAATTCTGGAATAATAAAAGTATAACAAGTGTATTTATAAAATATAAGTGAGGTATTGTATAGGTGATTTTTCCAGTTACACTTCATCATGAGGGAAAAGGATAATTCTGAAATGATAAAAATAAAAATATTTAAACCAAAAGTTAGATTTATATTAAAATACATATGTTATTAATATATATAATATCAATATATCTATCACAGGTGATGGGAAACATGAGGGGAAGTTACATTTCTGCAGTAAGAAAAATACAAAAAAATATATATATAAACCAAAACTGAACCATAATATAGGTGATTTTTCAAATTACACTGAAAACATGAGGGGAAATTACATTTCTGGAGTAACAAAAATACAAGAATATCTATATAAAACAAAAGCAAGACATATCTTAAATACCTATATTATTTATATATTATATCTTTATATATATATGTAAAGTACAGGTGATTTTTCAAGTTATCCTGAAAAAACGTGAGGGGAAATTACATTTCTGGAGTAACAAAAATAAAAAATTATCTATATAAAGGAAAAGCAAGACATATAGTAAATACCAATAT
>JAYDZK010000016.1:1573831-1611456 GCA_034509185.1 Euphonia xanthogaster | reverse complement strand
ACAAGATGGAAAAGACAACAAAATTATCCTGTCTGTTATTGGATCAATGTGCAATTGATTAATTTGGAGGCACAGATTGAGATTTCTCTTATCTCTCATTGACATGGTAGCTGCAATATTTCAAATGAACAGTCTAGACTTCCAATTCACATGAAAAAAAGTGGATTTTTTAACCATCTCATGCATGATACTGTGTATTTTTCCCTCCATTTCTGGCTGGATATGAAAATTGGCAACTTGTCCTGTTTTGAGCTTCTCTGGTGGACAAAAGGATGAATTTTCTTCTCCAGCAGAGCCAAATCCAAATGTGCAGGCTGGGATTTTGCCAGATGACAATGAACTCCCAGCTTGTGTTTAACAGAGCTCCCAGATTGATTATTAAATGATTTCTGAAAGGCAAAGGGATGCTGTTGGGACTGACCTAAATAGGAAGTGTCAGTGTTGATAAATTCTTCAGCAAATGTAGAACAGGTGAAGGCTCACATCTCAGTAATGATGTGCATTCCCAGCCACCACAAATAATTGGGAGCTGCTTTTTCTGTTTGTGCCCTGCTCAGAGCAATTGCTGGAACAGCAGTTAAGGTGTGAACAGATTTTATATTAATTTAGCTCCCTGTCCCACTCCCCTGCATCCTGCCAAAGCTGGGGTTCCTCCATTCCCTCCATCTCCAGTCCTAAAGATGCAACAGCAGCTCTGACATTGATCAAAGTTTCTGGACTCCCATCTAAGGCAGCCCAAATCCAGCAAGCAAAGTCCAGCCAGGAGCAGGGAGATGGAGACTTTTTTGAATTCTGAGGTGAAATAACTCATGGAAATCTTGGTGTTATTTCACACATTCTGCAGTTTTCTAGGGCCCTTGTCCTGTCCACTGGCTCAGCACATCGTAATGGAAATACCCCAGAATACAAAAGGGTGGCATTAAAAGAAAGGGTGGAAAGAAAACATTTTTAATGCTTTTCTTTTCCTGTTAAGGAATAGTTTTCCATGAAGTGCTTTTCCCTTTCTCTGGACACAAAGGGAGATACTCATCCCTGCCTCTAAAATGCAGAAAGACCATTTACAAGAGCTTGCAGTGCCAGGACAAGAGGGATTGGCTTCAAACTGCCAGAGGGCAGGGATGGCTGAGAATTTGGGAAGGAATTCCTCCCTGGGAGGGTGGGAAAGCCTTGGCACAGGGTGCCCAGAGCAGCTGGGGCTGCCCCTGGATCCCTGGCAGTGCCCAAGGCCAGGCTGGACTGGGCTTGGAGCAGCCTGGGATGGTGGAAGGTGTCCCAGCCATGGCAGGAGGATGAACGAGGTGATCCTCATTGTCCCTCCAAACCATTCCATGATTCTGTGATCCTCATTTGTGGAACCTCTGGGACAGCAGCAGTTTATTCCTGCTGCTCTCAGCCTGCCTCATTCTCTCTCATTCAGCAGTGTATTCATTCCCAGAGATTTTTAAGGAAAAATAAACTTTCTATGAACATAAATAATAAACTTCTATGAACATAAACTTTCTATGAACATAAATCCTGCACCAATGTTGCAAAGGGGAGGGGGGGATTTAATGTTAATCATTATTAATATGATCTCCCCATTATCCTAAATTAAGTCCCATCCCAGCTAATCTAAACGAGGGTGAAACTAAAGCAGCTTGATGAGGCTCAGGAGCTGCTGCAGCCTCACCTGGCAGGTCTCTATCCCACCTTTCCCATCTCTCCAGGGGAGATTTCCCATTAAAGCCCTGATTAACCCCCGGGGCCGCCTCCTTCTGGATCACAAGGACAGTGACACTAAGAGGACTAAAGATGATATCCTGGAGCAGCACAGCTTGCTCCTCTGCTGTCCAAAAGCCACTCCCAGGGCACTCTGAGCACCCAGAAGTCATTATGGGAATAAACAACTTCCACAAGAGCTCCTGAGCCTCCCCTCAGAGCCCTGAGCCTGTCCTAAGTTGCCAAGTGCTCATTAGCATTTTGTGCAATTACACACCCACTCATGAGCTCCATAAAATTCACTCAGAGCCTTCCTGCTTTCAACCCCTGTTGATGCTGTGGTTGCAACAGGAATCCGAGAGCTGGGATTTGTGATCTCATTTTGGAGCTGGAGTCCCAGAGACAGAATGCAAAATATCCTCTGTTAGACCTCACCCCTGCTACTCTCCATAAATATATTTATTGTGAGATTTTTAAGAGATCATCCATCTTTCTGCAGCAGAATTTCCATGATGTTTTTTCCTGAATATAAATATTTTTTTCTGCCAATCTTCCTCAATGCACACCCATAATTCTTACCTTTATGATGTTGCTTTTACATGAACATTAATTTGATTGTATCAGGCTAATAAACAGCATTATTAGCTGCACAGTTCCTCATGTTATTTTGATGAATTAAGCTCTAGCTCATTAGTACAATAATTTCTAAAAATCAATATTTGGATGGTTTACAGACAAGGAGCTCCGAATTGACTTAGTTCCCTCAATAAATAATTTATCACCAAATATTTCTAATAAACTATGCTCCCAGCTCTCCTGAAGTACATCATCCAGGCTGCCATTTAAATATATGCAAAATTTTAACCCAAATGTCCAGGCACACAAATCTTCAGAAACGAGCTGGACACTTCTGCAGTCACCTGTAAATCTGGCAGGAGAGCTCACAAAACACCTCCGTGAGTTTTAGCACTGGAATTCAAAATATTTGGGATTTATTCGACTTTCATTGAGAAGGGTGAGCCCAAAAAATTCCTGGGTGACAAAGATCAGCCCCTGAATCAGCTTTGTGCTTGATGTAATCCAGATCTGTGTAAAATTCCATCCAACCAAGCAGAATTGCCTGAGAACAGTGGGGGGGACTGGGGAAAGGCTTCTCCAGAAAAACCATTTCCATCCCAGCTCTCACTTTGCCTGGGCTCTGGGCATGAGGATTAAAGCAGCATGGCAATGCTCCAGATAAACTTTCTGGGAAAATTAGGAGCTCTTTCCATCAATATTGGATTTTTTTTCTCTCATATTTGAGCTTGGACTCAGTTCTGTTCATTTTGCTACACACACTCGCAGCCTTGATTTGGGCAGCCCGTGCCACGTGCACAGATGCCAAAAACCAGGAGAAAATCCTTTGCAATCCTCAAATGACAAAAACCAGTGGTGCAGGACAGCACTAAACAGCAGCACTTGGGGTTTGGCTCTGGCTTCTCAAACGAGATCCAAAACACAAGCAGGAATTTGGAACAAAACTCCAAAACTCAGGCACCGCCCTCAAAAGCACCGAGAGACACAAAAGATGACTTTGACAACCAACAAAGAACTATCTCTTGGGTTTGTTTTTTTATATGATTCTCCCCAAAATTAAAGCTATTTTTTTCAGCAGGGTGTCAGCTGTAAACACGAAATCCATGGCATGAGGGATGGCTTGTTCAGTGCTGAGATTGCTCAAGAGCAGCTCCAAATGACCCTCCCGGTGGTGGCAAAGGCGGTGTCAGCTTGAATTACAAGTTACATAAATCCCAGTTACACAAGTTATAACCCTTCAGAGCTGCTCCAGCTCGTGCACTGAATTATTTGGCCAAGTTTCCCTTTCTGTTTGCAAATCAGACTGGTTCATTTCATGCTTCTTTTTTTTTTTTTTTTTTTTTTGCCTGCTCTGCCACTTTCCCACTTTTCCCCTCTCTGTTTCCAGGAAGAAGCACTGACCAAAACCCAGCCCAGAAATTCTCCATGAACATTCCTAGTCTGGAGAACTAGAAATTCTTTCCTCACAGAAATTCTCCATGAATATCCTGGAGAAAACAGGATGAGGATGAAAGAAAATATCTAAAATAACTCTGGGTGGGTAAACTGGGTCAAATAACTAATCTAACCCTCATTATGCAACTATTTCTTCTAAAATCCAATCCCATTTTCTGGGAAAAAAACCCGCTCATTCAACTACTCCTTAAATCTGTGTTCAGTGTATATTTAACTACAAAAGAGCAGGAGTTTTAGCAGAACACCTCCACATAAGTTGGCCTAAATACCTCTAATATTGGCATTTTACTCAGTAATTAACATAATTTACACTGTGGAGCTTATTTACTTTCCAGAAATCAATCCCTCTGCTCTGATATGCTCCCGGGGAAAAAAGTAAAAAAAAAAAAAAAAAAAAAAGAAAAAAGATAAAATCTATTTCCAAAGACTTTTATAGAGTAAAATCATTTAGTTGCTGGATGGATTTAGCTGCCCTGCTGTGAGGTCAAACCTAGGAGGCAGATAATGTCCTGGTGGGTTTACAGCTCCTTTCTTTAAGCATTCTTCTCCACTGCCCTTATTTCACCATGAAAAGAAAATCTAATTTAGCTACTCCCAACCCCAGCCTCTAGGCATGCAGGTTTGCTTTAAAGAGAAAAATTACGTGTACAGTTCATAAAGATAACGTGCAAAATAGGACAATACAGAAAGGTAACGTGGTTTAAAGTCTAGAGACAGGGAAATAATAATAATAGTAATAATAATAATAATAATAATAATAATAATAATAATAATAATAGGGCAATCTGTTGAAAATCCCCCCCCCACGCCGTGGGTTTGTAACTCAGTCACAGTGCTCAGCTTTCTCCTCTCAAAGCAAAGCATCACATCCCTCCCACGCCCTCTGCCCAGCCTTTAACTGCTTCTGTCACCTTCCTCCTGTGGCTTCTGTCACCTTCCCTGGTGCCTCCCTGCCCTTCCCGGGCCGCAGGGATGGAGACAGCCCAGGCTGCTCCAGCTGGGAGCACAGCCAGGCTTTGGAGAGTGACAAACCATGTGCTGTGCCTTGTTCTCCCTGACTGCTCCTGGTTTAGTTCTGTGGAAAGGTCAACTTTTGTGTAAGACACCAGAAGTCCACAGCAGATTCCTGCTTTCTACATGACTCTGGCATGTTTTCACCTCCATACATCAGAGCAGGTAGGGAGTGAGAAATAACCTGCTCATCCCTGCAGGGTGACAAAGCTCCTTTCTTGGGGGCTGGAATGACATTCAGCTCCCAAAGCATCCAAATTCCCAACCAGGAAACAAAACAAGATGCAGTTTTGTTTAATAATATTTTTCACAATTATAATATTTTTAATTCAATTAATTTGGAGCCCCTCAGTCACAGCCAGTTTAAAAGGGGGGTTCCAAATTAATTAACACGTCACATGTTGCTCCAGCACCTGGCTGCATTTGCTTGTAGGAAAAATATTATTATTTTCCAGCAGTGTGATCACGTTGTCACCTCTAATAAACGAGTACAATTTGAAGTTCAACAGGTTGTCAAGGAGGGGCTGTATCTGCATCAGGGAGATAACACACCCTGACTCCAGCAGGGCAAGGGGGGTGCCCAGCACTCCATGGCACATTTGTGAGGGGGAAATAGAGCATGCAACTAATCCTCCAGAGTGCTGGTATTTTATTTGAGGAGATTTACTCCATGCTCTGTTTCACCCATCCAAAACCAGTTATTTTAATTCAAGACATTTGGGCCTGACCTTTTTATTTTTTTTTCCCTATTAAGATTTGGTGCTTTTTAATTTGGAAAAAAAAAATAATTTTTTCTGTTTTTCTTGTACCTAATTGGGATGGCTGAAATGCAAGCTTTTTGTGTACAATGTGCAACTCTCAATGAGTTTTTGGGGTTAAATTAAAACACTACAGAGCATCCTCAGGTTCCTCTGAAGGCAGAGTCAGAGGGCTCACAAGAGCCCAGAAAAAAATCTGTCTCCTTGTTGCTTACAAACTGTATTTTATTGTTTAGGGGCAATGAAAGCAAGGCTCAGCAGTTTGAGTCACCACTGATGTAATATTAACATCCTGTCCATTCTGGGCCTGAGGCAAAACCCACTAAAATCAGAAGAAATTCCATCAGCTCCAACAGGTTTTCTATTAGACTCTACCTCAGCAATTCTCAGGGTGAGATCTGGGCTGTGGATAATGGGAAAGGTCTCATTGACTTCAGGGGAAGTAGAATTGCTCCTACTGCAGTTAATGGGCAAAACAAATGTTCTGTTCTGTTTTCCTGCTTATTGTGTGAGGAGACATTCTGGGAATGACACCTCTGATCCATTATTTACCTTCTGTGATGTTTTATATTCTAGGGACACAGGAAAACAAGAAAACCAGAATTCCTGAGTGCATCTTCAAGGCATCAATTACATTTTCAAGATAATCAATCCAATTCTCTAATCTCCCTCCTCTGTGTTTTTGAGGGTAGGAGAACAGTGTTACCTTTGGACAGGCTTAGATTTGGGGAGGGTTTTTCCCCTGCTTTTCTTTCAGCAATGCCATTAACCAGTGGCCTGCACCCAGGAGCTCACAGCTAACGATGTACAGCTCCTGCCACAAAGGCTTTATTTGCTCTTCAGCCCCAGTTGTTGAACAAGATCAGAGTTCCTGCTTTGTTAGGACTTTTTTTGAGATGCATTTGTGAAGAGCCAGCTGTCAAAAAATCCAACCTGAGAATTAACTCCAGTCACTGTCAGAGCTAAAATATGTTATTATGCCAGTACTGCATGTGTCTGTGACTGATTTAAATGATGCCTTCCACAGACTGCTTAAAGCAAATTTAAATCTCTATTTATAGTGTGTAATCAGCTGTCTGGCACAAGGCTCCCTATGGAGACATTCCCATCTTTTCTGGTGCCTCTATGGCTATTCCTGGAATGTCACCACATCCAAAACACACTCCATGAGTAAAGCTACAGCCAAAGGGAATTTAATTTCCCTTCAGTACACACTGCAGAAGTATTTAGGCAAAATGCTCTTCAGAGACCATTTCCCCTGTAGTCTGAAAAACCCTTGTGTGGCATCTGACACTTGAGAAAGCAAACAGAGCCAGGCAGGACAAAGCCAAAATTCCCCAAAACGAGTCCTTTTGGCCAGCAGCTTTCTCAAGAGATGGACTAGGGAAAGGGAAAATTGCTTCAAACTCACAGGGGCAGGCTGGGATCAGTTATTGGGAAGGAATTGTTCCCTGGCAGGGTGGGATGGGGTTCCCAGAGCAGCTGGGGCTGCCCCTGGATCCCTGGCAGTGCCCAAGGCCAGGCTGGACATTGGGCTTGGAGCAGCCTGGGACAGTGGAAAGTGTCCCTGCCATGGCAGGGGTGGCACTGGGTGTGATTTAAGGTCCTTCCAACCCAAACCATTCCATGACTTTATGGCTGGGTTTGGGAGGAGGTGCCATTGTCTCTGTGTGGGGCTGTGGGTGACTGCAGGGAGTCACAGGGGTGACAAAGAGTGACATCCTCCCTCCCACGCCCCGAGGGACAGCAGGGACCCGCCACAAATCCCTGCTGCCACCCTCTCCCTTTCTTTCCTTCCTTAAAAGTAATTTAAAGTAACTCGTTAAGAGTCTCCTATAAATAACTCAGCTAAAAAAAAACTAATCTGGTTTCTGCATTCTGGGTCACCGAAGCCAAGTTTAACACACAAATGTTCCCATTCCCAGCCCCACGGCAAGGAGACCTTTAGAGGCACTGTGGCTGAAATGGGGAGCAGCCATCCCATGGATCAGGAACTTCCACCCAGGGCGTGGGAGATGTGGCAGCAGCCAGCTGCCCTCTGGTCCCTGCAATCCCAGCCCTCCGGGTATGGAGGGGCAGAGTTCAGGGCCAGGGGAGAACCAGCAGCCCTTAACTGGAATATTGAAACCCTGCATCGGGTTAGGAGCTGATTTTGGGACGGGATTTTGTGTGAGAAATGTCCTTGAGGTCACCCACAGGAATCAGAACATCTCTGTGTTATCCACTCTGTCTCCAGCACAAATCCAAAATGTAATTCCAGCCTGTCCCAGGCACTGGGAGGAAATGAGCTCTACCCCAAGAGCAGCACAAGGGGGGTTAAAAATAAAAGGTTGTGCAGGGGGGAGAGGTGGGCACGGCACAGACCCCCGGGGAGGGGCACAGCTCAGGGGGAATCCCCCTTCGGGCTTCCCCAGGGCCTGAATTGTCGGGAATTCCTAAGGGATGAGAGGGAGAAGGGAACATCTGCAGCCCTCAACTCCTGGGACTGCTGAGCTGCTCCTCCCGGGAGGGGGACCTGGCCGGGCAGGGAGAGGGAAAGGGAGGGAGGGGAGGGAAAGGGAGGGAGGGGAGGGAGGGGAGGGGTCTCCTGTGCCAGGTCTGACTCCTCATCCCCTCCTGGGCAGCAGCCAGCGGGGAGGGGCATCCCGGCAGCCCTGGGAGTACCAACATCAGCCGGGACACACACCGGGAGCAGGGCACGGCCTGGGGCTGGAGCTTCCAGGGTCCTGGAGCCACCCCCTCCTCCCCCTGCGGGACACACACCGGGAGCAGGGCACGGCCCGGGGCTGGAGCTTCCAGGGTCCTGGAGCCACCCCCTCCTCCCCCTGCGGGGTGGGAATCACAGACTCCTGGAAAGGAACTTCAAACTCATCTTGTCGCTGCCCCAGGCTGCTCCAAGCCCTGTCCAGCCTGGCCTTGGACACTTCCAGGATTCCAGGGGCAGCCACAGCTGCTCTGGGAGTTCCATCCCAGCCTCTCCCCATCCTCACAGAGGGGAATTCCCTCCCGAGATCCCTGTGGCAGTGGGAAGCCATTCCCCCTTGCTCTGCCCTGGTTGAAAATCCCTCTCCAGCTTTTCTGGAGGAGACTCCAACCCCCAGGCAGGGCTTTGGAGGATAAAGGGGCTGGGATACACAGGGAATACCACAGGGTTTACTTGGGATTAACCTTTCCCTTGAGGTATCTCCTCCAGGTGCTCAGCCTGGATTATCCCAATTTTCTCTCCTGACCCCCAGGAGCAGCTGAATCCCTCTCTGTTCCCAGCTGATCCCTGCTTCCCTCCCAGGCTGCCTGGTGGCTGAAACCCCAGAAAATCAGGAACTGCAAAGTGCAGTTTTAAAAATAATCCCAGCAAATGGCAGGAAGGAGCAAAATCCTGGAGATGAATTACACTGGGAAAAGGTTCCACCACAAGGTTGGGAGGGGGTGGCATTTGACACCATTTGTGTGGTGCAATTCTTGATTTGGGGCTGGTTTCAGGTCACCACCAGCCTCCCAAGGGATTTTTTGCTGAGCAAAGGAGGAGCTGCCTCGCTGCCCCAGGCTGGGGACAGTTTGATTTATGGGGATCTTCGCCGGGGAAGTTTCTTCCCTTCATCACCACGAGTGCACTGCTAATGTTTTGTGGAGGACAAGAGCGCTTCCCTCTCCCTGAATTTCCCAGTGTGACATCTGGAATGGCATGAAACGAGTGGCAGGCCCTTCCCAATCCCAGTTTTCCCATTTTAGTGGGATAAAGCTGCTTCAGCCTTCATGTTTTAAGGTGCCAGTCCTTGCACATCCCTCCCTGCTGCCCTGTCCTCAGACACATTTGTTTTCTTACAAGGTTCAACACATCACACACGTGATTTTTCCAAGTTTCCCTTTTTTTTTTTTCCCACTGCAGACAGATCCAATCATTTTTAACCTCACAGTAAACCCTCCTCTCTTCTAATTATACACAGGGAACATATTTCTGCTCGACCTGCACAGGAAGGATCCAGCTCTTGCTATTCCAAACACAAATGGCATTTCTCTCTTCCACAAACCCTTTTCCAACACCACGGAAAACCTGGGATTTGTAGGAATTTTCAGGGGTGTGAACACAAACCCTTGGAGATGAAAGAATCTGGTTCACAGCTCTTTCATTCCGTGCAAGGGAGGTTTAATGCAAACAAGGCTTCTGGGGTTGATTCTGAGGCAGAAATAGATCACAAAAATCAGATTTTTATTCTTTTCCTGGTGTTGGTTCCAAAGGCAGTTTGCTGATTACCACAAGCTTTAAATTGATTGGATTTTTCTATTTTGGCACCCCTGTAACCCCATTCTAAAATGGCTTTCTTGTGTTCTCTCCTGCTAAATTGCAGAAGTTTTTGGGTCAGAGAAGAAGGAAAGCAGGGAAGTCACAATCACCCTGAAAACACCATAAATCCCTAAATATGGGAACATTTCTGCCAGCTGGGTCTTTATCCCAACAGCCTCATATCCCCCCAGAGCTCCCAAATTGTGGTTTTTACTTTAAAATCTGGGTTTTGGGCTTTTTCCTTGAAATGACTCCCACACAGAGCTGAGCACTGTCC
This sequence comes from Euphonia xanthogaster, assembly GCA_034509185.1. NCBI lineage: Eukaryota > Metazoa > Chordata > Aves > Passeriformes > Fringillidae > Euphonia > Euphonia xanthogaster. The sequence goes on along the minus strand of JAYDZK010000016.1, from coordinate 1,601,399 downwards.
CTGCCCAGGTGGGATTTGCCAGGGAAATGATGCTGGGATAAAAACATCCCTGGGATAGAGCAGGAAAGGGAAGTTTCTTCTGAACACAAAGAATTTCCCTTTCCTGAAAGGAAAAGGACTGCACTGAGAGCAGGACACGTTTCCTTTTCCTGCTGCAAGCCCTCTGTGAGCATTCCTGGGCTTTGTTCATTCCATGGGCAGGAAAAAAGCTGCCAGAGTTCAGCTGGGATAGGGGAAGGTGCCCCTGCCCAGGGGATTGGAACTGGATGAGCTTTAAGGTCCTTTCCAACCCAAACCATTGTGGAATTTGATTTGATGATTCTGGGATAAATATTCTGTTAGAGTGGAATATTCTACAGCTTATCCATACAGAAATGTTGCCTCCTCTCTAGAAATCCCAACATCCTGCAGGCCCTGTGCACTCCCATTATCCCAATCCTTGCCCTTGGGGTCAGGGATTGCACTGGGATGCCAATCCCTGCCTTATCAGGGGCACTGGGATTCCCAATCCCTGCCTTATCAGGAGCACTGGGATGCCCAATCCCTGCCTTATCAGGAGCACTGGGATGCCAGTGCCAGGAGCACTGGGATGCTGCCCTGCTCCAGGTTTTCCAGCCCTGTACATCCCTGAGATTCCAGCACCAAACCAAACCCCACCCCTGAAAGGCCAAATTAAGGCTAATTAATGTAAAATTAGGCATGGTGGGGACTGACCTGCAGCTCCTTGGGGGGCAGGGACAGGATCCATGGGGCTGCATTCCCCTCTGGAATGCTGCATCCTCCCTCAGGAAGCTGCAGGGCACAGGGGTGCCATGGCACAGCATTCCTGGCCTCGGGGCATTGTTCTCCTGTCACTTGGATTTGCAGGTTTAACTCTTTAAATTTAGCAAATTAAATTTAGCCAATTAATCCTTTGCTTAATTTAGAGGGCGAGGGAAATCACAGCAGGAGCCTGAGGGATGGCACTGCCACCAGAGCTCTTCTGGTGCCACAGGAGAGGGCAGAGCTGCAGGAGGGGGACAAGGGAATCCCAGAATAATCCCTTTTAGGCCAGGCTCAGCATTTTGGGCTGTGGCAGCCCCCATCCTCCAAACTGGGATTTGACACTTGCTGGGATGGCTCCACCCCTGCCAGGGCTTCCCTCGCTCCCAGAAGTTTTCCCCACATCCTAAAACACCCCCAAAGTCCTGGTTGTCTCTTTTCCTTTGGAAAAATTGGAGGATGAAAGAGCTGCTCCTACCCATACTGGTTTTCTTCTAGATTATTTGCTCTGGGATGAATCCTAAAATCATGGAACGGGTTGGAAAGGACCTTAAAGCTCATCCCATTCCCTAACCATGGGCAGAGACACTTCCCCCTATCCCAGATTGTTCCCAGCCCTGTCCAAGCTGTGCCAAAACAATTCCAGGGATGGAGCTGCTTCCCCTGTGCCTGTCCCGGCCCGGAAGCTCAGGAGGACCAGTGAAATCCTTGGAGTAAACAAAAGGAATCTCCTTATCTGTCCAACAGCCTCTGGAATGCCTTGTAATCATCAAGGCCAGGGGGAGGAAAAAATTGTCCTTTAATAAAGTGCTGTGGAAGGCACGTGGGTAAGGAATGCGAGCAGGGAAATAGCTGGAATATTTCAAATGCAGGAATCCACAGCGCCCTGCTGAATCTTAATATTTATGTTGCTTCCTCTAAATGCATTAACTCCCGAATCCCAGCGTGTGCACAGAAGCTTTGCAGCATTTCTCCCCCAAAATTCCTCCTGATCCTTTGGGCAGAGAGGAAGCAGCCCCTAAAGGAAGTCTCAGCTTAATTAAGGAGTGCGTTAATCACCTTGGGGGCCTCCGCTTGTCGCTGGGAGGGCTGGAGTCCGACAGAAGCGGGGAGGAGCGAGCTCAGCTCCAGGAGAATGCGGGAGGATTCATCCCACCTGCCTGGAGCTGGGAATGTTTGCAGCAAAACCCGAAATTCTGTAATTTCTCCCAAGTTTTTGTGGCATCCTGGACAGTCTAGCTCGCTTCCCGACTTAGGGCTGAGGATTGTACATTTGCTGGCACTGCAAATGTTTTACAGTGAATCATTTTTTGTCCAAGTCAGCTGAAGGAGAAGCACAGAAAATGGTTTGGGAAAATAAAGTTGGGCTGTTCCTGCCACAATCCGCAGTGTCACGGTCACCAGGATGCCCCTCCCTGTCAGCGCCGTCTGAACCCCAGGGGTTGAGTCAGGTTACAGATAATTAATCCCAGCCTAAAGCAGCCAAAGCCTGGAGCGAACCAGGAGAGGGGAAGGTGTAATTCCGCTGCAAAAGGAATTCCTGCTTCAAAGCGGGGGATCAAATCCCTCAATCCGCTCCATTTCCAGGGAATTTCGAGCCAACAGCTGCTGCCGATTCTCGCTTCCAGCCAGGGACGATTCTCCTTTGCTGTTTCTGCCCCTCCAGACCCCGTTCCCATCAGGGTGTGGCTCAGCTTTGCTTTTCCCTGGTGACTCCAGGCATCCTCACTCAGCCCTTCCAAGGAGCCATCGCACCAGCACAGCTCAATAACCAGGCCGAGTGGAAACAGTTTTGGGTTTAACTTTTGGGTTTTAGTCTAAATCCCAGGGCCAGGCCCAAACTCCCTGCGCTGCCTTCTCCTCCCCGGTTTTCCTCTCCTTTCTTTGCCAGAGGTGGTGCAGGTGTTTGGGATGGTCCCTGGGATGCCCACAGCATTCCCTGGATGTGTGTGTGTGTGTTTCCTTGGCTCCCCTCCTGCTTTGGGGGATGAAAAGGTTGGATTTGATGGGCTGGGAGGGCTTTTCCAACCTAAATGCTTCTGGGATTGCTTTTTGTTAATGATTCTGGAATTCCTTTTTGTTAATGATTCTGGGATTCCTTTTTGTTAATGATTCTGGGATTCCTTTTTGTTAATGATTCTGGGATTCCTTTTCCTTCATGATTCTGGGATTCCTTTTTGTTAATGATTCTGGGATTCCCTTTTCCTTCATGATTCTGGGATTCCTTTTTCCTTCAGGATTCTGGGATTCCTTTTTGCTAACGATTCTGGGATTCCTTTTTCTTTCATGATTCTGGGATTGCTTTTTGTTAATGATTCTGGGATTCCCTTTTCCTTCATGATTCTGGGATTCCTTTTTGTTAATGATTCTGGGATTCCAAGAGCTGGTTTTGGGAAGGTATCACTGAGACCCCTGATCCATTTCTGGTGGCCTCCTTGAGCATCTCCCTGCCGTTATCCCCCAGACCTGGGGTGCTGCATCCATGGGGCAGCCCCAAAGTCACAGAATCATGGAATTATTTAGGTTGGAAAAGATCTCCACAATAATCCAACCTGGGCCTCATCCCCTCCTTGTGCCCAGCCCAGAGCTCTGAGTGCCACATCCAGAAATTCCTGGGACACCTCCAGGGATGGGGACTCCAAACCTCCCTGGGCAGCCCCTGCCAGTGTTTAACAATCCTTTCCATGGGGAAATTCCTGCTGATGTCCTCCTGGGAGCAGAGCCCGACCCCCCAGCTGTCCCCTCCTGTCAGGAGTTGTGCAGAGTCACAAGGTCCCCTCTGATCCCCCTTTTCTCCAGGCTGATTCCCTTTCCCAGCTGCTCCTCCCAGGATTTGCTCCCTGAGGAAGCCAGAGGAGCAGCACAGGAGCAGAGAGGCAGCAAAGGGAGGCAGAAGTGCAGCTGCACAGGCTCAGATTCCTTTCAGGCACTGCAGAACTGCTCTCCAAAACAGCCAAGTGTGGAACAGCCACCTGGGAGGGGGAATTGCTGCGGGAAGCTTCCCCTCCCCCCTCCCTTGGGATGCAGACTGCACACAGGGAAAGACTGGGAAAGCCATCCCTGTTACCACCCCAGACACTCTGCACCATCCAAAGGCTCTTTCCTGGCTTTTCCCTGCTTGGTTTTCCCAAATACACGGATGGCCAGAGATTCCTCATGTGCCTCATCAGGAACGTGGCCACCCGGCCCAGGGAAGTATTTTTATACTCATTTCTATTCAAAAAAAAAAAAAAAAAGAAATACAACTTCAGAAAACCCCCAAACTGCTTTATGACACGCAAATCCAGGGGAAATAAAATCTGTGACTGCAGCAAATGGAGCAGGAGGAACGAGCTCTGCTCCCTGATGAGGAATTGTGCCTCACCCACAACAGATGCAGCTCTTGATATTTGTTTTCTGCATAAATCTACATTTTAGGCTGAAAGCAACTGCTCAGGCTTTGTCTTGCTCTGTTCCATCCCTCACTGCTCTTTTCAGCTCAGTGCCTCACACAAACAGCTCCAGTTTGGGCTTTTCCAGCCCCAGATCCCAACCAGGGAGACTCTGGCCACAGAGAGACTTTGCTGCAGGCCTGGTGGAGTTCAGACATTCCTTTTTCCATGGTTATCAATTCCTGCCGGCAGGGATGGTCCATCCCAGCCCCAGTGATGGGCAGAGCCCTCAGGGCTTGCAGCACCCAGGGGAACAAGGAGGGAGCAGCTGGAGAGGGTGCTGTGCCTGCAGCACGGCAGCTGGGGATGGGAATTGCTGCAGGACCTGGGGCTTGTGCTGCAACTTCAGAGAATCCAGGAATGGTTTGTGTTGGAGGGACCTTAAATCCCATCCAGTGCCACCCCATATCCCACATTATATGGAAGGAAAAACCCAAAGCCAACTCCCCAAGCCAACACAGACTCCATTATAAATATATTATATGAGATATAAAGTCACTTCCAGCCCCAGCCATTCCATGGTTCTTCCCATGACTCCATGATTTACAGCTCATATTGCAGCCAGGGCCTTGGGAATGGCCTCGTGCTGCCGGATTTCTCCCTGGAATGGGAAGCTGGGAGAACAGAAAGTGGAAAATCCTCTTAGCAGGACGGGGGCGGCTGTGCCAGGCTCCAATTAACACCAGAGGGTTCATTATTAATTATGGGAATGAGGGAAAATGGGGGATGTTAGAGCTGGGAGAAAGGAGACGGCGCCAAACAACTGCCAGGGAGGGGAGAAGGAATGCCTGGGAAGCAGCATTGGATCAGGGGGGAGGACAGAGCCCTCTGGCCACCCCGGAGTTGGAAACAAATTCCCAGACACCTCCCAGGCCTGGGACACCCCTGAAATCCCAGAGCTGCTTTTCCCTGGAGCCAGAAGATCTGGGAATATCCAAGGTGTTGCTTGGCCCCTCAGAGGGTGCTGGAGTCCAACTTTGCTCTGCCCCCCAAACCAAATCCCTCCCCATCCAGAGCATCCAACCCTCCACAAAACCCGGCCAAAGCAGGGATTTTAAATCAAGCCAGAGGAGTCTGAAACCCAGGGAATTTCAGAGAAATGATCCAAACACACCTTGTCCAAACCTGTGAGGAACAGACCCCAAACAGATCCAGAGGACTGGGGGGGTTCCTGGGGGGGACACCCCTTTCCCAGCTCTGTATCCCCAGTTCCCATCCCTAAGGATGGATTGTGGCAGTGAGGGGCAGCACATCCATGGAGCAGCTCCTTCCCTTCCCTCCCCCCTTCCCACGGGTGAGAATCCACGGCTGGAGCAGCCCCTGGCACCAGGGATCATCCCGAAGGATCCAGGGAGGGATCCTGGATCCAGGGGTGCTGCAGAGGGGCTGCACATCCCAGCAGGTCCCAGAATTCCTGGACACAACTCCTGCCTGTCTCTCCCTGCCCCCAGCACATCCATCCCTGGGCTGAAGATGCTGAGTCACAATCCCAGCCCAACATCCCAAACTCCCAGGAAATCCACAGCTCTGCTGGCAGAGTCTCACAGTTTAAAACCCCTCCTGGAATAATTCCCTATAAAATCCCCAGCCCCACAAACTCCCTTTAGGTCACTCCAAGGAATTTGTCCCCTGTCCTTGATGCCCTTTCTGAGAAACAAAACTGTAAAATTCATCACATAAATCAAATTAGGGTTAAAAATAATGACCTAAGATCCATCAGGATCCCTCCCAAGGATCCAAGATTTGCTGGTGAAGTTGTTGCTCCTGCAGAAGAATAAAATCCATGGATATTTTTGGCTGCTGAGCTCAGAATGGAGCCTGGGGTGCATTTTGGGGATGTGGAGAACGAGCCAAGACATCTTGTACTATTATTTGTACTATTATTTTTACTTTGTACTATTATTTTTATTCTTGTTATTGTTATTATTGCTATTACTACTAAATGCTGGGTGTCCCTTAATAACAATAAATGTCTTAAATAAATAAATAAATAAATAAATAAATAAATAAATGGCCAATTAAATATCTAAACAAAAATAAACATTTTAATAAACAAACAAATGTCTTTAAAAACAGATGAATGTTCAAATAAATAAATAAATGTTTAAATAAGCAATGTATTTGTGAGCTGCTGAGGTGGGTCCAGGCTGAGCTGGGCTCTGGAATCAGAAACCCTGGAGTTCTTCCCTATCCTTCAGCTCCTTCCCCGGTGCCTATAAAATCCTCCTCCTTCCAGCAAGGCCCAGGAGGGTTTTTCGGGAATTATTTAAAGGATCTGTCCCAGACTGTGCCTCACAGAGGGGACTGAGGTGCAAACGAGCAGCAGAGCAGGGCTCGGGCTGCAGGCAGCCGATTTCAGGGTACTCACATTCATCTTCCGCTCCCGGCTCCTTTCGGGGCATTTTGGGGAAATCCCGGGGATTGGGATGTCGGGATCCCGAGCCCCGCTACGGCTGCGCTCCCCCCTTCCCCTTCCCGCTGCCCATTCCTCTGGGATTCGCCCGTGGAGTTGAAAAATCCACTTTGAATTCCTCCGGCATCCGCGATTCCAGCTGAGCTCTGCGTCCCGCCGGCGGAGCCGCTTCCCAAAGGATCTCCCGAAATCCAGAGGGCTCCTGGAGCCGCCTTGACCCTCGGGGTGGAGGGAGATCTCTTCCCGAGGAAAGCGGGATGCTGCTCTCTCCAAAAAATCCTCCCCTTCACAAGCCTCGACCTTGCCAGGGAAATTCTGTCTGCCTTGAATTATTCATCCTCTTCCCGTGCTGCTCCAGCAGACAATTCCAAGCATTAATATGCCATGACTTTTTATCCTTTTGGGGTTATTTTTCCCCGCCCCCAGCTTCCAAACTCACGCCATCCTGGATGTGTTCGGCAGCATTCCTGGGATTTCCCAGATCGAATCAGCGTCTCCAGCCCCTGGCTCGCCCTTCCCGGTGGGAATGAGCCCAGCAGCAGCTCCGGGAACAGGGATAGCAGGGCTGGATCCAGCCGGAGCTCCTGCTCCTGGCAGCACTTGCCAACCTGCCTGGGCATGGAATGCAGGGGTGGCATCCAGCTCTGCAAGGAAAATCCCACAGCAAGGAAAATCCGTGCTGGGAATTCCAGGAAAAACCGTGGGATACCCCTGTGGCTCCCACCGGGATTTGTCCCTGGAATTTCTCTCTCTGTGGCAATCCCAGACCTGCTCCAAGGTCTGGAAATGGATTAAAGTGTCCAGAGGATCCCTTTTCCTTCCTCATGGAGATCAGTCAGAATCTGGGGTGTCTGAAGCTGCTCCACAGTGGCCAAACCCCAAAATCCTCTCGTTCCCATGGAAAACCCCTTTCCATTGGAAGTGGTGTAATTAGCTCATCACTAACACTTCCCCCTGGAAGGGCTGGAAAAGTTGGAATTCCTGCCCTGTTGGCTGAATAAATGACATTCCAGCAGCCGGGAACTCCGGCCAGTGAATTCCCAGCCTGAGTTCCATGCGTTTGTTATCCCCTGGATTATTTTCCATATTTAAGGTGGGCTTGTTGCTACCCTGGGCCGTGTCTGAGGGGGGAAGGGTGAAAGGTGTCCTGAGCCATCCCAGCATGGAATTCCCAGGCTTCTGCAGCTCCAGTTTATCCAAAATAGGAACAGAAGAACAGACCAATTCTATCAAAATCCCCCTTTTCACGGATTTTGGAAAGAAGGGAATATTGGAAATATTTTCCCTATGGACGAGAACATGAAGCTGCACTTTGGGATGGGCTATCCTTGGCTGGAGCAGGAGCCAGCGCTGGGACTGGGAACTCTCAGAATTTAGTGGGATTTGAAAATACCTGATTCCACCTGGGGAAAAAAAAAACATAAATCCCTAAACCCAGCATTGCTGGGAGCTGCATCCTGATCCACCTGGAGGGTGCCGCGTTCCACTGCAGGAACCGCGAGGAGCTCTTTTAAAAACAGCACCGAAATTAACCCGAACGAGGCAAACACCGCGTCTGAGAACCGTTTATTGGAAACGAAATAAAACCAAAATAAACAGGACTTACCCTGCTAAGGAGGGGTAGAAAAGGCAGAGCAAGGGGGAGGAAGATGGGAGGGAGAGAGGGAAGCGGAGGGAAAAGGGGGCGATACCAGCCCCCGGGCCGCGGCGGGGCTCGGCGCCTGCCCGGGATGGCTCCCGAGGCGACGGACACCCGTGAGGGGACACGGGAGGGACACGGGAGGGACACGGGAGGGACACGGGAGGGACACGGGAGGGACAGCAGCCAGCACAGGGTGCCCTGGCTCGGGGCCGGGCAGGGCTGGGCGCTGGGGGCTCGGGCAGGGAGCGGAGACGAAGCAGGAGGGACACGGGGAGGGAGGACAGGCATGAGGGAGAGGAGAGCAGGGACAGGCATGAGGGAGAGGAGAGCAGGGACAGGCATGAGGGAGAGGAGAGCCGGGACAGGCATGAGGGAGAGGAGAGCCGGGACAGGCATGAGGGAGAGCCGGGGCAGGCATGAGGGAGAGCCTGGACGGCCGGGAGGGAGAGCCGGGACAGGCATGAGGGAGAGGAGAGCCGGGACAGCCGGGAGGGAGAGCCGGGACAGCCGGGAGGGAGAGGAGAGCCGGGACAGGCATGAGGGAGAGCCGGGACAGCCGGGAGGGAGAGCCGGGACGGCCATGGGGGCCGGGAGGGAGAGCAGGGACAGGCATGAGGGAGAGCCGGGACGGCCATGAGGGAGAGCCGGGAGAGCCGGGACGGCCGTGAGGGAGAGCCATGAGGAAGAGCCGGGACAGGCATGAGGGAGAGCCGGGTGGGCCACGAGGGAGAGCCGGGTGGGCCACGAGGGAGAGCCGGGACAGTGTCCCCGGTGTCCTCCGAGGCTGTCCGGCTGTCCCTGCAGGGACAGTGTCCCCGGTGTCCCCTGCTGCTATCCCTGCAGGGACATTGTCCCTGCTGCTGCCTGTCCCCGTGGGCCATGAGCGGGCTGCCAGGCACAGTGTCCCCACAGACACGGCCTTCCTCCATCTCCTCCTCGCCTGTGCAGCCCCTTCCCCACAAGCTTCTGACAGCCAGGGCTGGAAAAATCCAGAATGGAAGTAAATGGGCTCCTCACAAGGGGACTAAAGGGGGCTGTGGTTGCAGGACCTTGTGCTCTGTCCGTCTGCTTCTCTTCTCTCAGATCTTCCCCCCTCTAGCCAGGACCGGTCCCTGACTCTCTCAGAATTAATTAATTAATGAGCTGTTCATGATGTGCTAAACTCCAGGCATGGACAGTTCCTTGGGTCCCTTAATCCCCCCCTTTCCAATACAGGATTAGGGTTTTCCCTAATGGGTTTCTGCTAATTCCTTATGAGATTGGAGCACAAACAAACACATCCCTGTTTCCATTCCTCTTGCCATTCCCACCCTGTGAACACGTGCCTTGGAAGAGGACAGGGAAAGGGGAATGGCTTCACAAGGACAGAGGGGTGGATGGGACATTGGGAAGGAATTTCTCCTGTGAGGCTGGAATGGATTTTCCCGAGGATGCCCCATGCCTGGAAGTGTCCAAGGCCAGGTTGGAGCACTTTGGGATAGTGGGAGGGTTTTACATTTCATGGTCACAGAAATGTAGAGATCATGCAAGAAAAAAAAATGGGAATGTTTCTAGCAGCAAGAAAATTGCAGGAAACTCAAAAATGGGGATTCATTTCCAAGCACCAATCCTTGAATTTTGTCCATGAACTTCTCCTTCCCACAGGCTCTATGGATGGTGGGAAAAGGCAGGGAAAATCCCCCTTTTTGTGAGTCAAACCACAAACAAAGCAATCCCAGACCAATATTCCAGCCCTTCCAAGCCTTAGTTCCATTCTGCCTTTTAAATTCCACCTTGTCATAATTCACTTTTCCATAATGAAGCTTGGAAATCTCACCCCCATCAGAGGTTATTCCCTTAAATAACCTGACCTAACTTTTAAAATTCCCTTTCTTAACAGACTAAAAGGAGCTGTGAAGGTTCCAGCAGCAGCTGTTGGGATGTTCTGCATCCTGACAGGAAATCCAGGCTGACACTTGGAGCAGGAGAATCCCAGGAGATGTGTCCTCAGTGCTCTCCTTGAGCTTTTCTTTAGGTAAATTTTAATTTTTTCATGGATCAGCACAGCTGGAAAATGGACACAAAGTACTCCCTGCAAGTCTTCCCCAGAAAAAAAAAAAACAAAAAACCAACAAAACAAAACCATATTTATTTTCCATCCTTTTTCCCGTTGCAGGTCCTCAGGGATGTGTTGATCCTCAGGGGATTCCTCCCAGGAAGAGCCACAAGGCAAAAAATTCCTTCAAGGTTTAAAGAAAAATAAAAGGTAAGGAATGTTCAAGAGAGAATTTTTCATGTTCAAGGATTAAATTATGCCCAGTTCAAACAAAACTGAGGAAAATAAATCCCAGGAAAAAAGGAAATAAATCCCAGAATTTGGCATTCTAGGTCCATCTGCTGTTGGAAATATGGAAAGATCATCAAGATATTTTGGCTGTAAAATACCTCCAGCAGGGGCAGACTGGGGGAAAGCCTCCTGAGCAAAGCTGGAGTGAAAAACACCCAGAGAGAATGGAAGAAAGTGCAAAAAATGGGGTGAAAATTATTAAAAAAAGAAAAAAACCCAAAAAATCAGTGGGGGTGGTGGCACAGAAGGCAAAAATTGGAGGAAAAATCCCCCCAAAAATGAGATTAAAGGGAAGAAAATGAGCAGACAGGAAAAAATGCCTGGAAAAGGTCCACATAGGAGCACAGCGACAGGAAAAATACAGCAAAAATGGGAAAAATATGCACCAAAAAGTTGGGGAAATTCAGCAAAAAGGGAAAAAATACACCAAGAAGTTAAAAAATTCCAACTTTAGGTTAAAAACTGAATTTATTTCCCACCTGGGCAGTGGTGGAGCCTGAGCAGGGCAGGATCAGCCTCATTCCCTTTCCCTGAATCCCTGCTTGGAAAAAAGATTCCAGAGCAAGTGAAGCCATTAATTATTAATTAGCAGGGGAGATTTCAAATTGGAACGAAACCTTGGATGATTTAAAATAAACCTAAAGCAGAGCTGAGCTGCAGAGGGGGAGGGAAGGCCCTGGAAAAGCTGGGAAGAGCTGCTCCAGAGGGATAAATAATTCACAGGGCTTTTCATTTATTCAGCTTTCTTTACTTTCCTAATGTTCCAGGGAGGGAGGGAGGGAAGGGTGGGGTTGAGTGGCTCAGGCAGGAGAGGAGGGAATGTGGAGAGCCCAGCAATCCCTGTCCTGCAATCCCAGCATTTCAGGGCACGTTTCAATCCCTATTTTACATTAAAAATGGGATTTTATATCCACTGATCTCCATGAGGTGGCTGAAATCAGCTCTTGGTAATTAATTTACTCCTGGAGGCACAGGGATGTTCCTCTCCTGGTGGCTCTGGAATGAGCACTGGGTATTCCCACCCTCCTGCTCCAGGTTCCTGAGTCTGGGATATCATGGAGTGATGGCTTAGGAAGAGCTCCAGGCTGTCCCTGTTTTGGAGAGGATGTGGGAGCACAGGAGCACAGGGAATGTGGAGAGCCCAGCAATCCCTTTCCTGCAATTCCAGCCTTTCAGGACACATTTCAATCCCTATTTGACACCAAAAGTGGGATTTTATCTCCATTTAGATCCATGAGGTGGTTGAAATCAGGCCTCAATAATTCATTGATTCCTGGAGCCACAGGGCTGTGCTTTCCTGGTGCCTCTGGAATGAAGGTGGGTTATTCCCAACCTCCTGCCCCGAATTTATCAGTGGGTTATTCCCAACCTCCTGCCCCTAGTTTATCCCCCATCCTCATTTATTTCTCAGGCTCCCAGATCAGGAGGAAACAAGTGATTAGCGCTGATGGGAGGCTAATCAAGAGATTATCAGTGAGGACAATAAAATCAGCACTGGGACACAAAAGAAATCCCTCCTGGGAATGCAAATTCCGGCTGGGACAGCGCTGGGATTTTGGGCTCCTCCGGCAAAGGGATAAATGTGGGTTGGGAGGGCTCAGGGGAGCCCAGAAAAGCGGAGTCAGCTGTAATTCCAGGAGTTAATTTGCATTTTTGCAGTGACATCACTCGGCAGCGGTGACACAGCAAAATTAGGGATTTATTCATGGACTGGGGAGAGCTCTTCTGGAGTGCAGTTTTATGGATGAGTGGGATGGGAATGATGGAGCTGAACTCTGGGGCAAAGGGAAGGTTTGGAATCCACCCCAGCTGGGATTTTCCCAGGGGCAGGAGGAAAACCAGCACCGGGAATTGCTCAGGGGCCGCAGGTGCCATGGAGCCATTCCCAAAGCAGGAATTGGGGTGGTGGGTAAATCACCCCTCAGAAACCATCTCCAAAGCACATTTCCTGCAGGGTTTCCCGAAGGGTCTCACAGCTGCACCCCAAATTCCCTTTGCTCTGTGCCACAGGGGCAGCTCTGATCCCAAATTCTGCTCCCTAAGGACAAATCCAGCTGGGAAAAAGCAATTCCTGGCTTTGAAAATGAGGATTTTTAGCACCAATGATTCATTTGCGGCATTTTCTGCATGTCAGGTCAGGGAGCTGAAGGGCTGAGTGAAATTGGTGGATACCAGAACCAAACAGACCCCCCAGCTTTGATCTGAGGCCAAGCCTCAGCATTAAAACTGCAACTTGATCCCAAAAGTTCTTAACTGGGGTGACACTTTTTAAATTCCTAAATGATTTTTAATTTTTTAAATTTTAGTTTTTTTAAGATTTATTTAAATTTGTAAAAATTTAATTCCTTTGAATTTCCTTTTTAATTTTAATTTTTTTTTAAACTCTGTTTTATTTTCCACTACAAGAAGATTGCTAACCCCTGGTCACAAGAACAAATCTATCCATGGACCCCTCGAGGGTGCTCCAGTCCCTCACCTGGATACAGCCAGGTTGGGATCAATAAAAATCAAGGATTTCAAGGCTCCTCTCATCCCATTGCTCCCAGCACCAGGGTAAATTCCCCTCCCAAGAAACAGAGTAAAAAATCCAATGGCAGCACAAACTCTGGCCAGGATCTCCTGCATCCCAAACTGTGAGGTGGCAGCAGCAGAGAATTTAATGAAGAATGAGGAACTTTTCAGAGCAGCATTGCTGACTGACTTTCTATCACTGGAGGGGGGAAAAATGCCAATTTTCTTTGCTGGTTTCCATTTCTGACACTCCTGTCAGCCAAAATAGTGAGAGGCACAGAAACTTTTCAAATGAGATCTGGCAGATTGGTGGGAAAATAAATTTATTTGAGTTCCACGCTTTTTCCTTGATGCTGTTCCTGGGAAGAGGATTTGCAGCTGGATTTGCAGCTTCCCAGTGTCAATCTTTTCTAGGAATTGTTAATAAAAGTCAGATCTCCTGGGGGCAGAGGGTGGGGTTGGTGTCTAATGTCTCAAATCTAGAATACTGTAATAATCCCTCATTAATTCCATCAGCTCCCCGGCAGACAACTGCTGGATAATTGAAGGGGGAAGGATTGAAAGAACGATCCTGATTTAACACCCAACTTCCATCCCAGTGAAATCACAACCCTGGGAAGAAAATTAATCTGAAAATTAAAGGTAAATGCCAATGGAAATGTCTTAACCCTTCATATAAATATTTTCACTCTTCCCCCACCCTCCTTTTTTCTCTTTTATTTGTTTTGTTTTGTTTTGTTTTATCAACCTCTTTTTGTTTGTTTTTTTTTTAATGTTGATCCAGGTATTCATATTTTTTAGGCTATTTCAAATATTCCTTCTATTTAAATTCTCTCATTCCTTTAGAAGTGAAGCCCAGCTGAGTATTACAGGCATTCATTAAGATTTCTATTTTAGCTTTTATTATTCATTATGGACAAAAGCCACTGCAGGGAATTGTTGTGTCCCCACCTCTGGTTTTTAACTGTCTCTGGGATTCCTGTTGGTTTGGAAGGAGCAGGGAAGGGAGGAATTGAGAAGGAATGCAGGAATCTAGATCCATGCAGGGCCTGAGCAGGTTGTTATAAACTCATTTATTGAATAAATCTGTGATAAGAAATAAGAACATTGCAGCAAATAAACATCTGCCCACAAAGGTTAAACTTCAGGCTGCCTCATTTGGAGAAAATCATTGTTTTCCTAAAATAAGCAAGCCATTAAAGTGGGAAATAGCAGGAATAATTCCTGGAAGAGCCTGCATAGCTCTCCTGAGACTGATCTGTATTGGCAGCCAGGGGAGCATGGCCCCCTAATGGGACAATTTAAATGCATAACAGCTCCAATAAACTCCTTAAAGGGTGTCCCCACATTCCTTATGTTGACATGGCTCCCCAGAAAACTCTGGATAACTCACAGCCTTTAAAGCAGGAGGAAATATTGTCCTGCCTGTCTCCATAACCAGTTCTGCCCTTAAAGATAGGATGGATTGTGTGGAAGGCAGAACTCAAATTCCCCTTTCCTTCCACAGGGCCCTGTTTTAAACAAAGCTAAAAAAAAACCCTATTTAAAAAACTCAAAACTATTTCTGTAACCATGTCATCTCCCCCAGAATAAAGTGACAGCAGCCTGCAGTGGTGGGGAAAAATGCAAAGTGTGGGACAGCATCTAGGAGAGGAAAAGGCATGGATTTCATATTTTGGGAGAAAATGCCTCGGGAGCAGCTCCTCTTTGTCTGGTTGTTTGAAGGCCACCCAAAATTGAACAGTTTGTGTGTCCAGGCTCTCCTGAACACCAGGAAATTTCAATTTCTCCTGATCAGATTGTCCAAAACCAATTCAGTTTTTCCTGATCCAATTGTCCAAATTTCCCCAAGGGTGTAATTAATCTGTCAGGTTAATTAGGCTCTGGTTTTACTTTAATTTTTTCCCAGTTCTTGTGTTGAGGTAACAATTATTTGAGATTTAACAGCACCTTCAAGTACTTGATCACTCCCAATCTTTCCCCACTGGGATTTTGCTCCTCACAAATTTGGGCTCTCAGAAAGCCGTGGCTGAAATGCCCAATTTTCTCCTGGAAGATTAAAAGTAGGCCCTGGCTTTGCTCAGGAGCAGGACTTGAGGTAAATTCACTTTCACTTTGTGTTTTGATGGATACTTAATGAACCCAGCATTGTTCAGCCGGAAATCTTGGAGCTATTTTTCATCCCAAACCTCTCCTGAGCAGAGCCTTTGACAGGTTATTAAGATTTTAGTGTCACTGTGGAAACATTTTTCCAGGCATCTTGGCTGTGATCAGGAGAGGTTCTCTGCTCCTTCTCCATCTGCTGATCTCCCAAACCAGCTACATTTTAAAATCCAGCTTTTTTCTTTAGAACTATTTAATAAGCAACGATTTCCAATCCTGGATTCTTCATCCTAATGACCAAGCAAAGCTTTCCCACCGTTTAATGGAGGTGCTGAGGGGGAGGAAGTTGAGTTATCAGTCAGTGGGAAAAGTCAGGCTGCTCTGATAAATCCCCAAATTATGGAGGCAGGGAGAGACTTCTTCAGGGACTGATGCCACAGCATCTCTGTGCCAAGGGATCCAGGAGGTGGGATGCAGATGGATACTGGATATTTGTGTCTTGCATGTGTCCATCCAGGTTTTGTGGAACAGGAAAACATCTGGATCATGCAATTATAAATTACTTCATATATGGAAATACTTATATTAGGATACAGCTACATTTCCCATTTACATCAAGGTGAATTCCCAAAACCTCAGGTAATTTCCATGTTTTAAATGAAATTCCACAGGAATTCAATTGATCTCCAGCACTGATTTAACCAAGGAAATAAACAACATTTGGGACCACAGCCAAGACCTTCCCCATCCCTGGGAGTGTCCAAGGCCAGCCTGGACAGGGCTGGGAGTTGTCCTTGCCCACAGCATGGGGTGGGATGGCATTTAAGGTCCCTTCCCACCCAAATCATCCTGGAATTCCAGGAAAACACAGGAGGAGCAAAAACTCCAAGGCATTGGAGAGTTCACTTTTAGACATCCAAGTTTCTGACATGGATCAATCCAGAACGTCCAGCCCTGCAGCCAAACTGGTGTTGGAATTACAAGCACAGGTCATTGCCCTGGTTTGGCTGCTCCATGGAGAAGACACTAAAATTAACTGTTAAAGGAAAACACACCATCAGCCAATCTCACACTCAAGTTCCTGTTCAGCCCTAATTAAGTGGGAAACCCCCAACATCAGGTGATGTTAAAAATTACTTTTAATTCAACTTTTTCAAAAAATCGATTTAATTAAAGTTTATACTTAGAGATTAAAAAAAAAATCCCTCTTGGAAGTGCCCCAGTTTGGGAGTAAACCCAGATTGACTTGAATTAAACCTGGCCCAACCTGATTTCTTCTGTCACACTCTAAGCAAGACTCCTTTCCAACCTTCCCTCTCTTTATGCTCCTGTTGCTGCAATAAAACATCATTTACTGAGGCTTATGTATCCCAAAAGAAATTCCATGAGATTTCAGGACCCTTTCTACCACGGGCATCAACCCTTCCAGCAGACAAAGTTCCACTGTGTGGCAAGGGCTGGAAACAAAGGACAGTGCTGCTGTAAAGGCAAATAAAGCCCTTCAGTGCTGCTGGAAAATGCATCCATTGACAGCCAGGAGCTCTGCAATTCCTTTTCCATGGAGAGAGGAGCCAGTGACAGCCTCTCATTTCTTTGCCATGATTATCTCATGGTGGGCACAGCCTTTAATAAACGAAATAATTCTTTTCTTGTGTCAAAGAGCAGGGTTTAAAATGAAAGCATGGAGAAGATAAATCCCCAAAACAAGGACAGCTGAAAGGACATTGCCACGGAAGGTCTGAGTTTATGCTCTGAGGGAAATTAAGTGGGAACATTTGGAATTAAAATATCTCCTCGCTGGGAAAAAAAATGTGAATATTCTTAATTTTCTGGATCATTAAACTCCTCCTGGAAAAGGAGTTAAGGAGCGCTGGGATATTTTTACAGCATCTAGGGTTTGGGGATTTCTGATGATGTGATGAGTCAGGCTCAGGTTTGCAGGGAATCAGTGCCTTCCCAAAGATTTCTCCAAGAGGGAGCAAGAATCCTTAGGGAAAGGTCACAACCCAGGCACAAAGTTGTCCAATTCCCTTTCTTTTGGGACAAGGAGCAGCAAAGGATCTGTTCCATTCAAAAGGAACGAAGGAGTTCCTGCAGATGGCCTTGCCAAAGTGTATCAGGATTAAAGGCATAGAATGGAAACTGGGACATGGAAAAGCCAGACTGGGATTTGGTCGTGCAAATTCCAAGCCCCTCTGAGCCTCAGTGTTGTCCTGGAGGAGATTTAGGGCTCAGTCAATGGTTTGGGGCTTTTCTTCCCCCAGAAATGGGAAGGGACAGACAAAGGTCCAGTCCTGCCCTAGAGCCACGCACAGAACTCCCCCCAAAAAGTGAATTTAGAATGATTTTGGAAGAAAATCCAGGAAATACTTGGCCAGGAGGAGAAACATCAAAATGGGCCCCGAGTGGGCAGGAAGCCTCAGCAGGATTCCCAGTCTTGGGAAGGACACCGAGGCCATCATTTCATGGAATCACAGAGTCCTTAAGGTTGGAAAAGATCCACAAGATAAACCCACATTCACCACTGAATAATGTCCTCAGGTGCCACATTCACACGTTTGTGGAGCCCTTCCAGGGATGGTGAATCCATGAATCCCCCACTTGCCTGGGCAGCCTGTTTTCATTTCTCTACATCCCAAAAACCACAGCTCTGGACTAAAAATACTGAATTCTCCATGGCACCTCCATATTCCCTTTCCATTTCTTTTGAGGTAGGAAATCTGCTCCTGAAATTTGGCTTCAAGATTTCATATTTAAGTTTACATCCAATTTTGCAAAATTAAACACAGGAGACAAGATAAATCCCTGGCATTCTGGGAAGCACAGCAGGTTTTTACAGGAGAGGGGGAAACAGACACTGCAGTGTTCATAAATAGCATGAATTCAGCATGGGAAATATTATGACATCTTCCTCTAATTTACATAATTTACATAAAAATAAAATTACAGGGGAATATTAAATTCCTGCATGCAAAACCATCTCTTCCTTTCCTTCCTTGAATGAGATTCTCCTTTTGCTTCTCAGAGGATTTTATCCAATATCTGGGATTTCTGGACATTGACATAATCAAATCTAACAATGATTTTCTTCTGAGCTCCTCAGAGCACCAAAGCGATTTTATTATTCTGAAGATGGTTTGAAAGCATCTTTATTGAAGGCCCATAAATGTCTTTAAAGCTATCTCGGTGCCAGTGGATCAAGAATACTCCTGAAATTCCTTGTTATGCCTTGTACCTGAAAAATCCATTTGGAACAGCTTCTCCTGTATTGAATTCCTGTCTGGAGCAGCTGATTTAAGCAGCTGATAGAGGATGGCAAGTGGCCCATTCATTGTGTTATCATTTTACACACTCTGTCCATAATACCCCCAGGAGAAGGATGGACTGTCTGTCCATGAGAAATAATCCACTGGCTGAGGTTTATTGGAACAGTGATGGAATTTTAAACACCTTGGAGAAGCCAAAGCCTGGCTGCTGACGCGATTGGAGCAGCGCTTCCCAAGCTCCACGTTCAGGCTCGGGGTGAGAGGAATTAATGCAATTAAACAGTGCCTTAATTAGCTACTGGAAACAAGAGCTTAGCTGGAAAAACAAGAGCTGCTCAATTTTCAAATAATGAAGGACTGGTGTACACAGGGTGTGGGGAATGCATTATCAGAGCAGCAGGAAAATGTCCAATGTCATAAACCACGGGAATATTCCACAGTTCACCTCTGGCCCTGGTGCTCCCAGGTGGGAACTGCTCAGCTCCCAGCATTTTCCTGCCCTGGCCAATGGGAGGAAAAATATTTAATTCAGTGTCAGCAAAGAAGGGCAAAATAAGGTCAAAATTTCAGAAGTCACCAGTGAAGGAAAGTTTAAAGCACAGCCTGAGGAATAAGGACACAAGTGGGGTCTGAGGTGATCCTGGCACTGCTGGACAAAATCTAACTGGATAGAAGAGCCTGGGAAATGGGAAACCCTCCAAAATTCATTGTTACACGGGTAGGACTGAGGAACTTTGGGGAGTTCTGGGGGTCATAAAGGCTGACAGTTCAAAGGGAAGGGAGAAAGAGGAGCAGAAGTTAAAATAAAGGAGAACCAAGTGATGCAATCAAACAAATCATGGAAGTAATGAATACTCCAGAATAAACACCAAAATCCCCTTTGGACTTAGATCTCTTAAAGACCTTTGCTGAAGGGTGGCTTTGCCAAAAATTACTGGTATGAGATGGGGCTGGGAGAAAATCTGGAGGCCTGGATAACTCCAGCATGGGAATCTCCATTAACACAGGATTTAAGCAGGTTTTGTTGAAATCCTAAATCACTTCAGCGTGGGAATGCCCATTAAAAATGGGTTTAGGGAGGCGCTTGTTGAGGAGCAAAGCTGCCCAGCCTTCCTCCCAAAAGCATCATCCATGGCTGGGCTCAGCTCCAGGGTGGGCAGAGCAGGTGGGACATGAACCACCACCACCACCAGGGCACCTCCTTGCTGCTCACTTTGGGTTCTTTGTTAAAATTAAAATGGCTTTTTTTTACCCCCAGTTTTCACTCCCTTGAAATTTTTACTCCGTTGAAAACATTCCCAAAGAAAATACGGCTCTTTCCTTAAATGCTTCCCTAAAATGTCATTTATGTCTTCCTAATGACCTTTAGCTGACCCTAAGAAGTAATTTCACGTGTGGAAAATTGCCTCAAAAAATGGAGTTATTGAAACAGAGTCAGAATCTCCCAAAAGCCAGAATAATGAGTATTACTTGCCTAAATTCCAAGCAGTAAAATAGCTCAAATCATATTTATTCCCACAAAAATGTACCTTTCTGGTGTATTTACTTTGAAAATTCATTTTACGAGGAGAAATCAATACTCTGCCCTTTGGAAGGAGATAATGTGGATATATTTGGAAAGATCCACTGTTCTGTAATAGACCCCATTAAAGTGCTGCTGCCACATTTCAGTGGTGATGGAGCCACTAAAATAATTTAATGGCTCAGGATGGGGCAATTTCCATTGGATTTTCCCTCCATCCCAGGAAGTTTCTATTAAATATATTTTATACATCTAATTTCTCCTGGTCTAATCATGACTTTATTGTCCATTACTTAAATTTCTTACATTTTCCCCTCTTTTGTGGTCCCATGAAAATAGAATTCTGAAAATCTGTGCCTGCCCTCTGGAAGTTCCTCAGACAAAGGAAATTCTGGATTTTCAGTGTGCTGTCACAGGGCTGGAGAGAAACCCCCCAAGAAATTTCTGTGATGGTGCAAATCTGCTCTGCAGCCCCCTGCTTAATTAAGCATTAAAGTCTTTGTTAATATTATTTTCATTTGGGGGCCTGGCTTTGTAAAAAGCTGGCAGTGGAATTTCCCTGCTGTGGGAATAAATGAGATATTGTAAACAGAATTAGCTTAGAAAGGATTTATAAAGGATTCAGCCAACTTTCCTGAAGTGGGACATAAATAAAACTATTTTTGAGCCCTCTCATCGATACCCACCAGAGCCACCTCATTGTGAACCTTCACAGAGCTAAACCCAGCCCAGAACTCAAAAAACTGTTCTCAAGTGTCTCAAGGAGCTGAATATTCCCCCAGAAACATCATTGGAAATGTCTTATCAGAGGTTTTATCAGCCAAGAGCATTTCTGGATTGCTTTTGCTGCTGCTGAACCACAAGGACTCAAATTGACATCAATAATCACGTCAATACCCAACCTTCAATGCACAGAAGATAAAAAAGAAGAAATTGTTGGTGTTCTGCTCCCACCAGCAGAAAGGATCAAGAGGGTCCTTTTGTACCCCACCAGTTCAGATCCCATGGGATAATATTCATATGGGATTTAAACTTGGATAATCATTGGGGGTGATTATGTACACAAACAAACACAAACTCAACAACTATTTCTCCATAAAAAACCCACTTCGAAGACAAATTCCATGTTAGGCCACAGCACTTTGAATTTCCTGCTCACATTTAGAACTGAGATTATCCAAAGCCAATGGGAGAGATTGAAAACAACATTTTTTTCCATGTTCCCTTCATTCCAAGTGTTATCTGACAGCCACATCAGCGTTAATGTTTCTCCCCAACCCATCAAATATTTGATTTCTAATTAAGGCCTTTTCATCTCAGTTGGATTTGTCTCCCTCATCTTTAATTATGTTTCCATCCACGCTGCTCAAGAGCAAGGATTTGCATTTTTACACTATATAGAAATCACATTGTAAATATTTATCAGATGGTTCCCTCTCTGCTCCTCACAGATTTGGGAATTCAGGCTCACAGGAAAGAGGGAACGTTCCCATGTTAACACCCCACTGCTTGTTAGGATTTCACTGCCTCCCATACATTGATTTTCCCCCTCCCTCTACTTCCCATCGCTCCTGCAGGTGCAAAACCCACCTGGGAACGTCACTGACACCAGTGGAAAAATGGGATTCTGCTGGGAGACCTAGGAATACACAAAGGTTGCAGAGAGATTTTGTTCTGTTTTAGAACCAAACCCTAATAAATCACTGAGGAAAGTCCCAGCTTTAAAGGGCCCCACGGAGCAGGAAGGACAAACAAACTGGGGTTTGGGGCAGAGGAGTTCAATCCTGGCCCTTTTCCCCACGGGATATTTCTGTGGCATCAACTTATGGAGAAAGGGTGGGGATATACGCATTCCTGTTTGGAAAAGCAGCTTTTGTGTGGTTACACCTCTGAAAAAAAACCCATTTCTTGGTAGAAAGTTGCCTATTGGAGCACTTGGCTCAAGCAAAAAAATGGGAATTTCACGGAATCAGTTCCTGCCATTCTTGTGAGCATCCCAGTGATTTTTAGGAGAGGGAAAGAAGTGCTTTGGCAGGATGGGAGGTCAGGAGTGACAGGGCTGGGGTGAGATCCGCCCTGAAGGGCAGCGAGCCCCGAGTCGCGGGCGGGGGAGCGTGGCCGCTGTCCGCGGTGCTGAGCGGGCGCTGCCCGCGGTGCTGAACGCCCGAGCGCCGCCTCCGCGCCCCGCTCCTGCCCCGGGCAGCCCGGCAGGGTGGGAGCGGGGCTGACACATCCCCCTGGACATGGAATGCTCCCTGGGACCCCGCCTGCAATGCTGCACGCGGATCTGCTGTCCCCACGGTAAGAAGGACGTGGAAGTGTTGGAGCAAGCCCAGAGCTGGCCGTGATGTTGATAAGGGGACTGGAGATCTCCCCCTGTGGAGATGGGCTGGGGAAGTTGGAGTTTGTCAGCCTGGAGAAGAGGAAGTTTGTGCAGAGCTCAGAGCTCCTCCCAGAATCCGGATGGGGATACAAGGAAGATGGAGAGAGACTTCACTGGGACCTGGAGTGACAGAACAAGGGGATGGCTTCAAGCTGAAGGAGGGGATATTGAGATGGGATATTGGGAAGGAATTCCTCCCTGTGAGGGAGGTGAGGCCCTGGCACAGGTGCCCAGAGCAGCTGGGGCTGCCCCTGGATCCCTGGCAGTGCCCAAGGCAGGGCTGGACACTTGGGTTGGAGCAGCCTGGGGCAGTGGGAGGTGTCCCTGCCATGGCAGGGGGTTGGGATAAGGTGAGCTTGGAGCTCCCTCCCAACCCAAACCAGTCTGTGATTCTGTGGTTGCTGTGAATAATTTTGAGCAGATCCCAAATGACATTTTCAGCTCTGTTTGTAGCTTCAATCCCCCTCCCAAGGCCAGGCTTTTTGGTCTAAGCTTGGAGCTGGGCTAAGCAGAAAGTCCCTGACTCCTATGGGACAGGGACCATCCTTTTCCCAGCTCAGTCTGGTTCATGTTGCTGTAGAACTTGCAAGGGATTCCTCCTGAAAAGCAGGGATGCTCCAGCTGGAGCTGGAGCTCCTGCAGAGCAGGAGGAGCTGGCTGGTGCTGCCAGCCTCGGCCAGAGGGACTGGGACCCATCCAGCTGTGGAATTTCCTCAGTCCAGTGCCCTTCCCTGATTTATTCCTTCCCGAGCAGGGCCTGGCCTCGGAGTGGAGGCTTTTGCAGGGGGTGCATTACTCCAGCCTCAAACTATGCCAGCAATGCTGGCCTTGTGGGCTTTAATGAGTGGTTTGATAGGAGCTTTGATTAGGCAGGAGTACCAGCGTGGCTCTGGGCTGGAAGGCAGCCCCAGGAGCTGGAATCAGCACTCAGGTGAATTAGAGATGGGCTGGGGCTGGTCCCTGAAGGTCTCTCCCAACCCAAACCATTCCTGGTGCTCCCTGGTTGTTGTGGCTGTGTTTGCATCCCCCCCCTCAGGATGCACAAGCCAATTTTAAAGTTCTTCTTATTTTCCCCTGACAGTTTCCAGGGGGTGTGAGCAGGTTGGGATGTTGCACAGATAAGCAGAGGAGCTGCTTTCCCATTCCAGCTTGGATTTTGTGCAGCAGTCACACGCCCGTGCAGGAGGTTACGTGTCACGTTTATTTATTTTGGTTTCCTTGCTGGATGTGGACAGGACAAGCCTGGCACAGGGACAAGGACTGTGGCAAGGCAGACTGTCCTTAACACAATTTATTTTCCTCCTCCACACAGTGATTTGACCAGTGCTTGTTAAAAGTGTGATCCTGTTTCCAGCATGGGAAGTGGGGTGTGATTATAATGGGAATACTGCCCGTGCTGCCTGCTGGAACCTGAAATGCAGGGAGCTCTCAGAGCTTTGGGCTTGTTAGCTAAAGCTTAGAATTAAACTCAGGATTTGATCTGAGACCTTGGGAAAGGCTCCCAAACTTAGGTGCTCGAAGCAAGAATGTGGATTTATAGTTTAAAGCAGGGACAATTTAAGCTAAATAAAAGAAAGTTTAGAGTTTTAGAGTTTAAGAGATAGAAAAAAATAAAAGTAATTACAGAAGTAAACAAAGAGTTTAGAATGCAGCACTGTAGGTTTGTGTGTCATAACATGATTGGCTGAAAGAGCTTACACTGCAGCATGAATCCATAACATGAAATATTTAAAGATTGAGTCAAAAACATAAATATCCTTGTTGAGAACATTTTAATATTCAATAACTCCTTAAAAAGTCTTAAAACTAAGGGTCTTGAGACCTCCTAAACCGTGTTGTAATGATATGAGCCCAATTCACCCTTCCTGCTTATGCAGAAGACAAGAAAAACAAACCACATCATCAAAACCAATTCAAAAGTCCCATGTCAAATTCCTCCCAAAATTCCCCAAAGTGAATTACCACAGCTGCCTCCCCGCTCAGGGCCATCCCTGGGGAATTTCAGGTGGGTTTTTCCCTCCTCCTTGCCTGGGAATGAGGGCAGGGGATGGCTGGGGAGCAGCCCCTGGCAGTGCAGGCTGGATTCACCCCAAAGGCTGAAATCCAGTGGCAGCCCCAGATCCAGCTGTGCCCTGGCTGTGCCAGCTCAGGAGGTGCCTCTGGTCCCAGTTCCAGCTGGGAGCCTGTGCTGGGAATGCCAGGAGAGGGTCCCACGGGAATTGCCAGCTGCTGGTGGGTTGGGAGGTGCTGGAACGTGGCACACAGCCAGCAGAGGGAAGGGAAAGGGGATTTTACTCCTAAATCCCCTCCCTGCTCCAGCTCTCCCACTGTTCCCATCTCCTGATGGGTCCCATCAGCCTCGGGGGGCTCCCCTGGAGAGGCAGGGAGAGCTCAGAGCCCCTGGCAGGGCCTGAAGGGCTCCAGGATATGGGGGCTGATGGAATTCCAGGTTTCTCTCTGGGTGTGCAAGGCCTCCACAGGGAATGTGAGCTCTTGTTTAGGCACTGATTTACAGCCAGCTGTGAGGACACATCACTGCAGGCTGACAGCTGAGTCTCCAGCATCAAGGGAATCCTGGAGTGGTTGGAAGGGACCTTAAATCCCATCCAGTCCCACTCCCTGCCTTGGGCAGGGACACCTTCCACTATCCCAGGCTGCTCCGAGTTTGAGGTGGATTTTCCAACCTCAAAATATTGTTTTTGTGATTAGCATTAAGCCACAAGTGCCAACCCCCCCCTGCTTTGGCTTTCTTGCACTGTGAAATCCTTGTAATTTTGATTTTATTCTTGTTTCAGGATCACTGCACCGATAAAATCAAGGCAAGCTGGACAGGGAGCGAGTCTGCCTATGTAGGTGAGTTTCCAGTCCACTCTGGTTCTTTTATTTCATGCAAAATACAAAGCAGCATGACAGGTCCCAAACCCTGGTGATTTAATTTTATTCTGGAGCAGAACAAGTATAAAGTCCTTGGCAGGATTGCTGACACTTTTCACCTCATTATTTTAACTGCCTGACTGCTTTTGGGTTGAATTCAGGGGGGCAGAAAAACCTGCTTTTCCCACAGAAATTAAACTTTTCCTTGTTTATCCCCCTGATTAGGAAAGGCCAGCCTGCAAATCTTCATCATTTCTGTCTTTGCTGTGCTACACGTGTTTTGTTTGACCATCAAAAAATGCAAAACATTCTAAATTCCACCCCCTCATCCTTAAAAACAGGCACCTGGATGAATTCCTGCAGCCAAGGAGGTGGTGAAACCCTTCCCACCTTGCCAGTTCCTGGAGCTGAGCCCCGTGGGGCTCTCCCCAGAGCATCCCAGGCTTTATCTGTGCCAGACAAGGAATCTGCTGAAGGTCACAGAGCCTGGGGCCAGGCTGGAGCTTTCAGCACAGCCCTCTCCTGCTTTGCAGCCTGATTTTCATGCAGCTGAAAGTCTCTTTGCAAATGTCTCTTTGGAGTTTTCCCTTTTTTTCCCTGTGGGGAGGAGCAGGGCCCTTCTGTGGAGAGGCTGCCCTGCAGTTCATTGCCTTTTCCAGTGTCTCTAAAATAACACTGCTCAGATGTTTTTCAAAGTAACCTTGATCTAAAACTTGCTTCTTGTGCCTGCTAAAGGTACAAGAAGTGAAGTCAGGAGAAATGCAGAGGAAAGCAAAAGCAGGTTTTTCCACTGCTCCTCTCCCAGAATGTGCATTGGGTTTGACAGAATCCCACAGTGGGGGCTGCCTTTGAAAATCAAAGGGAGCTGCAGCCCAGTTTGATCAGCAGGATGGTGCTGGAATAACTTAGGGAAGGGAGGTTATGGAGGAACACAGCCTTAATTAAACACCCAGAACACCCCCAGTCCAATTGAAGATCTTGGGAGTTGTCTGTTTCCTTTCATTTCACATCATTAAGGATTTTAATCCCCAATTAAGACACTGGCAGTTTTATTTATAATTAAAAAATAAGAGATCTCTAGTGTAGAACCTCTTGCTACTCTCAAGTGTAAATTCTCTGAAGGAGGAAACACCACAAAGGGATGTTCTGTGCCTTAAGGGGCTTTTATTCTGTGTTTGCACTGACAGGCACCCTGTGCAAACCAGGTGGATCTGCCAGAATTCCCAATTCTCATCCAGCCCTGGCAGCTGCCCCTCCTCCAGGAGAGGAGCAGCAGAGCTGGGCCTTGCTGGACCTTTTCTGCTGCAAAATTGGGTTTGAAATCTGAGCTGCCTGAGCTCCCCCAACCCCTTCAGCTGTGGTGCACCCCAGAGCAGCCCCATCCTCCCCAAAACCACTGCAAGTCCTGCAGCTGCCAGATGCTCCAGCTTTCCTTTTCCAGAGGGTGATCCCTGGGGGGGGAGGATCTTGTCTGGGGAGGATCTTGCTTTCTTTCACCAAACCTAAACTTTTTCTAGTGCATATAAAATATTTGTGCCTGTAAGTCTCACCTGAGTCCTGCTTAAAAATCCAGTCCTTACCTGCTCAGCCAGGGAGCTGCTGCTCACAGCTTGGTTTGGGGTAGGTGTGGAAAAATCCTTCTCCTTCCCCGTGATGGGAGCAGGGAGGTCGTGGCTGACCCCTGTTGCCATTTTTCCTGGGAAGTTTGCACTGTGGATGTTGTGTTCAGTCTGCAAAGGGCAGGAGTGGCTCGGGGGGCTCTCCCAGAAATTGGTGGAATATTGCACCACTTGCCTCTCTGCTCGCTGTGTGGGGGAATTAGGAGCGTGAAATTCCAGAATTTGGGTTGGGAGGGACCTCAAAGCCCATCCAGTGCCACCCCTGCCGTGGGCAGGGCCACCTCCCACTGTCCCTGGCTGCTCCATGCTGGCCTTGGACCCTCCTAGGGATGGGACAAAAGCACCATCAAAGGAGAATGGACCCAAAGGCATCTGGAACCCCTGCTTTACTTCACCCTCAGTTTCCTGTTTTCCTGCTGCCCAGGTCCATTTTCCTTTCTCTTTGGCAGAAGGAAGAGGTTCCAGCCCTGGAGCTTCCACTGGGTGTCAGCACGGCCCCAGTCTGGGCCGGCAGAGCCCTGGGCTTTCCCGGGGCTGCTGGAAGGAAGAGCCAGGCTGGCAGCATGGCCGGGGCAGGGAGCAGCTCTGCCCGGCTGGGAGGGGCTCTTGGGCTGGAATTCCTCCTTCCTTTCCCTTTCCTTCCTTTCCTTTCCTTTCCTTTCCTTTCCTTTCCTTTCCTTTCCTTTCCTTTCCTTTCCTTTCCTTCCCTTCCCTTC
>JAYDZK010000016.1:1554118-1573731 GCA_034509185.1 Euphonia xanthogaster | reverse complement strand
GCAGCTGGGGCTGCCCCTGGATCCCTGGCAGTGCCCAAGGCCAGGCTGGACACTGGGGCTTGGAGCAGCCTGGGACAATGGGAGGTGTCCCTGCCATGGCAGGGGTGGGATGGGATGAGCTTGAAGGTCCCTTTCAACCCGAACCATTCCGTGATTTTGGAGGGAAAAAGCAGAAACCCATCTAGGAAGGAAAGTTTTGGCACTTTTCTACATGGTAGCAAAGAGTAAAACATTTACAAGGAAAAACATTGTTTCAAATCCATTATACATCTGTTTTCTAATTTCTTTTTTAGCAAAAATTAACATGCGAAAGGAAAACAAAAGCAAGTGAAGACAACACAGCTCCAGCCTGTGTGCCCCTCATACCACGATGTGATCCGTGATCAATAACAGATCTTTTCCAGCAGTTAAATAACTGCTTGTACTACACACACACACACACACACACACACCTTTCTTTGCTACAGAGCAGCAGCCAAACAAGAATCCTCTGGCTCCCATCTCATCCCCCAGGCTCTGACATTGCACCTGTTCCATCAGTTCTCTCCATGGGGAAGGCCCGGGGGAGCCCTGTGTGGTACCCCACAAACACTCGGAGATGGAGCCATCCCCTTCTCCTCACAAATACAGAACTCCCAGATGCCCTTCCTGAGCTCCCAGACATCCCAAAGTGTCATTTTCCAAACGAGATCAGTGCTGGAGAAACTCTGGAGCACCTGGGAGTGTCCCTGCGCAGGGTACGAGGGACCTCTGGTGGAAGCAGATTCCACTGGCAGATAAGCATTTATATCCTCATTTTTTCCTCTAATTAAAGGAACCAAGCCCCTTGAATCCATGAAAAATCAGTGTCTAACCCAATATTCCGGCCCACTTTATCCTCCTGCTCTCCAGCTCCCAACTAAAAATGAAGCAGTGCCCTCAGGAATCTTTTATTAAATTCTGTCGAGCACCGCATCCCAAAATAAACCTGCTGGAAACAGCTTCACTTTGGGCCTGGAGCAACACTTGGATAAACACTGAACCGAGTCAAATTATCCTTAAAATTCCAAGATCAGAGTTATTAGTGTGGAAAAGCTCTGTTTGATCAGTGCCTTGGGCTTCACGAGATTAAAATCTCTCCAACTTTGCAGCTCAAGGCAGAATTAAATTTATTCAGCTTGAAGAACACCACTAACAATGATTCCCAGATTTTTGTAGGGATTCAGAAGCCACCAAATGCTGTCCTGGGAATGGCAACAGCCACTGGCAGTGAGGATCCAACCAAACTGTTCTCTCCTCAGGAGCAGGGAGACACTTCCTGCACCACACACCAGGGCAATCCCTGCTCCTGGAATTCCTGAATTATTCCACGAGCTCCAGTCTGCAATTCCCTCAAATCTTGTCTTCTGTCACAAAGCTGAAGGCAACATCTCCAGACTCTGTATTTATTTATTTATTGACCTAAAAATCCCAGCTCAGAGACAGTCACAGAGCTGTTTGTAGTCCAGAAATGGGATCTGTATTTGGGGTTTATTTAGGGTCACCTTAAAAAGAGAAATGCAGCCTCCAACCATTGGTCAAGGCAGAATAATTATTCCAAAATCAAATTAAGGTTTGATCTCCTAAATCAACCTCTCAAAGTCCCTTTTAGTCTCTTTTAGTCTCTTTTTTGATAAAAATCAACCAACAAAACAAAAACAAAAATAAACCAAGAAATCACATTTCTTTGCATGAAAAGCACGACAGTTTGAGGTTTTTTGGGAACACAATATCCTAAACACACAGGACACAGGACCACTTGGAAGCCCCTTTTTCCCATCAAGAACACCTCCAAAACCTGCTGAATTCCAGGTCTGATATCCACAGTCACACATCCTGATGAGCCTACAAGAGGAATCTCTGCCTGGAGGTGATTTGAGACACCCAAACCCCCTTTTTAACCCATTGCCAACCCCGTGACCCTTCCGCTGAGCTTTCGCTTATCCCAAACCCCAGAAAGGAAGCCAGGAAAGGAAGAAGGAGGAATTCCAGCCGGACTCACGGGGGTGCTGCTCTCGGAGAAGGTGTTCATGCTGACAGACCTGCTCATCTTGCCCGAGGCTGGGGACACTGGGGACCTCGGGGACCTCGGGGACGTCGGGGACGCTGGGGCTGGGCTGCCCTTGTCCCGCAGCTCCAGGGATGGGGACAGGTCCTGGCGCTGCAGGTGCTCACGCCGTGCTCGCTGGATGCTGAGGGAACAGAGGATTTCAGTCTGGATCCACACTGGGGCTGGCGGTTCCTGTGCTTTGTTTCCTTATCTAGGTAAGGATCAGGTGGAAATAGCTCTGTGGGGTTTTGTAAGGCACCACTGGGATCATTTAGGATATTTTTGAAGGAGAAGCGGGGAATTCTGGAGTGGTTTGGGTTGGAAAGGACCTTAAAGATGATCTGGTTCCACACTCTTACCGTGTTACTCAGACTCCAACCCAATCCCAAAACCCATGGAAGTGATTTCAGCTGAGGCCATCCAGAACTCTGAATTTTTCCCACATTCCACAATCAAAATTAAAATATCCATTTGACCATATAGAGGAATTAGCAACCTTCTACGTCTTATTTTTATACCACATTTCAGATTATAATTCAGATACACCTGGAATTTGAGAGCCAGAGCAGTATCATGGAATTATGGAAATCCAGAATGGTTTAGGTTGGAAAATGTCATCTCATTCCATCCTCTGCCATGGGCAGGGACAATTTCCACTATCCCAAGTTGCTCCAAACCCCCTCCAACCTGGCCTGGAACAATTCCAGCATCCACAACTTCTCTGCAGGATTAGCTCCTTGTAGGATTTTTAAGCAATTGAGGGTTTATTCACTGGGACGAGCAGTGTTTACGTACTCATATTTACATATTTATATTTACGTATTTGTATTTACATGCATTTCTGTTTTAAAGCCAGAGAATAGACTGAGCTTAAGTCATGATTACTCTCCTAAAAAGCTCCCCCAAAATGGATTATTTTATCTGGCTTTTATCTGCATGACTAAAAGCTTAAAAGATGGGTTTTAGTTTGAAACTTCATGTCCTTTTAATATTTTAATATGCATTAATATTTAAATGGGCTGTAAGTGAGGCAGTGCTCTCTGGATGGAGGCAGTTCCTGTTCCAGGGCTGGAGGATCCATGCTGGGACAGGCTCCAAAAGGAATCCTGGACTCTGATAAATATGTGGGGAAGTTTAATTATTCAAAATCAAGACTTCTAGGATAACTGATGCCAGGGGAAACTCCGTGCCATGTAATGTACAGCAAAAATTAAAGTTATTCTAGAATTCAAGGAGAGGATTGGTTTAGGATCTGAGGAAGGACTTCTCTTCCCATGAGGGTGGCAGCAGGGAGAATTCCCACCCCTAAAAACACCCCAAATCAGGCTGACAAGCTGCCCTAATTGCTGACATCCCTGCTCAGGGCTGGACTGAAAGGTCTTTGAAGGTCCCTCCAAGCCGGACCATTGCAGGATTCCATGTCTGGGTGGCGTTTGGAAGTCCGGAGCTCGTTCCCGGAGCCCCGGCTGCGCATCCCTCGCTGGCTGGCGGCGCTGGGTGTCAGCGTGTGCCGGGGCTGAGCCCGCCTCCCGAGCAAACCCCGCTCCTCCCCCGCGCTTCCAGGGCTGCTCCTGCCGGGGGATCCCTGGGGAACTGATGCTAAAGGGGAAAATCGGCACGGAAGAGGCTCTGTGCTGCCCTTCCCTGCTCTGGCTTCTCTGCACACAGGGAAAAATCCAGCAGATTCCCAAATATTCTTGAGTTGCACAGAGGAAATGACAAAATGAGTGCAGCACTGCTGCTTCCCATCGGTTCAGAGGGAATCCATGTGATTCTGTGATTCAGCCCAGGATGGTTTGGGTGGGAAGGGAATGGAAATCCCATCCCTGCCACCCCTGGCATGGCAGGGACACTTCCCACTGTCCCAGGCTGCTCCAAGCCCCATCCAAACTGGCCTTGGGCACTGCCAGGGATCCAGGGGCAGCCACAGCTTCTCTGGAATTCCATCCCACTCCCTCCCCACCCTCACAGCCAGGAATTCCCAATTCCCAATATCCCATCCATCCCTGCCCTCTGGCAGTGAGAGCCATTCCCTGTGTCCTGTCCCTCTGTGCCTTGTCCCAAATCCCTCTCCAGCTCTCCTGGAGCCCCTTTAGGCACTGGAAGGCCACAATTTGGTCACTTTGGACCCTTCTCTTTTTTCCAGGCTGAAAAATCCCAATTTTCCCAGCTTCCCATTCTTACACATACAGAACTTAATTAATTTGCTAATTGGAAGCTCTTTTATCCAGTTACTCAGAAATCCAGGATGGATCCAGGGGTGGATCCTGCAGCTCAGGAACTGGACACTCCCAGCTGCATTCCAAGGCAGACCCAACACTTTTCCTTACTCACATTTTTACTTTGGATTCCAAGGGCTGGAGGTTGATAGGATATTCCTGGATATTATTTTCTTCATCCATGGTGAGCTGATGGCTGTGGGAAAGAAAAGGAAATGAGTTTAATGTGTTCCAGCCTGACATTCCTGCAACCCTGTGAATGAATTCCCTAACCTGGACAAGGACAAACAAGAGCTGCTGATCAGGGGCTGTTGCTGTCTTTGGAAGAAGTTATCTGGACCTCTGTGTCCACTCCCAACAAAAAATGGGAATTTGGATCCAGTTTTCCAGCGGGAACCTGCCTGAATCCCTGTTTTGAATCTCCCAGCTGCCACAGCTCCAGGGACAGGCATAGCCAGCAAAAGAGCTGCTGTAAATTAAAAAAAAAAAAACCAAAAAAAAACCAACAAAACAACCAAACCCTGGCAAATCTAACAGATATTCCTGCCAAATTAACTTCCATCCCCACGGCCACGCTGGAAAAGCTGGAGAGGGAAATGGGAAGGAACAATGGGAATGCTGGCAGCAAATGAGTTACAGCAGCAAAAGCCACGTGGGGGGTGAGGAATAAATTCTTTGTAATAAATGATGGCCAAGGAGTTGCTGCTGGGAACTGATGGCTCGAAGAAAGCAGTCTGAAAATGCTGGAATATCCAAATCCAGCTTCTGGGAACACTGCCCTGCATGGGAGCAGCAGCATGGATGGAATGCAGCTCCTGGCAGGGAAGTTTGGGAAGTCAGACCCCAGCCTGTGGAGTTATTTTGAGACTTTGCTGGGCACTCAATGATATCATTGTCAAATTGTCCTCTTGTAACTAAAAATAGCGATTGTTAATGGGAGAAAGGCCAAATTTGGGATATTGTCTGTGACAAAGAGGAGCCCTCAGCAAAGGGTTCCCACCTTGGAAAATCCATTTCCCTTTCTCATGGGTTTACCTTGGGAGTGAGTCTTTGCCATCATTGACCTGTTCCAGGGTGTGCTGGAGCCTCCTGAGTTCTTCCTGCAAGGATAGAGAGAGAAAAAATTAATAATTTTTATGAGAAGCCTTTAGAGATTTCCTCTCAGCCTCAAGACAAACCAAGTTTTGAGTCAACCCCAAAACAAAAACAATCCCTCAAGTGCCTCCTACAAGATTTTAAACTTAGGAATCCATAACAATGACAAAGAAACCATTATCTTATTGATAATCCAGGACAAGTTTGAAAGGAAATATCAGAGCTACAAAAATAATACACAAAATAAAAGAGGGAAGTTTTTTTTCCCCGTCTTGGATGTCTTTGATTCCAGAGATGCTCCTGGGAAGAGCACCAGCTCCTGCTTCCAGAATCTTTGTTCTGCCATCAAAACCTATTCAGGCTCTAATGAAGAGATTTCCAGCCTGCACCAGTTCCTGTTCCAGCAGTTTAATGTGACAGATGTGGAGCTGGGAATCCCCACATCCATGGTAATTCCCAGGAAAAATCCATCCCTGGCGTTCAGCACAGAGGTTTGGCTTAAAAAATGGAATTCTTCTGAGGCACAGCTCAGTTCAGAGACAGCCACACAACCTTTTCTTCTCCCACATTTTCCCTCTGGCAGTTTTTCCAGCCTCCTCCAGAGCTGGGTACAGTAATTTAGAATGTGAAAACAATTTGCAGTTGACTTTATCCATAGCTCAGGGTGCCAAAAGCTGCCTGGCTTCCATAAATCACTCCTGGTGTTTGACATCATTTTCCATTAACCCCGGGGTGAAGACTGAGCAGAGAGCAAAAAAGCAAAAGGCAGAATTGGTTGTGATGTTTTTGACTATTCCGAATGAAACCTCACTGGGCAGTGCCTCTAAAAGCTGGGATAAGAAGCAGCTCTGGAGGGGGCACAGCCAAGTTTGCATAATTGGGAAGAGGAGGAGACAGGAAATCGATGCTAATTTCAGTTGGGCATCGTTAACCCTGGAGTATCGAGCGGCGCTCCTCGCTGCGGGATTTCTGGAGCTGCCCGTGGTGCTGAGCCCGTGGAAAAGGGCCGGGATGCTGCCGGGGCACTGGCGGGGACAGGGACAGCCAGGATGGTGCCACCCCAGCTCCACACCCTGCCCAGAGTGACCCAGCTCCAGGGAATTCCACTGGAAGGGATCCATGCTTCTGTTGGAACCCAGGATGAGTTACAGGGCCTCTCTGAGCCCGGATAAAACAAAAATACTGTGAAACTTCCTGGGCTTTTCTTTTCCCTCCTTCAGCTGCATACGGACCTGGACAGGGATTGGGCAGCTCCAGGCACGGAGACACTGAGGGAAAAAAATCCAGGAAAGCTTGAGGAGCACACTCAGAGCAACCTGAAGTGCCTTTTCATAGTCCTTAACGTGCTCGTTCCATTTATCCATTAATTATTTTTCAGCCTGAGCACACCCAGACTCCTGGGATTTGTTAACTTTATATTTTTTTCAATTTTTTATTGTTCTAATTGCACGACACACTTGAGTCTGGATTACTTTGGAGAGGAATGGGAGGAGATTGGAAAGCAGGCAGAGTGAATTCCAGCATGGCAGGGAGGGGAAGGCAGGGGGAAGTCTCACATGACAGATCCATTTCTGAATTCCCAGGGGAGGGGTTTTCCCCAGAAAAAGCAGGGAGCTCTTTTTATAGCTCCTGAGCCTGTTAATTCTAGTGACAACAACAGAGGAGTGTTTGAAAACTGAAAGGAAATCTATTAATCCAATTTTCAGCCTTTCAGCACAGGGGAATGTCTGTAATCCTCACAAAAGAGGGATGAACTAGTTTGGGAATCAGAAGGTTCCTGTAAAAAGTAACAATCCCATCTATGAGAAAATATTATTTCTACAGCATTTTTTTCCTGGGGATTTTGGAGGAGACCTGAGTAGTCTGGGGGGTGGAGGAGGCTCAGGGGGGACCTTGTGGCTCTGTGCAACTCCCTGCCAGGAGGGGACAGCCAGGTTGGGATTGGGATCTGCCACCAGGAAACAGGGACAGGAGCAGAGGGAACGGCCTAGGCTGGCCCAGGGCAGGCTCAGTTGGACATCAGCAGGAATTTCCCCATGGAAAGGGTGCTCAGGCCTTGGAACTGCCTGGGACGTTTGGAGTGCCCATCCCTGGAGGTGTCCCAGGAATTCCTGGCAGTGGCACTCAGTGACCAGGTGGGGATCGGGTGCTGGTTGGATCCTGGAGGCTTTTCCAGCCTCGGTGATCCTGGGATTCCGGGCATGTGCACAAATCACAGCACTGGAGAGAAGGAAACCCCTGCCGAGATTCCAGGTGAGCGAGCACAGATGGGAGGAGGAGGCTCCGGAGCTGCTGAGCAGTGACAGCTCTCAGATGTGCCGAGGCTCCAAAGGTGGCTTCAGCTCTGGCTCGGCAACCACATCCCTTCACCTGGAGCAGGGAAACACCGGGATGGCTCCTCAGGGACACCGGGATGGCTCCTCAGGAACACCAGGATTGCTTCTCAGGAACACTGGGATGGCTCCTCAGGAACATCAGGATGGCTCCTCAGGAACATCAGGATGGCTCCTCAGGAACAATGGATGGCTCCTCAGGAACAATGGATGGCTCCTCAGGAACACCGGGATGGCTCCTCAGGAACACTGGGATGGCTCCTCACAAATATTGGGATGGCTCCTCACAAATATTGGGATGGCACTTCAGGAACACCGGGATGGCTCCTCCCAGACCTGAGCAGGGCCAGGAAGCAGCGACAGCGACCAGCCACAAGTGCTCCTCCTCAGGTTGTGCCTCTGGTGCCCAGCAGCAGGAAAAGCCAAGGAAACTCAGCTGCAGGTGGAACTCCTCCCTCCTCCTCCTCCTTCCCACCAAACCAGACTGGAATTCCATGGCATGAGACTGCCCCCAGTGTCCATGGGATGTGGAGATGCTGCTCATGGTGGAGCTGGGTGGGGCATGGAACTCCAAGGAAGCCTTGGAGCATACACTGAAGTTCATCCCAATCCTGGATCTGTTTCCCCAATCTGGATCTGTTTTCCCAGTCCTGGATCTGTTTTTCCAATCCTATTTAACACATCCAAACCTAAGCAGGTTTCAAGTGGCAGCTGAAGCAGAAGGGTTTGAACTGGGCTCTTAAACCCCATCTCATTCCATCACCTGACACACTTCCACAGACTGGGATGCTCCTGCTAATCTGACACAGGGATTGGGATGCACAGGACCCTTAAAATCAACCCAGAGCTAAAATAACAAACACTTTTCCCTTGGAGGTCCCACTCCAAAGCCAAAGCAGAGCCAGGGCATCATTCCCAGGGTTTCCCAGCTCCTCAGTTATCCCATTCCCATTCCCAGAGCTCCCTTGTGTGCTGTGGGAGGCGCTGGGCATTGAGCACAGAGCAGGTTCTGGGTGTTTGACTGACAGAGTCCCCCAGCATCCAGCAGGGCCTTGGGACAAAGGACATCCCAGGAAAACCTGAAATGCAAACAAAAAAAGCAGCACGGGAAGCCCTGAGATGGAAACCGGTCACATTCAATCTGGGAAAGCAAAGAGCTCCACTGGGTATGAATAATTCACAAACAGCCTCAGACAAATGATCTCAGGTCTAGAAGGAAATGGGAAAACCTCTGGAGGCTGCAGCTCTTTTTATTCCTGCCTGGTTCCTGCTGAATGCTGTTTTCTCTGGGGTTATTTTTTACTCTGTAAAAAAAAAAATATATATATGGATATCTAAAGAGTTAGGCTGGATGTTGAGAGAACACAGCAGACCCCAGAGAAATCCTTTCATTTTATTTTCATTTCTGACTGGTGAATTATTCATTAACAGGGATCACGCAATGGGGGGAATATTAAAAACTGGCAAATTAGTTTTCATTTGTTGACGTTAATTATTTAGTGTTCATCCCTTTTATTAGAGGAAGCACAGAGGGGGATTAGTCTTGTTCTGGCACTCCAAGTTTGCTCCCCAGACAACTCCCAAATCAGCATTGCTGTGGCTACTTCTGTGGAAGATCCATGGGAGTGTGACTCCAGGGCTGAGATGTTGGGGCAGAGCTGGATTTTGGAATTCCAGAGAAGCTTTTGAATATTTTTCCACAGCACTTTGTAAAATATAGGCAGGTGGGGCTTTATTTCCAGATATCACCCCAGCCACAGCATTAATGGGGATCTCATTAATTAATCTCCCTGAGCTCAGCCACAAACAGCCAACATTCCCATCAGCTTCATTCTAATAAAGAAACATCCTGATATTGAATGGGCAGTGGAAATGGAATTGTCTCCAGAGCAGTTTGGTTTGGACTTTGCAGCCTCGCTGCCCTGAAGAGCCAGAGGCAGGAGAAGTTAATCACAAATGCTGGAGCCAGACTAAAACTGAGCTTAGCTTCCCAAATCTCCACCTCTCCCTAATCCTGCTCCTCAGCTCACAGCAGCTGCCAGGAGAACTCGTTCAACACCTCATCCAGTTTTTCTTCTGTCAAATGCCAGTGGCTGCTGCACCCTGAGCAGCTGGAAAAGCTTTGATTCCTCCCAGCTTTTCTGCCCAGGCAGCCACACAACTCCCATTGAACTCTGATTTTTTCCTGAAATACTCTCCAAATGAAACCTGCCACTCATTTATATAAATATGTATAAAATAATAATAAAATAATGATTGAAACCCCACCTGGCTTGGTGGGAGTCCCCATTATGACCAAACTATGCCTATTGCAAGCTTTTTAACAATTCCTGAGAGAGAAAAGTGCTCCTGGTGCCTGAGAGCAAATGATCCCAGCAGAGCCATTCCAGGGAAGTTCAATTCTTTAATCACAGAGCCAAAATCCCGATTTCTGCAGCAGCTGGTCCTGCTCCACTGAATTTCTGTGCTGGGAATGTGAAGGTGACCCCAGGACCTGCAGCATCCTCAGTTTATTCAGGTGGGCTCAGCTTATAATGAACTGAATTAAACGATCTTGGCTTGATTGGGTGGTTAATTCTGCCCTCCCTGGCTGAGGTTTTTGGTGCATCTTTACAGAGGGAAGGGGCCTTTTCCCAGTGCCAGTTTCCTGCAAACACACATCCCTAGGAGGATTTCAGAGACAGATCCACCAGGACAGGAAATTAAAGGTCTCAGCTCCCAGACATCACAAGATCAGATCAAAAACCAAATCAAATCCCAGCGTTCACAAACAAAACCTGGGATAATGAAAGGAGGCCCTGGCCACGGGGAGGGGGTGGAATTACATCAGCTTTGCTGCCCTTCCAGGGCCTTTCTCCAAACGAAACCAAAATGCTGCATAATTGTTCAGAATAAAAGAACCCCCAGAAGTGACAAAACCCCCCTTCCCTCACTGCCTGCTCTCCCTGCAGTCTCTGCCAGGAAGGAGCCTCTGCTTTGGGTTTCCAAGACCAAAACTGCATTCAAATGTCAGACAGAGTAAGGACAAAACCCTTCCTTTGAAATGTCTCCCTCCTGCCTCCATGCAAGGGACAGAAAGGACAGAAACTCAATCCACCAGAGCTTTGAACTTCTCTGCCATCCAAAAGCAAGGCAGAGCCCTGGGGCTCACCCATGGCAGCACTCACTGATTGAATCTCTTCTTTTCCAGCTGCTTTTAGAACACCTTTAATTCTCAAAGTTCACAGTGACACCAAAGACCTTTCACAGCCGAGCCTGAGAGTGAAACATCCCAATTTTGCCAGGTTTAATGCTACAGGAATGTCAGGAACACCACAGAAGCAACACACAACCGCTGCCAAGCTGTGCTGGGGTCACAGGAGTGAACTTCATCAACTGAAAAGCAGCAGAAAAGGTCAAACGGGCACGAGGAGTCCATCCCTGTGGGTCCTGGGTGTGGGCAGGGGTGAGGGGCAGCTGGGAGGAAATCTTCTGGAAATGTTACATTGGAGCTGCTGCTTTAATGCTGTGCTTGGAGCTCTGGCTGCTGCAGCATTCACAGGAGGGATCTGTCACAATCTGGCTCCAAACAACTCCAAATGTTGGTGCTGGGTGTTCCCCTGCTGCCTTTGTCAGGGGTTGCTGGAGCTGGTAAAGGTCAGATCACGGCTCCCACAGGAAAGGCTTTCCAGGGAGATCAGCTCTGGCTGTGGGAGGAAAGGGCAGCTGGGTGATGCTTTGTGATCTGTGTGAGCCAGGCAGAGCTCAGTGCTGGAAATGCTGCAGACATGCTTTGGCTGCTGGGGTGTTTGGGGCATTCCTGTTGCAGGAAGGAATTCCATCCCTCCCAGCCCTGTGCAGGGCTCTCTGGTGGGACAGAGCTGGGATGGGGGAATTTGAGGCACAGGGCACAGTGTGCCATGCAAAGCATTAAAACCACCATCAAACATGAGCCCTAAATTTAGGGATTAAGCCCAGGAGTGTGACTGGGTCCCTGGTTCAGTGACCACTTCCTTGTTGGAAAATCCATTTTTATGGCCAGAAGAAACCAGCACAGAACACCGAAGCACCAGGACTGCAGAGCTGTGCCATCCCAATCTGAGGAACTCCTGAGAGCCAAACTCTCCTGCTGGAGAATCCCAGGGTTGGAAGGGAACTTAAAGCCCATCCAGTTCTATCTGGAACACCTTCCACTGTCCCAGGCTGCTCCAAGCCCTGTCCGGCCTGACCTTGGGCACTGCCAGGGATCCAGGGGCAGCCAGAGCTGCTCTGGGAATCCCATCCCAGCCCCATCCTCACAGGGAGGAATTCCTTCCCAATATCCCACCTACCAGAACAGCTCCATGGAAAGAGGAAAAGCACTCCCAGCATAGTTATGAGGATGGTGAGCAAGAATAAACCAGCACTGAGGTGCTTCTTCCTTCATCACACAAACAATTAGGAATGCACAGGGTTGTGTGATGCTCTTTAAATAGGATCTCGTGCTGCTTGTGGGAATACAATTCCACAGCAATAGTTTATCCTGGGAAGCCAGCTCAGTGGGGTTACAGCGTGCCAAGCTGAAATGGGAACCATTTGTTTTCTGTCTGCATTGCAGCAGGAGCTGGCAGGGTTTTTATGGAGCATCCCTGACAGCCTCCAACTGTTATTTCTCCAAATTAACGCTGTGCCTATGGAGTTAATGGCAGTGCAGGCAGCAAGGGGTCTCTCCACAGCCTGGCCTCGTGCTCAGGAGCCTTTGCAGGAGCAGAGAATAAAATCTGACAAAGCTTTCTGTAATTACTGCTCTGCCTCACGGGGTGCCAGCACAGGCGCCCCGTGCTGCTCTGTGACAAAGGACACGGCGCCACCGCTGCTCCCCCAGACTGGGGCACACGAGGTGGGCACGTGCAGGGGGCTTGGGAAGCCCAGAGGTTTTATATTTGTGAGGGTGGGGAGAAGTCCTTGACCCCACCAACGCTGATTTCTGGAGAGGACTCTGCAGGGTTTTACCTGAGGGCGTCCTGGGGGAGCAAGGAAAGGCAATTCCTGCTCATAAAGGGGTGGATTGCCCCAGAAATTCACCCCAGGAGATGATGTAACTCCAGGGTGCACATCCCTCCTGCCACAGGAGCTCTGGCTTTGGGAGAAAAGGAGTCACAGGAGTCTGCTCTGATGGAAAACAGAGAATCCTGGAATGTCCTCAGCTGGAAGGGACCACCAGGATCACCCAGCCCAGCCCCTGGCCCTGCACAGACACCCCAAAATCCCACCCTGGGGAGCCCTGGCAGCGCTGTCCCAACACTGCTGGAGCTCAGGCAGCTTTGGGAATGTGCCCATTCCCTGGGCAGTGCCCAGCACCCTCTGGGGGAAGAACCTTCCCCTGATTTCCAGCACTAGAGAGGCAGCAAATCCTGCATCCTTTAACCTCTCCAATTCCCATTTATTACAGAAATATTCCATGTTGGGTGGCTCCAGGGCTTATCCTGTGCCCCAGAATTTCCAGGCCACATCTCCTCTCTCAGCCTCACCCTTTTCCTGCTGATCCCTGCCCACCTCCAGCTCTGGATGTGCCCCCCTTCCCTTGGGCTCCTTCTTTCCCTCCTAACCTGCATTTTATCCCTCCTGGATCACAAGGAATTCTTCCAGCTCCAAAGCAGCTTTAAACATTTATTATCATTTAAAAAATCATTTTACCCCTACTATATTAATCTGGCTCCTACAGAACAGCAGCTTTGCCACTGGACTGGAGCAGGGGAATCAATTTTCCAGGAGCAGCTTGTTTTTATTCCATCAGCTCTCCCTTCCCAGTGATCCCTTGTCCCTTGCCTTGCCCTGACAGATTTTTGCATGCGGAACTTTTTCCAGATGGCAGCTTCAGTGCAGACAGCAATTTGCATAATTTAAATCTGCTTCCTGGCGTAAATTATAGCACAACACAGCTCAGGCTTTGGTTTCCAGCTCCTCAGAGCCAGGGCTGGGCAGTGCCCAGGAATTGCAGGTGACTCTGGAAAACCCTGGCTCAGCCATGGCACGGGGAAGAGCTGAAGTCAGAAATATTTCATCATGGAAATGATAATTCCCGGGGAATGTGCTCCAAACAGCAGCACTCCAGTGGCTGCTCTGGAGTGAGAAGGTCAAGGAGAGCTCCCGGTGACAAAATTGGATTTTCCCACAAGGACAAAAACAACTTTGGGGGTGTTCCAGGAAAGCTGAGACAAATCCATGGTCAGTGAATCTCTTTCCTGACTTTCCAGTCCCCAGAAGCTGGGCTGAGAGCTGGAATCACCTCTTTGGGATTCACAGCACATTCACTGATCCCAAGCATGAGGGGTCACTTGGGATGCAGCCCCTCCTGCCAAAAATGAATTGTTCACCTTCCAGAGGCTCCGGTTTCCACCAAACACAAGTTTCTGTCCCAAAACACACCCAGGAACAGCTGAGAGATGGAAGCACTCGGAGCAGAAATGTGCTGGCAGACATGGAACACAAACAGTGCCTCTTCCAGAGAGCCCCCAGGAGAAGCCTGAACCCCAAATGATTCCCTAATGAACCCCAAATGATGCCCTAATGAACCCCAAATGATGCCCTAATGAACCCCAAATGATGCCCTAATGAACCCCAAATGATGTCCTAATGAACCCCAAATGATGTCCTAATGAACCCTGATGCCCTAATGAACCCCAAATGATGCCCTAATGAATCCCAAATGATGCCCTAATGAACCCCAAATGATGCCCTAATGAACCCTGATGCCCTAATGAACCCTGATGCCCTAATGAACCCCAAATGATGCCCTAATGAACCCCAAATGATGCCCTAAAGCTCAGACCTTGCCCGGAGCCTGCCTGGCTCCCGTCAGGCTGGGGGCACACTGGAGCCATTCCAGCCTTGGCACGTGCACTGCCCTGAGGCTGGCCAGGACTGAGCATTCCTTTGTCCATTTGGCACCAGGACAGACACAATGGGCCCCAGCCCCACCGTCTGCAGCCATCTGGGATGCTGGAAACAGCAATAAACCCAAAAAGTGCTGGTTTGATCTGTAAGCAGCCTGGGCAAGCCAATGTCTTCAAACATTCCTGCATCCTGTGTCTCAATTCATGCATTTCCATTTCTGCACCAAGTGCTCGTGGCCGTGTCTCCCTGTTAAATGAGCATCAGTTCTGCCACCCCTTGAGTGCTGAGTTTGGGCTCCCTGACCCCGTTTCCACTGTCAGAACTCCTGTTTACAAATGTCAGATGCCAATTTCCTTAATTCCTTCATTCCTTAGTTCCATTATTTGTGGGATTGTGCCAGTCCCCACAAAGCTGAGGCCACTTCATCCCCAGGCAGGGAACACCTCCATCCCCTCATGGAGTGACCATGAGATTCCACACAATCAAGGCCATCTTTTCATTAAAATTTGCCTTGGAATATTCCCAGGCTGCTCCCAGTGCAATTCCTTCCCCCCAGCCCGGTGTGGATGTGTTTGCTCTGTCCTGATGGTGAATTCCCATCAACTTTCTGCCAGGGGAAACCCCAGAGGCTGCTCAGTGGGGATCACATCCATCACCCTCAGGCCTCTGCTGCACTTTCAATTACAGCACCCAGGATCCTTCCTTCAAATCCTAAACCTGAGGAGAAAGGAGCTTTTCATTTGCACAGCATCCATGAAATTCCCTGCTCCAGTGACACCCACGTGCTGCTGGCTCATGGACTAAGGGAGAGATTCCCTCTTTTCCCTTTTTCCATGGAAGATGGTTTGCCCAAAGTCACAGACAGTTGTGCTTTGTGCCCACACTGAATTATAAGGATCATTTTCCATCAGCAACTGTGCTTGCAAATGGATAATTCAGGTTTGTTCTGCCCGGGGTACGTAGCAGTTTGAGCACTGGTTTAATTTTAATTATACCCACTCGGGGTCTTTATTTCTTGGTGTAGGCAGATCCCCTTTCCAGCAGAACTTTGGGATGAGGAGTTTGACACAAATCAGCTGCTGAAATGCTGGCCTAAACCAACCCTGAGAGGGGTTTGCACAGGCACCTTCCCCCATTTAGGCTGAGCCTAAACCCCACCAGCATTCCCAGATTCCTCTGGCGTCTCTCCCGTTGCAAGTGGACATTTTCCATCAGAATTCCAATCAATGACCACACAACCAGGTCACTGGATGGAAAATTCCCTTCAGGCACTGCTGGCCCCCTTGCATTCCTCAGGGAGAGAAGGAAAGGACAGGATAAAAGCCTGGGATGTTTTGTGGAGAGGGAAAACAAGGCAGGAGATGAGCTAAAATCACCCTGAATTTCAGGCACCTGGAAAAATGGAACGCTCCACACTTCTCATTCAGTTATTAGCACATAAAAAGCACTTGAAATTCTTGACAATGGAAGGAATGTAAAGGATTAACAGGAAATTAATGGATAAAGGATCCTCTCCGTGTCTTTCTGCAAGCAGCCGCTCCACATCGTTTTAAAAGGCACCAAGTTGAACCTTCCCCAACTGCTTTTTAATAAATGTAAATAATATTCCAAAGCAGGGACGAAATGCCAGCAGTTGAGGGGTGGCTGAGCCATCCATGGCATGTTAATGAGTTCCCTGCCTGGATATCAGGATGTGGATGTGCAGCCTTCAGGAATTAAATGAGCCCAAGTTGCACAGCTTGTAAAGAGCTTCCCAGAGCTCCCCAAAATCCCTTTCATTATTTATGTGGGAAAAGCAGAGGAGCAGCAAGGGGGAAGAGTTGCAGGTGACAGCAGGAGTCAGTGAAACCTGACAGAAAATGCTGGATTTTGGTGAAATTGAGGGCAAATAAATTAATCATGAACAAGGGAAATGCAAAAATCCCTGGAGGAAATAATTTGATTTACACACAAAACTAATGGCAGCATTCCTGCAGCTGGGAGAGCAGATCCAGCTCCCTTCAGCAGGAATCATGGAATTATTGAAGCTGGGAAAGGCCTCAAGGGTATTCCTAAATCCAACAGAACTGCCTGGAAATCATCATTCCTAAGGGATGGGAGCTCCTCTCTGCCTTGTTCCCACCAGCCCAGCCTGGATCATCCAGGGGTTCACTGGCCCAGTTCAGTGTCAGATGGGTCCTCAGATCCCCACTTTCCCACAGTTTTCCTGTTTCCACTCCCTTCACATCCCTTTGGATGAGGGATTGTCCCAGCTCAACCTCCAGCTCTCAGAGAAAGAGGAGAGCTGAGAATTCCTGTTCCTCATGGATATTTTCCCAGCTCTGCTTTCCCCCAGAGCCCCTCTTTAGACCCTTCAGAGGCTCTGACCTTGCTAAATGGGAACATCCCCACAGCAAGGTCCTGCTCAAAACCTGGGATGAGCAGAGCTGCCCAGACTCCAGCAAAGCCTGGGTTAAGATCCTTGTTTCAGGAGACATTTCCATGTTTTCCCTGGGTGATTTTACTCTGTGTAGCTACTCTCTGTGGTTACTCATGCAGCCTGTTGTAGAGGAGTGAGCTGGAACTCAGGCCCCAGCCCCTGTTCTCGGGGCACAGCACAGAAATCCGGGGCAGCACCTGCAGGTGTCTCACCCCTCCTGCCCACCTGAAGCCAGG
The DNA here is from genome assembly GCA_034509185.1 of Euphonia xanthogaster. NCBI lineage: Eukaryota > Metazoa > Chordata > Aves > Passeriformes > Fringillidae > Euphonia > Euphonia xanthogaster. Next base: position 1,556,506 of record JAYDZK010000016.1, on the reverse strand, counting down.
ATGCTGCAATCAGGTTTTCCAGCTGTAGAAAATATGGAATATTTGCTTTGCTGTGTTTTCCCAGCTGCAATCAGGGCACTGAGAGCCACAGGGCCCCTGAAACAGGAAAATTTCCCCTTCAGAGAGCTCATCCCAACCAGTTTGTTGTTTATTCCTGTGGTTTTTTTGGCATCCAGGGAAATTGCTGGAAGTACAAACATTCCCTGGCATTTGATCTCTTCCCTGTATTTCAGGTCTGCACAAGCTTTTGCACACAAAGCCAAGCTTTAGCCCTTGGGCACACAAAGAGTCTCCCTGGTTTTATTGGGATTCCAGGAATCCCCAAACTGCCACAGCAGGGACCTGCAGGAGCCTCATGACAGAAAATCCAAGTTTTAAGAGATTTAAAGCAGGGAAAGGACTCCAATTCCGTCTGTGCCTTGGAATACTCAGGGAAAGCAGGGAAGAAAGGTATTGGACACAATTCCAGAGGTTAGACAGTGCTGCACTGGGAACATGAAGTAAATCCCAGCACCTACAGCTCAGGGAAATTCTTATGGGTTTATTTTATTTATAAGACTCCTCTAGAGCTTCTCCAGCCTTTTGGGAAGCTGAAAAATCTGAACCAGCAAAGGGAATCCAAATAAATTCAGCTCCTGGTGAGATATTCCTAATGCAGCCTTTTTTCCCTGTGCAGTTTAACAAATGAGTTTCCAGTGTCTGACAAGTTGTCTGGGAAAACAGAGGAGCTCAGATTAATTCCAGCTTGGGAGAAATGAGAACTCAATATTTGCTGATTTCCAGCCACCCACTCTGGAGCTCGGAGCTGTGGAGGATCCATCAATCCCAACGTGTTCAGCCTCCTCCTCCCATGAGGAATGGGATGTGCAGCATGGATCCTCACCCGAGGGTCGGCTCCCTGCCCTTGGAATTCCTGAGGAACCATCCCCAGCTCCCAGAGTCCCTGCCTGCTTTATTTCCAGCCTCTGGTGTTTCTATCACTCCCATCCATCACATCCCAATGGATAGCCTTGAGTGAGGTTTGGGAAAGCCTCGTGAGCTGCCTGTGCCCAGCACAGAGGGGATGGAGTTTGGGATGGAAGGAACCACCCTGTGGAAGCTGCTCCTGAGGGAATCTCTGTGCCAACGTGCTGGGAAGAGCCTGGATGCCCAGCCCAGCCAGCCCTGCTACAGCTGCTCCGGCAGAGCCCACGATCAGCCCGGCACTGGGATCATCCCAGCGCCAGAGCCCGGATGGGTCCCACAGCATTCCAGGATGACTTCATGGGGATCCAGCCCCGAGCCAGGAGCTTTTCCGTGCTGACAAACAGCTGAACTCTCAGCTCCAGGAGCCCTGCATCGATCCGCCGGCTCTTCCAGCGCTTGGAGCTGAAATCCCTGCACAATCCCGAGGCTCAGAGCCGCGGGCTCTTCCCCCCGGGAAGCACAGCCACGTTTGTTACCCCCAGTAATTACACAGCCAAAAGAAAAAAGGCTGTGAAATCCAGGGAAATTCTGCCACAGCACCCGGCCACGGCTTGGCAGAGCCCTGAGAATCCCTGAGAATCCTCGGGCATCTTTTCCAAGTGCTGTTTGGAATTGTTATCACCCGGAGATGATTCCCTCCTTCCCGAGCACAGAGCCCAGCCCTTAATTCCCGTAATAAACCCACAGCACTTCAGGAATCGCATCGTGATCGCTCCAGACTCCTTCTCCCGAGGCAAAAGTGCCGCCGGATCCCAGATTCCTTAAGGAAATGTGCCTGCACATCCCTAGAGTGTCACATCCATGTCCCCCTGGGACACCTGGGCACCCTGCCACCCCCTCCCCGGTTATTCCCGGGGAGCTGCTCCATCCCGGAGTGCTCCATCCCGGAGCTGCTCCATCCCGGAGCACTCCATCCCGGAGCCCCTCCATCCCGTAGTGCTCCATCCCGGAGCCGCTCCATCCCGTAGTGCTCCATCCCACAGTGCTCCATCCCGGAGTGCTCCATCCCACAGTGCTCCATCCCGGAGTGCTCCATCATGGAACCGCTCCACCCCGGAGTGCTCCATCCCGGAGCCCCTCCATCCTGTAGTGCTCCATCCCGCAGTGCTCCATCCCGGAGCCCCTCCATCCCGGAGCGCTCCATCCCGCAGTGCTCCATCCCAGAGTGCTCCATCCCGGACTGCTCCATCCCGCAGTGCTCCATCCCGGACTGCTCCATCCCTGAGCCGCTCCATCCCGGAGCCCCTCCATCCCGGAGTGCTCCATCCCGCAGTGCTCCATCCCGGAGTGCTCCATCCCGCAGTGCTCCATCCCGGACTGCTCCATCCCGGAGTGCTCCATCCCGGAGCCGCTCCATCCCGGAGCCCCTCCATCCCGGAGTGCTCCATCCCGCAGTGCTCCATCCCGGAGTGCTCCATCCCG
>JAYDZK010000016.1:1534354-1546816 GCA_034509185.1 Euphonia xanthogaster | reverse complement strand
ACCAGGGACAGCCCCAGGGACAGCCCCAGGGACACCAGGGACACCAGGGACAGCCCCAGGGACACCAGGGACAGCCCCAGGGACAGCCCCAGGGACACCAGGGACAGCCCCAGGGACACCAGGGACACCAGGGACAGCCCCAGGGATAATCCCAGATGGAACCAGGGACAGCCCCAGGGACCCCAGGGACAGCCCCAGGGACACCAGGGACCCCAGGGACAGCCCCAGGGACACCAGGGACAATCCCAGGGACAATCCCAGATGGAACCAGGGGCAGTTGCAGGTGGCAGAGGTGGCAGGGTCTCAGGGCCCCTCCCCTGTCCCACCCCAGTGGCACTGGGCAGCCTTGCCCAGATTTCAATAATTTGGGATTTATTTGAGTGCTGCTGTCAGTGAAATTGGCAATTCTTGATCAGTTCTGATTATTGAATACAGAGCTGTGCATTACTCATGTGCTCAAACACAGGTCAAGAATTCCTTATCCCCACTAATAATGAATAAAGAATGCCAAGAATTCCATTCTAGGATTGGGAGAGAGATAAATCATGGAATTCTAGAATGGTGTGGTTGTTTACATGAATAGTTTTTATATATATGCATATGTGTGTGATATCTATATATGTGTGTATACATATATAATTAAAATATATATTTAGATCTATATAGTATGTTATGTATTTTATATGTTTCCATTCTATATTATATATTTCTATTATATAAATATATATTTTAGATATGAATATTAAATATATTTTAAAATTTTCCTAGAATTGCTATGCAAAAACTCTCAAAATCTGCAGATTATTCCCATGGACTCCCTTGGATTCTCTTCCTGGGGGGTACCTGCGTGTCCTTCTTGTCCCTGGTGGATCAGAGCCTTTATTCCACGATTCCTTCAGAATATTTTTCATTACTTTTAACCTTTCCCTGGCAGCACCCACGCTATGAACTGGAATTTAACAGAAAATTGCCCAAACAGTTCTAAACCAGCCCCAAAATCAGCCTGCAAAGGATCCACGAGCCTGAAATCCTGAAATGTTTTTTTCCCAGGAGTCACAGAAGCACCACAGCACACCCAGCCTGTGTGTTCCAACAAAGGAAATTTTATTTCAGCCATAAAACTTTGTTCTGGTTCCTTTCTTATTGACAGGGGGTCAAAACTCCAAGCAGAGAAACTCTGAGTGGGCAGCCCACGAGACTGGAAACAAATAAATAATATCAAATTTATTAATATCAGGATTTAAAATTTTATTCAATTTCTTAATCAAATTTATAAGTTTTATAATATAGATTGATTATTAAATTATTAATGTTAATGATATTACGAATATTAATAGAACCTCTGAACATTAATGATGCATCTGCAAACAAAACCAGCCCTTGGACCTTAAAGCTCAGCTGCTCCCTGGGAGAACATTTCCCTTCTGGTTTTCCTTCTTCCTTCAAACCTGCAAGGATCAAACACTGCAGTTAGAATTGTACATTAATGTCACTGCTACATTTTTGTTTAAAGGAAATGCTGGGTGGAAATCTCCAGGTTTTCAACAGTGATATTTTCCAAACCGGGGTTTGAAAGGAGCAGGAGAAGCTGCTCTTCAAACCCTGTTACAGAAACTGCTACGTGAAAGTAAAAATACAATTAAAAACTTCATAAAACACAGTTCAAGCCTTGCTGTTCTAAGTTAACCTGTTCAGTTCCCATAAAAAACATTATAAGAATCAGTTTACATAACAATCTGTTCTTGTGAAAAACCAGCTCACACCTACAAAGAAAATCCCACCTGTGCAAAACGCTCCCTGAGAGACACAGGATGTGAATTATCTAAAAAGAGGAAAATGGGATGAACACGTGCATTGGGCATTAGCAGGCAACCAGCTGAGGTTCACTAATTTACTAATTAATGAAAGCCACACACAGCTCCTCCTAATACCAGACAAAAATCAACTCGGTAAATAAAAATTCACCTCTTTACATGAAACCCCCTCGTGTCTCTGTCTAATGTGGCACCCAGCCGGGCTGATTAACTAATTAATTACTGAGGATACTCAGGAGAGTGACCCAGGAGAGCAGAGACCCGCGGGGTGCAACCCCAGCCCAGCCCAGGATCCCAGCCCAGGATCCCAACCCAGTCCAGGATCCCAACCCAGACTGGTTTGGACTGGGAGGGACCCTGGAGGGAGCCAGGATCCCCATCCCAGCCCTGCAGGGACAACTTCCCCTGCCCAGCTGCCCCAGCCCGGCCTCGGGCACTGCCAGGGACCAGCGGCAGCTCCAGCTGCTCTGGGAACCCCAGCCCAGCCAGGAATCCCATCCCCAAATCCCCCAGAACCCCAGCCAGGAATCCCATCCCCAAATCCCCCGGAGCCCCGGCCAGGAATCCCATCCCCAAATCCCCCGGAGCCCCAGCCAGGAATCCCGTCCCCAAATCCCCGGAGCCCCAGCCAGGAATCCCGTCCCCAAATCCCCGGAGCCCCAGCCAGGAATCCCGTCCCCAAATCCCCCGGAGCCCCAGCCAGGAATCCCGTCCCCAAATCCCCCGGAGCCCCAGCCCAGTGCACTGCACATCCCCCTGGGATAATCCCATTTTAAATCCCGGATTTCCCGTCCATAAATCAGGGTGTGCCGCATTTCACCACCCGTGAGCTGGAGGCAGGACCCTCTTCCCGCTGGCATCAAGGAATGCCCGACATTCCCAGAGCATCCCAGGCCGCTCCCGCCCATCCCAGCCGGATCCACCCGCAAGAGGAGCCGCAGCCCCCGGGAGCCGAGGGTCCCAGAGCTCGGGAGGAGCCCGGGCAGAGACAAAACAAATCTCAGCCAGCCCTGAGATGGGCAGCAGGAGAAAAATCCCAGGCACAACATTCCCTGCCCGTCACTATGGAGATCCCAGCCCAGCCCTGGGCAGGAACCAAAGCTCCCGAAGGAGATCCCGAGCTGCCCGAACAATTCCAGGGCAGGAATCCCAACCCAAGGGCAGGAACGCAGCAGAGGGAGCAGCAGGGCTCAGCCCAGCCTGTGAACCAGGGGCAGAGCTGCCCGCAGCTCCCACCGCCGCTGGGACACCGGGAATGGGGATGGGAATGGGGAGGGGGAGAGGGAAAGGGAGAGGGAGAGGGAAAGGGAAAGGGAAAGGGAAAGGGAATGGGGAATGGGGAATGGGGAATGGGGAATGGGGAATGGGGAATGGGGAATGGGGAATGGGAAAGGCTGCCAGCCCTGCCTTGTCCTGGGGCAGCACGGAATGCCGGCACGGCACGGAGTGGGTGGGAGCCAGCCCCGGGATCAGGGATAGGGGCTCAGGAGGAGCACGCAGCCACCCCTTTCCCTTTCCCTTTCCCTTTCCCTTTCCCTTTCCCTTTCCCTTTCCCTCCCCTCCTTCCCCGGTTTCCTCTGGGGTTTCTGAGCCAGGAGAGCCCCGGGTCCCAGCTCCATGGAGGAGGAGGTGCCCAGCACCAGCTGAGCTCCATCCTTTATCCATGGGGACACTGGGGAATCCCAGCTCCAGGAAATGAGGGACAGACCCCAAGCTGAGCCCCGCGAGCCCAGCCCCACCCCGGGGATGGAGGCAGCACATTCCCACTGCTCATGGGTGCTGGGAATGTTCCCCTGGCCCTGCCCCATCCCTTGGGCTGAATTCCCCCTTCCTTCTCCTCCCAGATTGATTTTTGCAGCAGTTTATGAGCAGTAATTAATATCCAGGCAGGATGAAGGAGAGCAGGGCTCCCACTGCTTGGAGATGTTTATTATTTATTCCTCTTTAAGCCTTGTTAGATTAATCCATTTTAAATTACCACATGCTGCCGGGCACAATCACTGTAATTTATCGGGATCATTCTGGTGCTTTATTTCCCTCGGATGGGAGGTGGGGGCTGCTCTCCCAGAGCTCCCAGGAAGCTGCAGGGGCAGCATTCCCTGCCCCAGAGGGAACAACCCCCAGCCCAGGCTTCAGGCCCCACTAATTCCTTTTTTTTTTTTTTTTTTTCCCTCAGCAGAGAGGAATCATGGAATGGTTTGGGATCCCAGAGCCCATCCCATCCCATCCCATCCCACCCCATCCCATCCCCTGAGCAGGGACACTTTCCCCATCCAGCCTTGGACACTTGCAGGGATTTGGCAGCCACAGCTGCTCTGGGCAAGGACAAAATTCCTGCCCCCCTGAACCTCCTCCTGCCTCTATTTCCCAGGTGGGAATGGCTCCTCCTCAGCCATTCCTCAGGTTTTCCAGGAAAAATAAAAATCCTCCAGCTCTGCCCTGTGTCAAAGACTTCACCTCATTGCTTTAGGAAAACCCCACATTTTTGTTAAAAGCTGCAGCTGCCATTATTCCATTTAACTGCATGAGGGGCTGGGAGTCCACCAAGAGCTACTGCAAATAACAGCACCCTAAATAATGCCACTTTAAATAACAGCCCTTTAAATAACACCACTTCAAATATTATCACTTCAAAAAATATCACCTTCAATAATACCACCTCAAATGATATCACTTTCAATAATATCCCTTTAAATAATATCACTCCAAAAAAATATCCCTCCACAAAAATATCACTCAAAAAAAAGTAATTAAAAAAAAAGTCATTCAAAAAAAAAAATAAATGCCACTCTGAAAAAATACCACCTTAAATAATCTCATCTTAAATATCACTTCAAAAAGTATCACCCTAAGTAACACCACCTCAAATGATATCACTTTCAAAAATACCATTTTTTAAATACCACTTTCAGTAATGCTGCTCTGAGCCCCAGCAGCCCCAAATCCTCCCTCCCAAAGCCCCAGAACTGGAGGGTTCCATCAGAGCTCCAGGGGAAATGCAGCCACGAGGAAAAAAAGAGCAACTTTTTAATGGAGGAGGAAAAAAAGGAGCTCTTGGAGTGAGACAAATGATCCTGGAACAAAGGATGGGACAGGGACGCCAGGGGGAGCTTCTGATGCCACAGCCCGGCTCTGAGCTGAATTCAGTTCAGCTCCTGCCCCAGTTGTAACCCTCCCTCAGCAAGTCAGGAAATGGAATTCAGTCTCCTCTCCGAGCAGCCCAAATTCCAGCCCTTCCCTGGGAGTTTCCAGCTCTGCAGCTTAGGAACAACCCAACAGAGCTGCCCCAGGGCTGCTGCCACCAGATCTCTGCTTTGTGGATATTGTGCTTTTGAATTCCAGGCCGTGCCCTGCCAGCTATGAGCAAATAACACCTGGAGATTCCCTTTTCCTGCCCTTTGCAGACCCCTCCATTCCCCCTCCTTTCATGAGCAGAGGGGGAAACTCTGGAGTCGCCAGGGGCAGCCTCCCAACAGGGAAAAACAACCTTTAAATGTCACTTAAGCAGTCCCACACAGCTCCATGAGCTCCTCCAAGCTCTGCTTGTGCTGCTGAGGTCCCTCCAGGACCCCTGGGATGGAAAGTTCCATTTCCATGGATGAGCAGGGCAGCCAGCAGAGCCCAGCACGCCCCGCAGCCCCTGCTGCAGGTGCAGCCCCTGGGCTCCTGGTGAAACACCCAGAACCAGGAGAAACCAGAACTCCTCCAGGCAGACCCACAGCACGGATCCCTCACACTGCCCTTGGAAACCCAAACCTCTGCCTTCAGCTCCTGCTTTTCCCTCTGGAATATTTCACCACAACCCACACCCCATATTTCTGACACCTGGCACATTAGGGCTGTGTGTTTATGGTGAAAAAACCAAAAAACAGGAGAAACCAAAACTCCAGCAGTGTAGAACCCGGGGGCAGGGCCCCTCCTGCCCCTCAAGCCCTCAGACTGCCCTTGGAAATCCAAATCTCTGCTTCCAGCTCCTGCTTTCCCCCCGGGCTGTTTGACCCAGCCATGCCCAGCCCTCCTGCCCCCGTTGTTATTTTGAACACACTTTCAATCAACTCCCCGAGCTGATGCAGTTGGAGGCCTGCAAACAAACGAGCTCATTAAACAGCACTGGCACTTAGCAGGATCTCTGGTGGCCAATCCCAGCTCGGGCAGGGCTGTCATTTATAACTTTGATGCCCATTTCATCTGCTCATAACCATCAATCCCTGATTTTTATTGCCCCGTTCTGCAGCCTGAGCAGAAAAGCTGCTCCAATTAGGCCCCCCCAAGCAACTCTCACAAATAAATACTGACTCTAATATCCCACAGCACGATTCCCTGGGATCCATTTCTTATTTCAGAAATCAAAGGGCTGGGGAAGAGGTTTGTGATGACAAAAGCAGCCCCAAGGGCTGGGGAGCAGCAGCTGCTCTGGGCAGCCCAGATGGCACCGGGAGGTTTTGGGGGGTGACATCCCAAAGTCACCCTTCAGAAGGGTGGCAGATCCCACAGGGCTGCAGCTGGCCCAGGTTCAGCCCCCAGGCTGGGAATGGTGCATGGAGCAGGGGAGGCTGCCAGGCAAGGGAAACCAGAGGGAGCCCTTCAGTACCTGGGGATGCCAGGCTGCCATCAGTCCATCCCCAGCCCAATTATGATTTTCCTGTGGATACCAGCCTGGCTCAGAGCTGGAATCTGCACCCTCTGGAGCATCAGATCCCTCCTGCAAGGCTCTCCTGGGGAAGAGCATTTCCCACTGAAGGTGAAGAACCAGCTCTGATCCCAGCCAGGAAAAGAGATGGAGGCACCTGAGCTGCTGCCCTTGAGCCCTGCAGCCCTGGGGATGCCCCTGAGCTCCTGACCCATCCCTGCAGCTCCTGATCCATCCCTGCAGCTCCTGATCCATCCCTGCAGCTCCTGATCCATCCCTGCAGCCCCTCAAGGGGAGCTGCTCTGGGGAATCTCTGGTGTGTCCATAAAAAACCTCAGGCAGGGATCTCAGCAGCAGCTCTGGAACTGCTGCATGGAATCCAAACTGTGGTTTCCAGCCCAAGAACACAGATTGATCCCCCAGAAAAGCCCCACTTTGAGAATGTGAAACCTTCCTGCAGTGCTGGGGCAGGGGGATGTGCTCCTGAATCCCTTTGGTTCACTGGGAGGGCAGCTGCTAACTCTGTCAGGCAGTGTTCCAGTGATGGATACCAAGAGGATGTGCAGGGTAATCAGGCTCTGCTCCTGAGGGCAGTAATTGGGTTAAGCTCATCAACAAACCCTTGAGAGCAGCAGCCTGGGAAAGGGAGAGCAGGAAGTGCAGGAAAGGAGAAGGGAAAAAAATTATCCTGTGCAAAGGGGGAAATGTGAGCCTGGGGATTGTGCCCTTAAAATGATCAATGGGAACAGAAATGGCACAACAATGGATGGGTGGGGCATTATGGAAGTGACAGAATCCTGGAATGGTTTGCAGGGACCTCAAAGCCCATCCAGGGCCACCCCTGCCATGGCAGGGACACCTCCCAGTGTCCCAGTGTCCAGGCTGGCCTGGGCACTGCCAGGGATCAGGGGCAGCCTTGGGGAATTCCCTCGCAGGGAGGATTCCTGGCCAGCATCCCAGGCAGCCCTGCCTCGGGGCACTCCCCTGCTCCAAGGCAAGCCCAGGGCACTCGGGGCAGGAGCAGCTCCCTCTGCAGCTCCCTCTGTCCCAGTATCCCAGAACGATCCAGGCCGGGCCTGCCCAGCAGCCACCTCTGCTCTCATTCCCCACTCGGAGCCACTGCAGGAGGAAAGGGCTGGATTTGCTTCCCCGGAGCAGAATGAAGCCCAGAATTCCAAACCCCAGCAGTACCAGTGAGAGATTTTCCCCGGAGTCAGCTCGGAAATCATTCTGGCATTGCAGCCACCCACCATCTATCCCTGAATCCACGTCAGAGTCCTCGGGCAGGGAAATCCATCCATGCAAACGAGGAGCTGCAGGATTCCCAGGGAGCCTCTCCCCTCCCGCTTCCCCTTGGTGCATCCCTCGCTCCTGACACCTTTCCTGAGCTGGGATGCCACCTCCAGTCTCACTGCAAACTGCCTGCAGGGATTTCCTTAATCTAAAACCCTGGGAAATTTGCTTTAGGGAGCTCTTCTAAGCAGTGCCCCTTCTGGTAGATGGGGAAGTCAAGGTTTGCTCTGGATTTCATCTTCATGGGGGTCTGGAACGCAGGATGGGCAATGAGGGACACCCCAAAAACCTCCTCTGGTCCAACAAATCCAAGCTGATTTATTCCTTCTGCTACACTGTAAAATAAACCCCAAAATTCTTATCTAAAAACATCAATTAAAATTAGAAATCCATGGAATGCTTACCTGCAGACATTCTGGGAATAAAGTTGGATTTCTAACAAAGTCCTGGAGTCTGGGGTTGAAGGAAATTTCCATCAGGATGGAGGGAACACCTGAGATGTCCCTCTGGGTTTGCCCAGCCCCAAATGAGCATTTCTCCCCAGCTGCCAGGAGGCTGCTCCTTGCCTGACCTTCCTTTGGTCTGTTAGATCAAATATGCACGAGTATCAAACATCCCATCCCATTCCAGTGCCAGCTCCACCAGGGCCCAATTCCTGCCATTCCCAGCTGTGCCCACACACACAGAGCTTTGTAAACTCGTTAACAACTCCATTAATTAAGGGCTAATGTTGATTGGGATCATTTGAGGAGCAGCCCAGTGTTCACAGAGCCACAGCTGCAAAATCCAAATCCCAGGAAGAGCAGCGTGGGCAGGGGGAACAGAGCAGGAATTTTTTCCCTTCTGTTCCCTGGAGGCCCCACCTTTGGCTTGAAGAACAGAGAGGTTCAGCCCCAAATCCCAAAGAAATGAGGAAGTTTCCTTCCAGAGGTCAGGCCCAGCTGGATCAGACAGAGCTCATCCACCACAGGTTCCCCAAGCCCACTCAGGAACACGTGGAATAAGCACAGAATCCCAGGATCCCTGAGGCTGGAAAAGCCCTCCCAGCCCATGGAGTCCCGGCTGTGACTGATCCCCACCCTGTCCCCAGCCCAGAGCACTGGGGACACCTCCAGGAATTCCTTGGACATCTCCAGGGATGGGCACTCCAAACCTCCCTGGGCAGCCCCTGCCAAGCCCTGAGCTCCCTTTCCATGGGGAAATTCCTGCTGCTGTCAAGCTGAGCCTGCCCTGGTAACACCTGACAGAGAACACCAAGACTTCACCCACCTTGGAAATCAATTCAGTCCAAGAGAAGTGAGGGATCGAGGTGCTTTTCCCAAAGACTGGACTCTATTCCATGGAATTCCAGACTGGTTTGGGCTGGAAGGACCTCAAAAACCACCCAGCCATGGGCAGGGACCCCTTCCACCATCCCAGGGAGCCCCAAGCCCTGTCCAGCCCGGCCCTGGGCACTGCCAGGGGTGGGCATCCCGTGCCAGGACCGAGCCGTGCCAATCAGGCACCAAAACACCCCCGCAGCCGCCATCCTGAAGGGTTTGATCCCAGTTTCCCCCTTTCCCAGCATCCCGAGGCAGCAGCGGGGCGGTGCTGACCTCTAGTGAGAGATGCCTGGAAGAGGGAGGATTCCTGGGGATCAATCTCCCTTCCCGCCTGTGCCCGGCTCCATCCCTGCCCGGTGATCTCCTCACTCAGCCAGAGGGGCTGCAGCTCGCAGGGGAATTTGTTCCCCAGGACTGGGGCAGGATCCTGAAGGGTGCAGAGAATTCAGCAAGTGAAACCAAAACAGGAACAGCAGGGCTGGAAATGCCAGCCTGGAGGGAAGAGCAGAGGAGCTCCTCCCTCCCTCCCACCAGAGCGTGTCAGAGCTCAAGAGAAGCAGAAGAGCAAAATTCAATTTAATTCTCTCCCTCCCCAATCAAAAAAAATCAACAACCCAGCAGTGGGGGCAGCTTTGCCTTTGGATCCTCAAAGAGAATCTTCCCCCAAACTCTGCACCCTTCTCAGGGGAAAAACGCCCCAACCACCCCAAAGGCAGCAAGAGAACCCTCACCAAGCAAAAACCACAGGTGCCAGTGTCCAGTGGAAGGTTTTATTTAAAAGCACCCAAAATTCACAAGTCTACAGGGAATCCACCCAGCCAAGCCCTGAGTGCTGGTTCTGAGGAGCCAGCAAGGACCAGGAAAAACCAGCACAGCTCAGGGGCACGGAGCTCCCAAGCTGCTGCTCTGCTTTCCCACACTGGCCTTCAGAATCCACAACTTCCACCCAAAAGATCCTCCAGGAAAATGAGAGTTTTCCAGGGGCATCAAAGAAATCTCCACTGAAAAGTTTCTTTTAAAACCAACTTTAAGACTGTGAGCTCTGCTTAAATTAAAAATATTCAATTAAGAATATTCTACATCAAATGCAGCACTTTTATTCCAACAGACTCCTCTCTCTGCAGCCAAGCACAGGGCAAAGGCTCCTGAGCTTTTTGTGGCACATGGGATTCCCAGGAACGTTCCCCATTCCTGGGGCTCCACAAACCTCCTGCTCCTGCCCTGTACAGCAACACCTGCTCACTTCAGGGGTAATTTATCCAATTACCCAAAGCAAAGGGCACTCTGCAGGAGCTCTGGGAACTCCCTGTTCAGCAAGGAGAAATGACTGACATGAAATTCCCACTGAAATGAGGGGAAAATGATGAGTTCCACCATGGAATTCAAGGCTTTTTCCCTCTGGAAGCAAAACTCAGTTCTTGTTATAACTCTTTTTATAGCTTTTAGTCACTAACTCTTAAAAATAAATCAGTTTTCACATTATCCAGGCTTGGAGAGGTTATTGCTGTTCCTGACCTGGGACAAATTCCAAGGTGAACACTTCTTGCACTTCTGGAATTGGAAATACTCACTTGGGAGCCTTTCCTCACCTCCTTCTCTCAGAAAAACGAAACAGAGCAATGGAGGTGTCCAAGAGGAGAGGCTGGGAATCCCCACCTCCATCCAGGCTCATCCCAGCAGTTCAATGAGTGACTTTTCCCATTTCACAGCCAGAGATCAAATCCTGGCTCAGCTACTCACGGAGTACTTGAGACAGGAGGCTGGAGCAGCTACTCAGAGCTTCCACCAGAGGCACAATTCCCCACCAGGATCTCTGCACTGCCCAGCAAGGAGGAGTTGGAGGCAATATTTCAAATCTAGGATCTAGGCTGGCAGCAAAGCACGGAGCATCTGCTGGCGCTGGGCTCTGTGTGCCAGGAAATTCAGAGCATTCCTGCTTTTCCACAGGGCCAAGCTGCTATTTCAGCACACTTCTGTGGGCCAGGGTTGAGAAACAGGAGGAGTAATGAGCTGGCAGCTGCAAAAAAATAAAATTGAGACATTCCTCAGCTTCTGAGGGGGGCAGCCTTTGATCCCTTTCCTTCATGAGAGTTTTAATTATTGAGAGATTTCCTTCTGAGAACAAATCCCAGGAATTTCACTCAAGCTGGAGTTGCTGGCTGTTAAAACCAGCCAAAATCTTTAAATAAACCCCTGATGATTCTGGTTTTGAATTTTCTGTGAACCCCTGTTAGTGATACCTGAGCTCCAAGCTTGGACAGGTATTTATTCCTTAAACTAAAGGCATCAGCTTTTGGCAGCAATTTTGCCAAATCATCTTCGTTCTGCCTTCTGAGCCTCTCCTGCTCTTCTGCTCTGCAAAAGAAAAGTGGCAAAAAGATGTTTGCCCTGAGGGAAAAGCTGCCAAGCAGGGAATTACTGCAATATTATTTCAGATTGTTATTTTAATAGCTAGGAAATGTTCTGGGGTATCAGGTGAACGACCCTGAGATGTGCAGGGATCAATAATTCAGTGCAAAGAAAGAGAGAGGCTGATTTCTACAGGTTCCTTTTATTTCACTCCAAGATTTCAGTAGAAAGAGAAACCTTTTGGTTTTTCCCAGATTACAACGTGCTCGGGGAATTCTGTAACAACTTTGCCATCTATTAAACCAACTTTCATCCTTAAAATAAACATTACAATACAAAGAGAATCCAGAAGGCAATAAAAGACTGCTCAGCAGTCTCAGAGTTCAGAAATCTACAAAAAGAAAAAGTCCCTTTGAGCATCTGTGGCTCCTTTTGCATTGTGTGGAAAGGACACAACCCCAATGCTGTAAATACATTTTAAAAGTGGATTTTGCATTAAGACAGGGACAGAAGCAGCAGCAGTGAGCTGCTGGGAGCTCTGGGTGAGAACACAAAAATGCTTCTTGCTCAGGAAGCTCCACCCTGCGAGCACAGGGGGTGTGAGCTCAGCTCACTCCAGGTGCAGAGCTCAGCCAGGCCCTCAGCCCAGCAGGAAAAGGAATTTTGGCATTTTTAAAACAAAGCAGGAGCTGAGGCAGTGCTGGAACCCCCAGGGGTGAGTGGATCTTCCAGAGAGCTACAGAGCAACCTAAACTCTGCTGCTGGCAGCTGGGGAGGTGCTGGAGCTCCCACCTGGCAGGGGCTTTGCTACTCAACTTTCCTTTCTGAAAGAAACAGGGGGACAACAATTACTGCAAACCCTGCCCTGGGGCAGCCCAGACCCCACAGAACCCCTGGAATTGTTACACAAGGGGGACAAACCCTGCCCTGGGACAGCCCAGACCCCACAGAACCCCTGGAATTGTTACACAAGGGGGACAAACACTGAGATGGGGCAGCCCAGACCCCACAGACCCCCTGAATTGTTACACAAGGGGGACAAACCCTGACCTGG
>JAYDZK010000016.1:1514453-1533876 GCA_034509185.1 Euphonia xanthogaster | reverse complement strand
CCCAGACCCCACAGAACCCCTGAATTGTTACACAAGGGGGACAAACCCTGCCCTGGGACAGCCCAGACCCCACAGAACCCCTGAATTGTTACACAAGGGGGACAAACCCTGCCCTGGGACAGCCCAGACCCCACAGAATCCCTGAATTGTTACACAAGGGGGACAAACACTGAGATAGGGCAGCCCAGACCCCACAGAATCCCTGAATTGTTACACAAGGGGGACAAACACTGAGATGGCACATCCCAAACTCCACAGAATCCCTGAATTGTTACACAAGGGGGACAAACACTGAGCTGGCACATCCCAAACTCCACAGAATCCCTGGAATCACTGAATGGTTACACAAGAGTGACAAACACTGGGCTGGGACATCCCAAATCCCATCAGTGCTGTGATTTAGGCTCCAGCCACCACATTTTGTACCACATTTCAGTTGTGAGGCCACAGAAATAAAGGAAAGCAAAGGGGAACAGCACAGGAAAGGACACCTGGATAATGCTGCCTCAAATATTGACTCACAGGAGGCAGGATATGAAATCCTAACACAGACTGAAGGTAAGAAAGCAAATCCACCAGAAATCAGGCTGGAGAAATGATCAGCTTAATCCCTTCAGGACAAACCCTTCCCAAGGCCACTGGCATTTGCTGCCTCTGTACTCACTCAGAAGCAGCTGCTTTTTGCAGTTTTGCCCTTTTCCTTGCAGACCAGTTGAGATCACCACCTGCAGGAGCAGCAATGAGCACTGAGACCTTTGAAACTGGGGTTTGGTGGCTTTGGGATCAAAACTCCCCCCAGGAGCTCTCAGAGCACTGAGACAGCAGAAGGATGATTTTTTTTACACAAGTAGAAACTGAGGTGAGGAGAAGCTGCACAGCCTCACCTGTGAGGTGATTCACAAAGTACAGCATGACCACAGCCAGCAGGGACACTGCAGAAGGAAAGGGACAGCTTTAGCTGACAATGAATGAACAGCTTTCACCCACAGCCAAGATCCTCGGGGGAGCTCTAACTCAGAGGAGTTTCCTGCTTGTGTAAATCTCCCTGTGCTCACAGCACACGGTGATTCAGAAAGGATTTTAATTTTAAACTTATAATTTACACTCTAAGAGCATTATTTGTTCTACTTTCACTCAATGTTTTAAACACTGCAACTCTCCATGCTTTAAGGAAACCCCAAGCACTTCACTGCTGTGAGTTTCTCCCACCACTGCCCCAGCTGACAGCTCTAGAAAGGGAATGGTTCCTGATTTCCAGGAAAGAAGAAGCCAAGGAGCCCAGTGAAGCTCCCTGAGCCCACTCCCAGCTCCCAGCTCGGCGTTCCAGACTCACAGCAAACACAGGCACTGAAGAAGATCTCCAGGAACAGGTATCCCCTGGTGTCCAGGATCATGCCAGCTGCTATGGCAATCACTGCCAGGCCCAGGTTCTGGATGGACTGCATGCTGGGACAGAGCAGGAACAGCAGGGATTTCTTTTCTCAGGAAAATGGATTTTCACCTCCTCAGGAAAAGCTCCTCAGTGGCACAGAGCCCGTTTGCTGGGCCATGGGGAAGCCAGGGCTGGGTTTTGCAGAAGCTCCTGTGCCTCCCCAGCCTCAGGCTCTGTCCCAAACCCCCATCCCAGAGCAGCCAGGAACTCCTGCTCCCAGCCTGCAGGAGCTGGAACCAGGAGTGGGATGGATCTGCTCAGATTCAGTGGCTCCAGAGTGTCAGGGACCAGGGGATGGCTTGGCATGGAAGGGACCTTAAAGCTCACCCAGTCCCATGGGCAGGGACACCTCCCACTGTCCCAGGGCCTGGCAGTGGATCCAGGCTCTGGGAATTCCATCCCAGCCCTCCCCACCCTCCCAGAGAGGAATTCCTTCCCAGTGTCCCATCTCAATCTCTCCTCCCTGAGTTTAAACCACTCCCCCTTGCCCTGGCACTCAGGTCCCTGTCCAAGGTCCCTCTCCAGGTCTCCTGCAGGTTCCCTTTAGGCCAGGAATCCCCAGTTCCCAGTGTCCCACCCATCCCTGCCCCTGTGTCCTGCTCCTGCAGGTCACCCCGAAGCTCCTCCTCCTCCCAGGCTGCCCAAGCCCAGCCCTGCATCCCCATGGAATACTCACAAGCCATAGGCAGTTCCCAGCTGGTGCTCGGGGACAACAAAGGCCACCATGGGCCACAGGGCACAGGCCAGCAGGGAATAGGCCAGGCCCAGCAGGCACTGGGGACACAGGGACAGCACCCAGGTCACAGCAGGGCCACCTCCCAGCTACAGCACATTCCCCCCTCCCTTCCTCCCAAAGGAGAAACACAATTCGAAATCAATATCCACACTTGGAGCTTCTTCCCGGAATGACCCCCAAAATTAACACTGGCAATTCAAATTAAAGGGCCTGAATGAGCACCCAGAGCTGCACCTCACTGGAAAAATGCTTGAGCACCAAAGTTTTTAAGCCCTGCCCCACTGATGAGCACCCTAATCCTCAGCTCCAGACAAACATTCCAGGAAATCTGCCCTCAATAATGCAGATTTTTACTGAGGTTCCATCCAGCACATCACAGGCAGTTTGAGTAACAGTAATCCAAATAGTGATTCAAAAAATACTGAAAGAACAGTTTTTAGGAGAAAAGGGAGCAGTTTGGATAATAGCAATAAATTTCAGAAATAAACTGAAAGAACAGTTTGTAGGAGAAAAGGGAGCAGTTTTAGAAATTGTAAAAAACTTCAGAAATAAACTGAAAGAACAGTTTTTAGGAGAAAAGGGAGCAGTTTTAGAAATTGTAAAAAACTTCAGAAATAAACTAAAAGAACAATTTTTAGGAGAAAAGTGAGCACCTGGTATAGGAATTTAGTAATGGAGTGAGGAATCTTTTGCACCTCACAATACACAGAATAATGCAGTGCCAACCCCCTTGCTTATTTTATATTTATGAAATAAATATGTGATATTTTACTTCTATTTAGGTCTAAATCTCAAAGCCAAATATTAGCTATTTTATTTCTATTTAGGTCTAAATCCCAGAAATAAATATTTGATGTTTGATTTCTGTTGAGGACTGAGTTACCATGGCTATCCAGGGGTTCCAGAAGGTGAAGGCCAGCATGATGTGTGAGGCCAGAGTGGTGACCACAGCACACAGCACCCAGATGATGTTCTTGCCAACTTTATCCACCAGCAGGCCAAACACCGGGGACATGGGGGCTGAGATGATGTACACGATGCTGCAGGAGAGGGAAACTCAGGATTTAACAGCCCCAGAGGCCTTTGTGAATTCCAAGGCCAGGAGAAAAACAGCACCCCCCAAAAAAAACCCCAGTAATTCAGAATTCCCAAAGGGTTTGAGGACATGGAAGTGCTCAGCATCCAAGGAAACCCTGACAGACTCAGAGCCCAGCCAGTGTTTTCTTGTGGGGTTTTACTGCTTTGGGCTATGGCCACGTCACAAATTCATCCTCAAACTACCCAAACTGTGCTCCTTTAGTGCTGTTATTAAACTGCTTTTATCACTCAGAAAAGAATCACTAAATACTAAAACAAAACCCTCCAGATCTTTTTCTTTCCAGTATGAACATCTGTTTTTTAATTAAAAACACATCCACATTTCCCAGTTATTCCTTGGGTCATGTGGAATTATTTCTCCACATGAATGCAGCTCACAGGAGATCCCAAATCTCTTCCCACCTGCCCAGAGCCCAGAAATGCACCCTAAACCCTGGCAGTGTTCCTTATTAAATCAACCACAATGTACCTGTTGATTGCACTGGCTTCTTGAGGGGAAAAATTGAATTTTTCAATAAAGAAAACCCTGAGGGAAGGAAAAAAATTATTTAGGAAAATGCAGACTTGAAGGACATGAAATTAAAGTGAAGTTGGACAAAGACAGGAGAATCTCATTTACAAAAAAATTAAGCAGAGCTTTCACATAAATATCCCAGATTGTCCTTTATCATTAATTTAGGAGCTTGTTAGCAGACTCCATGGATTTTAAGGATCATTCAAGTTACACTTTGGGGAACACATTAAAAGTCCATAACCAACATTTAACCCAAATAATGAGGTTGTAAACATGGAAGGGATCCCACAGGACCCCAAACTCCACCCCATGTTTTAAACCTGCTTCCAGTTTTAATCAGGAAATCAAACATTCCTCATGCCCCTGAGTTCATAATTCCCACAGAATGTGAAGATTTTAAGCATTTTGGTTCCAAGCTTGGCCAAATTCCAAGGGAATGGCTGGAAAAGGGAGTGGCACTTACTTCCCAAGGCCAATGAAAGGGAAAACAGCAGCGTAGTAACAGACACAGATGACAAAGATGAGCCACAAGGACAGGGAGAAATCCTTCACATCTGTCAGCTTGATCACTTCTCCTGCACAGGGGGAGACACAGCATCGGTCAGGATCAACAAACCTGGGCTTCATCCCCACTGGAGAACACACAGGTGATCCCAAATCCCTCCTACAGCACACCCCTGGCTGGAGATGAAAGGCCCCTTCCATCCCAAACCCATCTGGGATTCCACTGGGTCTCCAATTTGGTTTCTTTTTAATGGGCTTGAGTCATCCCACATGGAAAACTCAACCCAGCACACACTGCCATGGAGGAGCTCCATGGTTCTGCACCCCTGCCAGAGGAAATCAGCTCTGAGAAAACACAGAACCAGTGGCACAAACTGGTGCAAACTTTTGTTTTTATAAATAAACCAGGTGGCAGAGCATCTGCCTGCTGAGCTGGTGTTTAAAACCAAAACTCTGTGTAAAAAGGAGCTACAATTATGATTAGAAGTGTGACAGAGTTAAGCAGCAGGCACTGAATTACCCAAAATGCAAACCTGCCTGGTGCAGGGAGCACGGAAGGGTCAGCTCCAGCTCAGCCCCAGCACCCACCTGTTCTCCCCTGCTCTTTACAAAGCAGCTTCTCTGCTCTCCTGTCCAGGTAAGCCAGGATTAGAGCACAGCTCAGCGAGAAGAGACAGGTGACCCCACCTGAAGAAGGCAACACCACATGGTCAGCTGACACCTCGAGCAGTACCTTGGGTTTCCAGCCCAGCTGGAGCAGTTTTTGTTGGACGTGTCAGGTACACCAAGTTTAGCACCAGCTTCAAGGCTCAAGAGCTGCACAGCTCAGAGGCTCAGGTGTAGAACTGAACCCTGCCACGTGGCACACACCTGCCTTGGAGCACGAACATGTCCATTGATTTATTTTATTTTATTTAAATCATCACCACCGCTCCCCCTCAGCTCCTCATCTGCCCCTTGCAGGAACAGAAACAAACCCGGCCTCATTCCCAACACCAACATATCCATGCCCGCGGCTCTGAGGGAAGGGAACACACCCCAGAATTGTTCAAATTCCCCTTTTACAATCACATAACCACAGGCAAGCTTTGACACTCCTCAGAAAATTTTTCAAGCCTATCCTTTGCTCAGAGGATGTGAAATATTTCATCTCCACAAGACATTAACTTGAATTTGGCAACCCTAAAAAATTCAGAAGCTGCAGTGACCTGAGAGAAAACGAGAATATGATACAAAATGTGCTGGAATTGCTCCTCCTAAGCTCAGAGTTGTGCTACTTTTAAGTGGTCAATAAATGCTTTTAAGAGATTAATAAATGCTTTTCAGTGACTTATAAATCAGCAACACACCAACCCAGAACATCACTGACCTATGAGCAGAGCCAGGCCGAGGGTGCTGGGACCAGCAGAGCCCAGGAGACCCTGCACTCTGGAGTAGATCCATCCCATAATATTCATGTTCACCGTGCTCCCCTAGGCACAACAGAGCCATGTGAAGAACCCAGCACCTCCCAGCTCCAGGGATTCACCAGGAGTGTTTATTATTAAAATGCTACCCAGGGGACAGCAGGGAAAAGGATCCAACATCACAAGCTGGAATTTATGCAAGCCTGGAAGAGTTTTCACTGATGACAACTGCACAAACCCACATGCAGGAGCTCATAAACTGAGCTGAATTTAATAGATTTGATCAAACAGGATTCCCAGCTGCCAGGCCCAGGAAAAAGCCCCTTTCCCCCTCCTTTTGCCCCAGAGAAGGATCTCTGGCTGCCACCACTGGTGAACATCCCCCAGCCCCAGCTGGGAGCAGCTCCCAGCTCCAGCAGGGAAGCACCTGCAGTGGTTAAACCCCCCAAAGGAGCCCCAGAACGAGGAGCACAGCCCCTGTGTCCATCCCCAGCTGGAGACTCACAATCCTGGCCATGCTGAGCTGCAATCCAAACACCAGGTTGAGCTCCTTGCCCTTGAACCAGCTGACTGCATAGGTGTTCTGGGCCACTGCCAGGGACTCGCCCCCGATCCTGCAAAACCAAGCACAGCATCCCCCCTGCAGCAGGCACAGCACAAGGGCCTGGCCACAGAGAATTCCAGGGAAACCTGCTGATTCAGTGCATCTCTGTGTACACAGAGCAACAGAAAGCAAAAGGGAAGTGCAGTGATTGAAGAACAATTCCAGAGGTTTTGATTCAGCAACACCTGCAAAGTCCTGGTTTTGGTTTTCTGAGTTACACGAGGGAAAGAACTGGAGATCCTGCATTCCTCAGCTTCAGAGGTCTCAGAATGCCCCAGTTTTGGCTCCAAGTGGCAGCACTTTTGGGTTAGTTTTTGTAGTTTTCTAGATGGCCTTACCTCAAAGAGCACAAATCTGCCCTTCCAGACTCACCCAAATATGAACCTGCCCACTTCCATCAGCCAGAAGGTGTTGAACAGAGCTCCCAGAGCAAAAACCACCTGCACAGCAGCAAAGGAAAATGGTAATTGTGCATTTCAGGCATGGAACACAGCAGAACTGTCTGAAAACAGGAACAAAAATGACTTTCCCTTCCCACATCCATTTCCTGCTCATTCTGGCTTTTGCTCCCTCTGCTGTTCACCATCTCCAGCCTGGCCCACCTGGGACTGTGTCATCCTCAACCAATTTCACATCAAACACACAAAAACGTGGATCCTTCCCACAATTCCAGCCACATTCCAAGGTTCCCCTTCCCAGTGCAGCCCAGGGTTCTCCCATTCCAGTTCTCTACAGTGAAACACAAACTGCAGGCCCAGAGCATCCTTTGCTCCCTCCCTTGCACTCACCTGCCCAGCACACACAAAGATGCTGAATATTACAGTGCCCAACCTGCAAAGAGAAGAAAATCACTTCATGCACAACCAGAATCCTTTTTTTACCCTACAAAACACTATTTTAGACCTGCAGCAGGGAAACAAGGGGAGGTGGATGGGCAATTAAAAGGTTTGTGTCGTAAATTGTGCAGCTCAACAATTCCCACAGAGAACAGGTAGTACAAGGTGCTGGTTTTGAAACAAATTTATTTAAGTTATAAAGGAAAGGAAGCTCATCTATAGTGTTAAAAAATCTTAAATTGAGTAGGGAAAAAATATTGAAGAGGTTTATTATAACCTTGAAAAACTTTACATTATAAAGTCTAAACCTCACCTGCAGTTTTAGCTCAGGATTCCTTGCACACAAGGGACACAAAGGCTGCACTCACCGGATCCCAAACACTCTGTCTATCAGGAAGCCTCCAAAGAAGCACAGCACCACGTTGGGCCACGAGTACCAGGCATAGAGTGCCATGAACTGGGCTGTGTCCACCTTCATGTCCTGCACAGCACAGGGGCAGCAGGGAAAAACATTATTGCTGAGCTAGCTGCAGGGACACAGGGGAAGCACTGGGGAGGAGCCAAGCAGAAACGGCATTTTCTGTAATCCCCAGAATTCCTAGATAGGGTGGGTGGAAAGGACTTATTTTGCTCCAAACCCAAGGACACCTTACCACTATCAGGGGGTGCTCCAAACGGCCTTGGGCACTGCCAGGGACCCAGGGGCACCACAGCTGCTCTGGGCACTGCCAGGGACCCAGGGGCACCACAGCTGCTCTGGGCACCCCGTGCCAGGGCCTGCCCGCCCTCCCAGGGAACAATTCCTCCCCAGATCCCACATCCCATCTCCCCGCTGCCCCGTTAGCCCGTGCCCTCACAGAAGCTCACCCTCCGTGTTTTTCAAAGCGCCCTGACAGCGACTCACCCGCTGAACCTGCGTCTGCAGAGCGGCCGGGTTGTCGTAGCAGAAGTAGCTGCCTGCGGGGACAAGGGGACGCCTCAGGGCTCTGTCCCGGCCTCCACACCCCAACCCCCCCCTCCACACGCAGCCTCCCGGGCCCGTCCCGCACCGAATCCCAGGAAGCACATGAGGGCCAGGACGAGCAGGCGGTGCGGGAGGCGGCGGGGGTCGCAGGCGGCGGCCAGGGCGCGGGGAGGGCCGGGGGAGCCGGGGGAGCCATCGCCGCCATCGGCGCCCAGCAGCGCCCGCTGCTCCTCCGCCATCGCGCCCGCCTCACGTGAGCGCCCCGCACGTGACCCCCGTGCGGCACGTGACCCCCGTCAGACACGTGACCCCCGTGTGGCACGTGACCTCCGTCCGACACGTGACCCCCGTCAGACACGTGACCCGTTGCCATGGCAGCGCCGGGCCGAGGCCTGCGAGGGAGGCCCAGGGAAAAGGGAAGGTGAAACGTGAAATAAATATAAAAAACGGAAATGGAAACTGTGAAGAACGAGGTTCCGTTTCCTGGTAAAATTTAAAAAGTTTATTAAATACAAGCATACTGATATCAGCTAGTTCATTATTATGTCCAAACTTAATTAACAACAGAAATAAAAGCTGTATCTTTATAACAGAGTGACTTTAACACTACACATATAAAATCTGCTTTAATATTTGCGAAAAGCCAATATTATAATATGTGTCTGTAACAGAAATGGCAGTGGAGTTTGAGGGCCAGGAGTGGCGTTTGAGGGCTGCAAGCAGCCCACAGTGATCATCCAGGGAAATGCTTCAGCTTGGGAAATCCCTCCACTGTCCTTATTTTGGTTGTTGAAGTCATGGGATCATGGAATCACAGCACGGTGTGGGATGGAAGGGACCTCAAGGAGCATAGGCTGTGCCAGGTGCTCCCAGCCCCAGTGTCCAGCCTGGCCTTGGGCACTGCCAGGGATCCAGGGGCAGCCCCAGCTGCTCTGGGAATCCCAGGCCAGCCCCTCCCCACCCTGCCAGGGAACAATTCCCAATTCCCAGTATCCCACCCAGCCCTGCCCTCTGGCACTGGGAGCCATTCCCCTTGTCCTGGCACTCCCATTCCTGATGAACAATTCCTCTGCAGCTTCCCTGGAGCCCCTTCAAGCACTGGAAGGCTTCTCTTCTCCAAAGTCATTTTCCTTGAGCTGTTTGCTCCAAAAGCTTCTTGCCATGTTAGACAAACCCTTGGAAAAGCAACTTTGGTACTGTCAAAAGCTCCATCTGCCATCAAACTTCACCTTCTTGCACCAAAAATGACCCGAATCCTCTGTACACATCATCAATGGCTTGCTGATTAAAAGATGTTCTTTTTGAATAAAATATGCTCTTAATGAGGCACAACCACCTGTGATTTAAGCCAAAGGATTTATTTACCTTTTCGAGGTGTAGAAAGCAAAGGGCTGAGTTTTACCTGAGATGCTGAACAGCACATTCACCTCCCAGCCACTCTGCCATGAATTTGATAAGGAGCCCTGGAAGAAAGTCAAAACAACCTCTGAAAACATGCAGGTATCATGTTGTGAATGAGCTGCAGACTCCTCTGGGACATAAATCACTTCACTTGATACATGTCTGTTCAGAAACCTGCCAAAAGAGAAATGTGCTATTAAAGGAATCATGTTCAACTGCTCTAAACTCCTTTAGATTCCTTGAAATCTGAGCATCTCAGCTTACCACAGTGGCTGTGAAAAACATGGGCTGAAATTACAAGGCTTCCTTGGAAAAGCAGCTGTGCAACAAACTGGAGAGTTTCAGTGACAAACTCAAGGGTTTTTTGTAAAAAATTCGAGAGTTTCAGTGACAAACTCAAGGGTTTTTGTAAAAAATTCGAGAGTT
Organism: Euphonia xanthogaster; assembly: GCA_034509185.1. Lineage (NCBI taxonomy): Eukaryota > Metazoa > Chordata > Aves > Passeriformes > Fringillidae > Euphonia > Euphonia xanthogaster. The sequence continues at coordinate 1,523,955 of JAYDZK010000016.1, read as the reverse complement.
TCAGTGACAAACTCAAGGGTTTCAATTACAAACTCAAGGGTTTTTGTAAAAAACTCGAGGGTTTCTGTGAGAAAGTTGAAGATTCTAGTGACAACCTCAAGGATTTCTGTGACAAACTCGAGGATTTCTGTGACAAATTCGAGGGTTCCAGTGACAAACTCGAGGATTTCTGTGACAAACTCGAGGGATCAGGTGACAAACTCGAGGATTTCTGTGACAAACTCAAGGATTTCCGTGACAAACTCGAGGGTTCCAGTGACAAACTCGAGGATTTCTGTGACAAACTCGAGGGTTTTTGTAAAAACTCGAGGGTTCCACTAACAAACTCCAAGGTTTCACTGCCACTTGAGGGAGCTCAAAGATAATTGTCCTTGCAGAGCCCCCTGGAGTTTCCTGATTCCAGGGAGACAATTTCTCTCCAAAGATCAAACGGGTAACTTTGGGAAGCAAAGGTAAATCGAGCCTGGGGTTGTGTTTATCTTGTTCTGGGTAACATCAGGCTCTTTATCAGAGAGTCAGAAATTACAGCCATGCATCCAGAATATTTAACAGGAGGAAAAGAAAGTTTTCCATTTGCTAATTCCCAGTATTTGCCTTTCCCCCAGTCACCTCCACCTTCCCCTTGGCTGTGTGATGTTCCTGTGAGCTCAGCCCTGCTTCCCACATGCACTGCAGTGAGTGTTTACATCCCAAATAAATACAGTGGACTGCTCTTGAACTCAGCCTTTAGAATGCTGGTTACAGATGCAGTTGCTGCCTCCCCATAAATCAGAGCACTTGAATTGCCATATGATCCCAAATGCTGTGGCTGACAGCAGCAAATGGAGGAAATGCTGTGTACAGGACTTTATGGGGGCCATAAAAGCCTTGTGCCTGGGGCCTCCCCTCCTTGCCCAGACCAGTCAGGTGCAGGGAGCACTCAGGACAGGAAACACTCCCAGGAAACAAGGAGGAGTTTCAGGCTTCAGCTGCTGAGAGTCATTGCTGTCTTTGGGAGATGCTTCAAAGCTGCAGTGAAGCAGGAGCTGTGCTTCACATGATTAAATTGACTCCACCATCACTGCCCCATTATCCATTTCCCGAAGGAAAACCCTCATGCCTTCCCCCCCAAAGGATGAGGGATCTGTCAGACACAGGCATGCAAACAGTTTTTAATCCCTCCATGTGCTGAGGAATGGGTTATTACAAACCTCTCTGTCTCCCTCAAATGTGTTTATGCACCATCCCAAGACAAGTCTGACTTCTTCAAAGTGCTGGGAAGAGGCTGAGGAAGATTTTCTGCCCCAGAAACCTCTCTGAGAGCAAAGATCCTGGCCTGAGGAAGCTCCTGTGGGTGGGAGGGATCCTGTGCCACAGCAAACACCTCCTGCCTCTGCTGAGTCCCAGGAGCACGAGTGGGGTGGGTTTATGGCTCCTGGTGTTAATATTGTTCAATATTCCTCTGCTCCTTCCTGAAACTCACAGCGCTTCCCCAGGGCAGCTGCTGCCAGGCTCCTCCAAAGCCAGCTCAGGTAACGGAGTGAAAACACCCCCTGGAGAGTGCAGGAGCACTGCTAATGACATGCAGCTTCTCAGCCAAGGCAGGAGTTCCAGGAGATTTCTCTGATCTTCCAGGCCAGGCTGGACAGGGCTTGGAGCAGCCTGGTCCAGTGGAAGGTGTGGGATGAGGTGATTTTAAAGTCCCTTCCCACCCAAACCAGTCTGGGATTCTGTGATTCTGGGAATTCAGAGCTTCGGGCTGTGGGGATTGTAACTGAATTTCTAGGTAACACTTGAACTTGGCTCCATGCACAACATTCCCTTTGTGCCTGTTTTCCTCAGGATACACAAATTCCTGGTGGACTTTAACAATTCTAAATTCTAAAAATCCCCAGATTATTTGGTGGAAATACTGAACAACGACAGTTCCTGAGAGCCACTGAGCATTTCCTGGATAGTTCATCTTTGAAAAGATGCCTTCTCAAAACATCTACACTTCTTAAAACTCTCCTGTTTCTTCCAGCAGGATGGACATGAAGGATTTCAGGACATGAAGGAGTCCATGGCTCAGCCCTGGAATTTCAGGAGGAAGCTTTGATCCTGACTCCAATGCTGGAGGGTGGTGCCACCCAGCCTCAGAGCCCTGGGAGTGAAGGAAGTTCCCACCCTGGACAAGGGCTGTGCTTCCCTCTCCTGGCTGAAGGCCAAGGAGAGCTCATTGTCACCAGGGCTGCTCATCCTCTGGAGAAGGCAGTGCTGGAAATGGATGGCAGAGGGAACTGCTCCCACTGCCTCCATGGCAGGGCTGCAGTGCCCCCCTGGCATCCCTGTACACAGGAACCATCCTGTTTCCACCCCCAGGGCTGGGGGACACCCCAAGGATCCAGCAGCCCCTCCTCTCTCCAGGCTCCTGCAGTCCCCTCTCAGCTCTGCTCTCTCCTCAGCTCCTTCATTCCAAAGGCAGATCTCCTGCCAGGCTCCTGCTTTTTTCCTGCCCAAGGCTGAGCACTTTCTGCACATCCAGCAGCTCCTCCTCAGGCATTTCCTCTGCCCTTGAGAGGCTGAACTCTGCTGGAGCCTTTCCAAGACCTGGCTGAGGTGGGGTGGATTTCTTTCCTTCTTTCTGCTGCAGCCTGGAGAACTTTCCAAGCAAACAGCTTCATTCAGGGGTCCTGTTGTTCCCTGAGCTTGAATTCCTTTGCTGATACACCTGATCCCTCACTTTCAAATTCGTTCCTCCCCCCAGTGGGATTCCTTCCCAGCAGCTGTCCCAGACCTTGAATCTGAGGAAATCCAAGTAAATTCTATCCCTGTAGATGACATGGTCATGTTAAATATTCTCATTGGGTTGAGATGGTTTAAAATAAAACCAAAACTGAAAAATCACAATTATTCCAATAATCCTGAATCATCTCCACATATCCAGCTTTATCTCCAAGTATGAGGCTTTGCTTCATAACCCAAGAAAGTGATACCATGGGGAAAAAATTACAGAAAGCTCTAATTTTGAAGAAAAGAGAAAAGGGTGGGAAAGGGGGAGCATAATAATTTCCTTATAGGCAAAGAATTGGAATCAAGCTGGAGAGGGGAGGAAAAAAACATTTCACAAACTGATAATTCAAATTAGAGGACAAGAAATTATGCCTAAGTATTTGTTAAAGTAAGGGGCTGGAGAGGGAGATGAAATGCAATTTTCTTTTTCATTTCCTTCAAAGAGTGAATGAGAAATTATTCTGCAGAGCAAAAAAAAAAAAAAGAAAAATCCCTTGTGATCTAATTCTGAAAATATATTGTTTCCTTTAGAAGCATCTTGCTCAACACTTGATTTCACAGTTTCACTCACAGATTACAATTCTTTGCATTTTTATATCCCTGACCTCCCCACCTTGTGGTTTCCAAGTGCAAACAATTTCCTCAATATTATTCATGGCCTGGGAGAAGGAAACGAGAGGGTTCACGTTGTTGCCCATAAATGACAAGTGAATAAATACAAGTGCTCCAGGTGAGTAACTGAAATACTCCCCTCAGCTTTCCTGGCACCACAGCCAGCTCATCCCCACTCAGGAAACGTGAAGGGAATTATTCCTAGCCCAGAGTTTCAAGGAAACGTCATTCCAGCTTCCCTGGCTTGGAAAATGCTGTCGTTTCTTAGGGGACCTCCAGCACTCACCTTCTTTCCACAGGGCAGGGAAATGGTGCTGTGCTTTCACCACCTGGGTCTGAGCTGCTCCTGGGCTCCACACGGTCCTTGAAAAGGAGGAAAAGAACAGAATTCTTTGAAAATAACCTGGTTTGAGCAGAAGGAAATGAGTAAAGCAAGTTCCCAGATGGTTTTAGCGGGGATTGTGCTGTGCTTGGAGAACCTTTCCCTCACAACTTGGTTTATTTCTATATTTACCTTTTCCATTTAGGCAAATCCTGAGTTCCATCCACCCCTTACCAGCAGCACAAGGAATGGATCCCAGGGATGTGGGAGGCTGCATGAGATTTTACCTCTCCCTGCTTCCAGTGGGAACAAGATTCCCAATGATATTAACATTTAAATGACTGAACTGCACATATAAACCAATTCCTCCTTGGATGGGGAGGAAATCCCAACATGCTGACCTGGCCATGGACAGCTCCTGTGGAACCTGCTTTGGTTACACTCAGAGGAGCTGAAATCCTTTTGAACCACAAGTTCTTTGTCCTTTTAGAATCATCCCAGAATCCCTAAAGTTGGAAAAGGCCTCCAGGACCATCAGTCCAGCTGTTAACCCAGAACTAAACCACATCCTCAGGATTTTTAAACACTTCCAGGCATGGGGACTCCACCATTCCCTGCATGGTAACCAGGAGATGTAGTCAGATTAGAAGAAACTTGAGAGAAAATAAATGGAGTTTTCTTTTTCTCTCCTATCTGGAAGAAATACAGTTTTTTATTATTATTTTTCCCCCTGGAAATCTGAGATCCACAACCACATAGCATTCATAGAAAATACAGCTCCAAGTTCAGATATCTGACATCTGACAACAAGTGCCAAGGGCATGGCTCTGGAAAGTGATAGAGAATGGAAAATGGGGAGGGAAAACTGAACTCAGGAAAGGGAACAGATAAAAATCCTGCTTTAGAGAGCCAGGCCAAGTAAGGACGTCCCATCCTGCAGCTGGAGTGTTTGCTTCCTTGTCTGAGTTGGCTGGCAAACCCTGAACTTGCACTTCTTATGTTCCAATCCAACAATAAGAGCTTTGGGGCAGCCTTGGCTCCTGCACCCCCAGCTGAATTCCCTGGATCCAGCTGACATGGAGCCTGCTGGGAAAGGAGCCCTCATTCCTTTGGGATTGCACCCCTTGGGCTCTGCCCAAGCCTGGTACCCATCAGCTCCTCTGAGTTTACATCCCCACCAAAAGAGGAGAAACAACTGCTGAGGGCTTTTATAGCTCCTTAAAATCAGATTATTGCAGGGAATCAGAGCCAGCAGATGCACTGGAGATAAGGGGTGGGACGAGCACGTCTGAGCCCTGCTCTGGTGCTGCTGGGGAGGAGGGAGGGCACCACCCCCAAAATTCAGATCCCAGCTCTGGCACTCAGGGGTTCCAAATCTGCATCCTCAGGAATCCAAACCCTTCTTTTGCAAAGTCACCTCACCAAAGTAACGCTGCAAATTGGTCATAATTCATCAGCTCTGTATCAATTTTTTGGTCTAGAATTCCCATGTTCAAGTTGTCCTTTTAAGGCTGCCTGTTCCTTCCCTGCTGAGCATTCCTGCCTCCAGCCCGAGCCGTCCCAACATCATTTCAGCTTCTACTCCACACATTCCCAGCCCATTTTCCTGCACTTTCTGCTCACCAAGCAGAACTGGAGCTTTTAATAAGCTTCTTACACTGACACCTGAAAGAGCAGTGCTGCTGTCAGCACATTCCCAGCCTTTCTTCCCTGGGAATATTTCCCAGAGCCAGCCTCACACCCTGCGTGCCCCAAAGGAAAAGTGATTTCCCTCCCAAGCTGGAGGGCTGGGATTCTCAGGGAGTTCCACCCAGCAGAAAATGCCTGAGAGTGGCTGTGGATGGTGTCCAGCAGCTCCTCCCTTGTGGCCCAGCAACCTTCCCCAAACAGTGAGTGCTTCCAGGAAATGGGAAACAAACACACATCCCACGGGACTGGGAAGAGGGCCTGGATCATTCACTGCTCTCCACAGACTTCTTCAAGGAAATGAGGAAAAATAAATGGGCTCCACACAGCATAATTGGCTCCCTGGGGGCCTTGGCTGGGGGTCTGTCCTACAGCCACAGCATCCCAATCCCCATGGATGCAGTGCCTGGCCCAATCCCACTTTGGGGCTGGAAGAAAAGCACCAACAAGCAGCTGTGCTGACGCAGCAGCCTGTGGTGGATCTGCAAGGAAACCTTTCTGCTGCTGCAGTGCTCTCCTGGTTGCTTTGTGCACTCTGCAAACAGATCTGGCAAGCAGGCATTGTTATCCTGGGATCCTCCTCCAGGGCTTATTCGGGGTGTCTCATACCTGCCACAGCCATCCTGCATTTCTCTGAGCTGGCACCAAAGGCTGAAGTGACAATTTATTGTTGGTTCTGTTGGCTCAGGATAAGCCTCAAAGCCAATAATGGGTATAAAAGTGCCACTCCCAAAGTGTCCCATTCCCAAAGTGTCCCACTCCCAAAGTGTCCCATTCCCAAAGTGTCCCCCTCCCAAAGTGTCCCCCCCCAGGGCTTGGGGATGCTCCTGCTGGTTGTTCCCATCACCTCTCAGCTAAGGGATAAGCAAGGAAAAAAAAAATAAAATGTCTGAAATTCTTGTTCTGATCAACAGCTGGGAAGGTGCTTTAGCCCCCAGACACTGCTGGCTCCATAACCAGGCACTCTTTGGGTTGGAATCATGGAAGGGTTTGGGATGGAAGGACTTTAAAACTCATCCAGCCCCACCCTGCCATGGGCAGGGACACCTCCCACTGTCCCACTGTCCAACCTGGCCTTGGGCACTGCCAGGGATCCATCCCAACCCCTCCCCACCCTCCCAGGGAGGAATTCCTTCCCAAGATCCCATCTAAATCTCTCCTCCTTTAGTTTAAAGCCATTCCCCCTTGTCCTGGCACTCCAGGTCCCTGTCCAAGGTCCCTCTCCAGCTCTTTCAGGCTCCCTTTAGGTCTCACAAGGCCCCAATTAAATCTCCCCAGATCTTTCTCTTCTCCAGGCTGGGCACCCCCAGACTTCAGCCAATAGTCTGAGAAAAGCCTCCTGCAGCCAACTGCAGAAAAATGTACAACTACCCAACAGCTTCTCAAATTCTGCATTTTTAGTTGATTAAATAAATTGATCAGGGAATCCCAAATTGCTTTATCAGCAAGACTGACCTGAATCAGACTCTCCTAAACTCCTGCCCCTTCCTTGCTTTGGAAAGGAAACACAGCAAAAGGAAAGATGGAAGCACAGCAAAAATAAAAGAAGGAAAGATTGATTTGGTTTGATTTTTGGTATTGATCTTCTACCCCCTGACATTTCTTTTAATACACAACCTATTTCTGCTACCTCCTCCAGCTCATTGAAACCTTCTCTGACTGCAGTGATGGCACCTCCCAAGCCAGGCTTCTCTTGCTTTGTGTCAGAATTGTTTTCTGTTCCATTCACAATGAGCAATTAGATCATTCCTGCCAAAAATCTGGGTGAGTTCAGCACAGGTGCTGTGACTCTTCCCCTGGGACTGCCAGGCATTTCCTCTCCCAGCCACGTGAAATATTAATATTACTCCCCTCCCTTTTAAGAGTCTTGCTAAGAAATGGCAAATCAAACCTGCATCAAATTTAGGTATAAATGAGGTATCTGCTGCCTCTCAAGCCCCACCATCACCACAAATATGGAAAGCTGATTGTTAGACTTCACAAGGCTGGAAAAACAACTTATTAAGAATAAATCTCTGACCTTTGGAGCTGTTAGAATCAGTGTAAGTCCCCCAGCAGCACCTTCTGAATACAGCAGGAAAGGATCCTGGGCCTTGGCTGAGGTGTCCCTGTGCCTTCCAGCAGTGCCACTGCAACACAGGAGTTTTCCATGTTAACCATTCCCCCGGGGAAGAGGCTCTGGAGCCAGAGGCTGAGCACTGCCAGAGGATCCACCAGGGCAAGGAAAAGGGAGCATTTCCCATGATTGTGCTTGAAATACCCTCAGCACTCACTGCCCTCCCACTGCTCTCCTCTGGAATCAAGGGCAGCCAGGATGAGGGAAAAAAAGGAAACCAAAATGTCAATACAGGTTGGAGCTTTCTGCAGGGAAACTCTGCAATGGCTTACACAGAAAAAAGGGGAAGTTCTCCCTTTTCCCTTTCTGTAAGAATTTCCCTTAAACTTTCTCTATTTGTTTGCTGAATTAAATACTCAATTAAAAATCCTTTCAGAGGGAAAGGTGGATGATATCAGGGATTCAGCCACAATATCACTTCAATCATGGATTACACCTCTCTCATTAAATACAAATATATATTTATTTATAATTTATATAGATGTGGCACTGTGTTGTTAGTGAACACATCATCAATCTAAAAAGATCTATATATTTTTAAAAAAATTATAGCACCAGGGTCTTAACTGGCAGCAAATTATTTAATCTGGGATAATTTCATTCATTTCATCCATACAAATACTTCAGCACGTTCTGTAACACCAATACCTGGAAGAATAAAATTCCACAACGCTGAAGGCATTTTTCTTTGGGAAAAAAAAAAAAACCAAAACCAAACCCATCCTGGATGTGGTTTTGTATTCTAAGTCAAACCCAGATCCCTCCCTGGGAGACTGGGGAGGGGCTGGGATGGAATTCCCAGAGCAGCTGTGGCTGCCCCTGGATCCCTGGACATGTCCCAGGCCAGGCTGGAGCAGCCTGGGACAGTGGGAGGTGTCCCTGCCCATGGCAGGGGCTGGGAATGAGAGATTTAAGGTCCCTTCCAACCCATCCAGTCTGGAATTCCATGATTCTGTGAACATTTGAAGGTACCAAAGGCCCATTTTCCAAGCCAGAACCACCACTTAGACATTAAATAGACATTTAGACAAGAAATTCTTCCCAATTCCATTTGCTGTCTCTCCTGAAAACTCTCACTCTGTAGGAAAACCAGTAAACCTGAGTGCCCATGGCAGCACTTGTGGCCCATTCCTGCAGTGGAGCACAGGGATGGTGAGCACAGCCCTGGTCACTCCCTCTCTGGGATGGGGCTGTTGGTGTGGGAGAGCTCTGCCAGATCACACCAACTCCCTCCCCTTCCCAGGGATCCAAGTGGAAGAGCTTTCTCCTTGGAGTGCCTCCAGGGGGAATGAAAGCTGCTGGGAATGACTGTGCCCCTCTCCTGCTCTCCACAAGCTGCTCCTTGAGCCTGACATGTTTGGAAGTCCTTTGGGCAGCTGCTGCCTGGATCAAAGCCACGCTGAGCTCACAGCTCTCGCCCATCCCTTGGAGTTTGTACAGGATCAACACCAGCCAGGCACCCCAACACTCATGAAAAGCACCACACTGCCCACGCTGAACTTTGGAAAAGCTGATATTTCACCAGATTTTTTCATCCAAATGTTCAGCTGGGCCCCCCCCATCCTCCTGCTGGTTAAGGCTGTGGAGAAATAAACACAGTGGTGCTGATACATTTCTTGAGGAAACAAGGCCATGTTTGTCCAAACACCGTGACTAATCCAGGGGAAAAGATCCTTTTCTCAGAAGTTCTGGGAACACACAGTGATGCAGAAAAGAACAAAGGAGGAGTTATTGCTAATCACAACCAAGAAAATGAGATTATTGGGAGATAATTCACTGACCAATGAGAGATGAGAGAAACCAAACCATTCATCAATATGGAAATGAGATTTTATATACATTAATTACTTAAAGAACTGGACATGGCTGCTCTGTTTTAATTCCAGGTCCATCTAATACTCAGACTAAAATGTGATCCTAGTTGGTTTTTAAGTCCCAGGAGTGGTGCCAACAATAACCAGATATGAACTTTGCAATAGAGACAAATCATAATGTGGATTTTGATTTGTTCTGTG
>JAYDZK010000016.1:1496430-1508110 GCA_034509185.1 Euphonia xanthogaster | reverse complement strand
CTGGCGCTCGCCTTGCCCCGGGGCAGCCTCGCCGGGCAGGAGCTGCAGCCCGGCGGCCGCTCGGCCGCGGCGGCGGCGGCGCGGGTGGCCCTGCAGTACCGCAACTTCCAGGCGGGATCCCTCGGCGGGCTCAGGGCGCTCGGGCAGGTCCGCAAGGCTACGCTGAAGGTAAGCGGGGAGCCGGCGGGGTGTAAAGGGGCGCTGGGAAAGTGTAACTAGCAGTAATTACTACTTTAGTACTGTATATGTGACTGAGCTGAGCGCGCTCCCACGCAGGGCACCGGGCGCCTTCCCGCGTCCCTCAGGAGCCGCTGCCCATCCTCGGCGACAGCCGGGTCCCCGCAGGGACCGCTGTCCCCTCTCCCCTTCCTCAGGGACCCCTGGCTCTCCTCAGGGACCGCTGTCCCCTCTCCCCTTCCTCAGGGACCCCTGGCTCTCCTCAGGGACCGCTGTCCCATCTCCCATCCTCAGAGTCCCCTGGCTCTCCTCAGGAGCTGCTGTCCCCTCTCCCCTTCCTCAGGAACCCCTGGCTCTCCTCAGGGACCGCTGTCCCATCTGTTCCTTCCTCAGGGACCCCTGGCTCTCCTCAGGGACCGCTGTCCCACCTCCCCTTCCTGAGGGATCCCTGGCTCTCCTCAGGGACCGCTGTCCCCTGTCCCCTTCCTCAGGGTCCCCTGGCTCTCCTCAGGGACCGCTGTCCCATCTCCCATCCTCAGGAGCCCCTGGCTCTCCTCAGGAGCTGCTGTCCCCGCAGTCCCTCCCTCATACCACAAGCTTCATCTAAAAGCGATGCAGCTCCCGCTAGAAAATGTACCTTAATCTTATAAAAATCACATGGAATTGGAGTGGCAGAACGGGACAGGACTCCCAGAGAGGCGCAGCTACGGGGACAGAGCCTTCCCGTCATGGTGAGCTTACCGGGGATGCTCGAGGTGGTACTGGGGTACAGCCCTTCTCCTCCTCCAGGTTTGGGGTTTTTTACAGCTTATTCACTTTCTGAAAGTACAGGATCAGGCAAAAACTTCTGGGGAATGTTTGTCCCGGGCTGTAGATCCTGGAAAGAACGCATCACCTTTCTGGAGAGCCGAGGGATGGGATTTAAATCCAGCCCTGTGCTCCTGCTGCTGGGCAGCTCCCGAGAGCAAGGGCTGCTTGTTCTGGGTTCCCAGAACAACAAATTCTGCATCCTGGATTCTGCTGGGCAGCTCCCGAGAGCAAGGGCTGCTTGTTCTGGGTTCCCCGTGTGAGGTGCCAAAGGCAGCACTGGATTCCACTGGATCCTTTCCAGGATCTGGAGATCTTCCACCACTTGTCCTGTGCAGCTCCTAAAACTCAGTAAGAGGGTGTAGTGTTAAATCTCCCCTTTCAAAAAAGATATTCCAAACCACCCAGGAATATCTGGGATGCATTAATTAATGCAGCCCTTGTGTTACAGATATTATTGGGTGCTGAGAATGGAAGTGCTCCTGAGATATTGAAGTTTTCCTGTGAAATTGCTACAAACACCTATGACAGGAATTCTCTGTTATTTTATACTCTCCAAAAGTATACATGCTCCTTCTATTTCCTGGGCACTTTGCATATGTCTACATGAAATATTTCCTTATATAAACATCTGTGCCCGGCTGCAGAATAAGTGAATATTTGTGGGGAGGAAAAGGGGTTTTTCCACCCCCTATCAGCCACCTGCCTCCTCATACAGGAAGGAAAATAATTGGCTCATTATAGAGAAGTGAAATTGCTCCTTATTTCCTCAGTGCTGGGTGCTGTTGGAGCTCCCTGGAGCCACTCTGCAGTTTATTCTCCCCCCCCTTTTTTTTTTGCGCACTCTGTGAAAACAAGAGGAGAAATGCACGAAAAGTGGGCACTTCCTTCTTTCCTGTCCTCCCCTGGAAAAAAATGAAAAGCATTTCCTGCAAGGAATTTGCTGTATTATGTGAAGGCAAGAGGCAGAAATGTTGGGATTGGGGTATTTTTTTAGGTTTGTCTGGTTTGTAATTATCTTTGAAAGTGGGCTAATTTCCTATTGGTTACTCTATTACTGGATCTCATAAAATCAGGGTAATTTTTTAGTGGAATTTAATAATGAGCACAGTAATTTAACACTAACTTTATTATCCCATGAGCTGGTGAAACTGGTAATAGGGAACAGGACTGGGAACTCTCTTAGATGGGAATGATCTCTCAAGTTCAGGCAAAATGAGACTTTCTTTCCTGGCAACGAAATGCCAAAGCTGGAATAATCCTTACCTTGCTGTTGGATGCAGATGGTTTTTGTTGTCCCTTATTTTTTCTTGACTGAGGATCTTCTAGGAAACAGCAGCTCCTGGAGTTGTTGTCCTGCACTTTAAAACAGACTTTTGATAATAAAGCATTAGTTTGTGCCAGCTGAAGATCCCAGAATTGAAAGGGAAGCTTTTGGGAGCAGTGCCCTGTCCCAAGCTGCCTTGGAAATCCTAATTCAGGGGTAGGGACGTGAAGGGGAAAGGGAAAAGCCAGGTGACCTCGTGCAACACTTTCTTAAATTGGACTAGAAAATCCAGTTTCAAATACCCAGGTGGACATTTCACAGCCTCAGCTGGACACAGCAGCAACACCACAGCTCTGCTCCCTGATACCAGAAATCAATTAGAAATGTTCTTTTAATGTCCAGCAGTCAGAGCCCCATGTTGGGTGGGAAAGGCAGAATCCACAGCAGGGGCAGCTCTGGTTCCTTTTCCCAGCTTCTCCCTGCCCAGTGATCCAGGCAAAAACTGATCCCAGGGGAAAATCCTGGTGGGAAAACAGAGTGGGAGAGATGGAAACCTCCTCAGGAGGTGGGGAGAGAGGGATTCTCCCTTTCCGTGCCTGTGGGGAGAGAGGGAAGTGCAAACTGATTGCAAACTGATTCCTCAGGGACCTGCAGTGAAGCTGCTCTGAAATTGCTGTTTTGGCCTTCCCAGGACTAAAAATCTTTCAGGAAAGTTGCAGTAATTTGGAGCCCAGAAGTAAAATAATCCCGTGACCCAGATATTGAGTGGAAAAATGAATTACTCACTTGTTTTCTTCTCTCGTTGGACACTTTTATCTTTGGCTGCTTCCCTGGGGGTTGCCAGGCATCCCTGAGCTCTGCTCAGCCCACGCTCTGGGATTGGGTAACAGCGTTTTGGGATGAGAGTGGGGAAAAATTATGGAAATAAACGTTTTCCTTCGGGACTACAAAGACTTTTGTACAATTATTTTGTGCCAAATGGAGCTTCTCCCTGGTGAGCTCAGGTGTTCACACCAGACTAGATACTTGTTTTAGCTGTGTGGCATCATTTGCAAGCTGTGTAGGCAGCAGTAGTAGGGTGGTAGTAGCTGCTAGCAGTGCTGTGAGGGAATTGTTGCAAATCAGGAGGGAATCTCTGCTTCAAAACCCCCAGGAACACAGAATTCTGTGCTCTTTTAAAAGTCCTGCTGACTATTGCAGCTTCTCTCACCTGCAGGACTGAGGATACACAGGAGTAAACCTGGGTCACTGTAAAAATCCCAAATTTAACCAGATGAGGGGTGTTGTAAACCATAGCAGTAACACCTCTTGGGTGGCTTTACAGCAGTTGGAATCTTAGACTTAAATGTGGTTATTGCACGAGGTGAGACCCTTCTAAACCTAATTTCCTTGCAATCCCTCCTTTGGTGATCCTGCATTTCAGAAGGTCAGCTTTCACCTCTCTGCCCGTGTCCCACTGTCACTTTGAGGAGAATGTTTGAGGCCATACACAAAAAGGGCAGAAGGGGAGAAGGAGAATGCAGAGAAGAAAGAAATCATCAGAAAGTCTGAGCTCATCCTCTGTTTCCTGCACCTCCTTCATGGTGAGATTTGGCTCCACGCTGGACTTGCCTCATCCTAAAGCTCCAGGAGGGGATTTTATAAAAAAGAGTGACTAAAGCAATTGTTTACCTGCATTTTCCAGCTCTCTGCAGGTGCCACAGGCAGGTGCTGAGCTGAGGATCTGCTGTGGGTATGAAACTCTACTCACCTTGTACCATTAAACATTTCCTGGGAAAAGTGTGCTGGGAACAGGAAGGCTCAGGGTTAGATAAATAACACACAAAGCTTTCCTGCAAACAGCCAGAATTGTGTTTAAACACCAAAAAAGACTAAAAATCTGTGATGTTGCACTCAAATCCAGTGAATTTCAGAAGGACCTTCCCTCCTCAGAGCTCCTTGCAGCACATAAAGCTTTAATTCCACTGCTGGCTCCATCTTCTCTCTTCCAGAACATCCCAGAGTCTGGCCACAAGTATTACCTGCAGTTCAGCACTGAGGACTACAGGACTGGGGTGAGTTCTTGCTCTTCCTCCTCACCCTGGGCATTAAATCCACTCCAGCAGCTCCAAAACAGGGACATGCATGTCCTAAATGGATCTGCCACCATGGAAAGACCTTTCTGCTCCTCCCTGCCTGTCTTTGCTCCAGGGCTCACCTGAGCGATCACCAGGCCTCAATCCCAAAGGGAATTCTTGCTCAAGTCATTGAGGCAACCGAAGTCCTGAGTGGAATTGTGCAGTGGCCCAAGCTGGGTGGCAGCTGGGCCCCTGGACCCTCTCAGGTCCCCGTTTTCCTGCTGTTCACAGCCCAAAATGGGAATCAGGAGTTGACAGCTCCATGGTCTTTCCAATTCCACCCCCCTCCATTCACTCTGCCCCAGCTGTCAGCAGCATTTTACTGCCCTCTTCCTTCACACACACTTTGTGGAATTCAAAAGATTTTCAGAACTTACTGTGAAGCCTCAGATTATTTTTGTTTCAAGGCTGGCACAATGAAAGTCCCCTGTTATCAATTAATGTTGTTTTTTGAGCTCTCACAAACATATTTCCAAGATGACTTGGAGCATTGTCGTGTCCTGAAAGCAGGACAAGCTTTAATTAAAACCTTCTGTTAAATCCCTTTAGCCTTGTGGTTTTAACCTCATTCCTGGAAAAATGACAAATAAAATCCTCCTTGACACTCTCCTAATCCCTGAACAGCTTCATACAAAGAGTGAGTTGCTGGTAGATAAAATCTTGATTAAAAAGAACAGTTTTAAACTCTCCCTTGACAGGAAGATGCTGGGAACTGCCTGGCTACAGTGCTCTTTCCAAAGAAAAAGTCTCGTCCTGTTGTCAGCATCAAGTGCTCCCACACCAAAGACCAGAAGGAAATCCAGGAAGAAGACAACAGATTTTACCAAAGGATCAGGCAGCAAAGCAAACCAATAACTGCAAACAACATTCCAGGTATATTCCTCCAAATATTCACCAGTATTTCACTTTATCTCAAAGGGCATGAAGGACACAAGCATTTGAAAAGGAGACACATTACTGACAGCAGCACCCCGAGCCCCACCTGCTGTCAGAGAAGTCCCACCTCCCCAGGGATTTTTGGGAGAACAAAGCCCCTCTGGATTTACCTCTGGCACTCAGCCCCATCCTGTGAGGGTGGTTTGGGTTCAAAAGCAGCTCTGCACCATTTCTAAGTCAAATCAATGCAGATTGTCCTCCAGGAATAACAAGTGCCCAAACCCACACACTCCCCAGCTGTGGCTGGAAACTCACTGAGGATGACCAACACAATTTTTCCATTCTGGAAAAATCCCATCTTTTCTCCCAGCTGGGCAAGGACTCCCATTGTTGTGGATCTTTGGGTTTCTCACCTCATGGTGGGGATCCCTCTCTTGGCAATGTCAGCTGTGCCACACTTCATCCTCCCCTGGGACTGCAGGTTCAGGATCATTCCCCTCCCTGTGACACATCAGAGGGAGGAGCCCCAGGCAGGAATGGTGCTGTGCCAGGCAAAGCTGCTCTGAGGTTCACTGTTCTTCTGCTGCCCAGCCAGAATTAATATTATTTTCTCCTTGCCTTGCAGACAGCTATGGCAACATTGAGCCTGCCCTGGAGCCAGTGTGGGCTCTGGCTGTGGCTGGCAGCAGCTCCATCATGTGGGAAAAGTCCACGGAGACCTTGGGATACTTCCTGGCCCAAGTGAAGTCCGCGAGGCAGTGGGTGAGTGGGGCAGGAGCAGCACAGAGCCCTGCTCTGAGGGGGATTCCCCACATCCCAGGGTCTGCTCCTCACCAGCAGCTCCACCTCTGCACGAGCACTTTGGCCAGGTTTTGCTGGGAAAATTGTCCTGACTGGATCTGCAGGAGTGGCTTCTGCAGGGGCTGCAGTTCCTGAGCCCCTGGGCAGAGCCCAGCAGCCTCTGCCCTCTGCTCACACCTGACACCAACCCGGGCTGGGCAGCAGCTCCAAGGCTGCAGCACATCCAGCAGCACTTCCAGAGCCCTCAGCCAGCTGGGATCCACAGGCAGGATCCAGTTTGGCCTCCTCAGCTACTCAGCATCTCTCTGAAGGAGAGGTTCATGTAATTCTCAGGTGTAACTGAGGGTTAAATTCAATTAATTAGCACCTGGTTTCAGTGCAGAGCCACACAGCTCTTGGTGGCCTCAAATATTCCATGCAGGAAGGGCTCCTAATTCCATCTTTCCACAATCAAAACCCATCTCACTGCAGCCAGCAACCACAGCCACAGGGCCCTGCTCACCTCCTTCCCTGAGCTCCAGTGAATCACAGCAGACATTAAATTTTAACAATATAAATCCGTGCTCCTGATAATTCTTTCCCTTTTTTACACCTGCTCAGATCAGGAAAGATGATTTTATTGAGTTTGACTACACTGTGCTCCTGCATGAAATCCCAACCCAGGTAAGGAAGTGCACGTGAACAACCCCTCCTGCCAGCAGGAGCTGAGCTGCATCAGGATGATCAGCTCTGTGCTTAAATCCCTTCTCCAGGAAATCATTTCCTGCCACATGCGCCTGACGTGGCTCCCGGGGCAGCCTCTGAAAGTGAAACATTTCTGTGCTCCCGAGGCCCACGGGGCAGACCAGGGATCCGGGGCAGAGTCTGGATCAGCTGCTGGGCCTTCAGCTGAAAAGGGAACCAGTTTTTAAGTGAAATCCTCAGAGTTGTGGATATGGATCCAGTCAGCAAATCCTTGTGTTGACAGACCTGGAGCTGGGATCGTCCTTCCATGCAAGTCAGTGATTGGGAGTGGTTTCACTGATTGTTCTGTGCCAAAATTAATTCCTGTCACTTCTTCAACGGCGAGATTCAAGTTCTGCAGCTCTGCCTGAACCCTCTGCTACTCCATATATACACAGATGAACACACAGCAGTTGATTTGATGTCACTAATTAACTGTTACTTAAGAGTTTGTAAACAAAATTAATATATTTGGATAAAAATCATGAGCAAAGTGTTAATCTGTCACTAAGAGAGATTTGCCTACTAATTTTTTGCCATCTTTTGGGCTAGAATCATGCTGATTTTTAACTCACATCTCCAATAAACCAAATGCCATCACTCAGGGTCGAGGCTGGGTTTTCTTTCTGCTGCTGTTGGAGCCCAAATTTGCACATTCTCTGTCACCTCGAATCAAACCAGACCTGCAGAGCCAGGGAGGCTCCTTGGGGATGAATCCTCATGTTTGGGAACAGCTCCTGTGTCATTCCTGCCATGTCCTGTCCCACCACAAAGTCATGGCTTTGTCCTGTGCCACCAAATTCTCCAGCTGGGTTCCCAGCAGATCCATCACTGTCCCACCTCTGCTCACTGCAATGTGCCAAACTGTCCCAAAGTCACCTTTTTCCCCATCAGCCAGGTTTGTGGCAGGATAAATTAAATCCTTCCCAAGAACACCACGTTCCTGAGGAACAGAGGCTCTGGGGTGGCTGTTCTGTTATACTTGGGGTGGTTTTCACAATCCTCGAGCTGTAATTGGGAACAACAACTCAAGGATTTCACACAACAGCTTTCCCTGGATGTTTTCAGGCTGGATGATGTCAGCTTCCCAAATTTCCAGCATTTTACACAAATAAGTCTGATTTCCTGACTGAAGCTTTTCCCCTCAGCACCCAATAAACTTGGGGAAGCAGCATTCCACACCCTCCTGGTGCTTTCTTTCCTGCTGGGATAAAAAATTTCTCATCATCATAAGTGTGAAATCAGGGAGTAAAATTCCAAAATTCCTTAAAGAAGCTGTTGATTAAATTTTTTTTTAATTAAGTTAAGAAAATACGATGGATTTGACACTTTGGGGCTCTGCTTTTGTCTCCATACCTTGCTTTTGCCTCTGCTCTGCAGGGCTGGATTAGAGCATCAGGCACTTCCCAGGCACCAGGCTGGTGGAACTGGCTCTCACAAACTCCCAGCAGTTCAGCAATTCCACAGGAACTTCTGGATAAGTAGCAAAGCTGTGGAATTCTAGGGCAAAGTCTCCCCCAGCTGCTTTTAGGCCAAGGTTTCAGCCTAAAACCTCAAATCATACAGCAAAGTTCTTGGGGTTTGTTTCTTTCCTGGGTTTGTGGAGAACCAGCACATCTGGCAGAACTCATCAGCCAGGAATTCACATCACAACTGGTCTAAACATAATATAAACCCCATAAATAGAAATATAAATATAAATCACATCAATAGAAATAAACCTCAGAAACACAAATATAAACCTCAGAAATACAAATATAAACCCCAGAACCACAAATATAAACCCCAGAAACACAAATAAAATCATACCCACCCTGTTTCTTGTCCTGTGTTGACACTGCTTTTATCAGACATCTCCAAATTCTGGGGAAAGTGCTACATTTGCTTGTTTTAGAAAACTTCCAAATGTCTGAGAACCTGCAGGGCTTTTCTGGGAATGAACTCCAGCTGAGCATTCCCAAAACCAAAGCCGTGGTTGTGCGGGAATCAGGGATTTGTCCCAAGGCAGCACCACACAGATACCCCACCTCGCCTGGGATCCATCAGCAGCTCCAGGCCCTGGCAAATCCTTTCCCAAGGTTTCCATAAATCATTTTCCAGCCCTTCCAAAGGAGAAGCAGCCTGGCTGCTCCCCTTGTTTCTCTCTGGGACGCAGCAACGCCAGTGCTGTGCCAGGAATGTCGCTGGGTTTGAGCTGGAACTTCACTCCCTGTTTACTGGAATCTGCAAAAACACTTTTCAGCTGAGTAGGGCAGGAAGGAGAAAAGAAAACTCGACGTGGACATTCTGGGAATAATTACAAACAGAATTATGGGAATATCTTTTCACCTAATGCCTTTGAGTCAGCAAAGTCAAGTGATTCCTGAACTGAACATCAGCTGCAACTCAGCCTCTGGATTGTGAGATTCTGGGAAAAGGGATCTTTGGTTTGGATTTCTAACCAAGAGCCAAAAGCCAAGCCCATACATGAATCCACACCCCAAACCCATTAAATCCATCACCAAGCCCATTAATTCCACATCTCCAAGCCACGCAGTAATTCCATCTTGTTCCCAGCTTTGGCAACTCAGCTCCATCCTTGTGCACCAGTGAAAGTGGATTTGGTGACAAGCACTGACTGATGGCTTTGCCCAGTGCCTTGAGACTTTGGAGCATCCGGTGCCATTTCCAAAGGATTTGGAGGGGAAAACTCCATCTGTTCCCTGGAGGGAAGCTGGAGCACCACGTGCGAAGTGATGTCCCACTCCTCGTACCTGTCCAGCAGCTCTTACCTCAGTTTAACATTTCCAAATAAAGATGCATCAAGTAAAAAATAAAATTATTTTAATAGCTCCTGATTAAGACAAATCATCAGCCGTGCTTTAACATCTATTTGTTACAAGAGCATTTACACAGAGCAATCCCGTGGTGATCCCCTGGTGCTGCTGACACCACCCCAGAGGAAGGGTTCCATGATAAAATTCCAAGTCCAAATCCCACTGGAGCCCACCTTACCCAGGCAGCCTGGGCTGCTCCATGGCTTGGAAAAGCAAGCTGTTGGAGAAGACTGGGACACACTGTTCAGTGGACTCCAGAGGAATCCCAACAGCTCTTGGCTTTGCCCTTCTTGGCAGGAAGTCTCCCTGTTGCTTCCAGGTATTTGTTGATGATTTCCTCCTGAGTGCTGGCTGAACAGGGGTGGTATTTGGAGTATTCCATGGTGTATTCCCCTTTTCCCTGCCGAGTTGGGAAAAGAAAGAGAGGATGGGCCATGTGCAACCCTGCTGGGCACACAGCTCCTGTCTGTGAAGGGATCCCAGGCATCCTCCACAATCCCACCCAAACAAACTCCTCAGGTACAGGAGAATTGTTTGCCAGGAATTCCATAGCTTTGGTCTGATGTCATTCCCTGCTGCAGCTGCCAGGGACAGGATGATCCAATGAGCCCAAATTTACAGAATCAAACACGTTTTAGCAAAAAGGACCAGGAGGACTCACCTCTGTGCAAGACCTCAGCTCCGTGGCATATCCAAACATATCGTTCAGTGGCACCTAAAATCCAAACATATTTGCTCAAAATGAGGTTTTTCCCATCACTTTTGGGCTATCAGCTGATTAATCCCAATTATGACATAAAGAGTCAGTGCTGTCTGTAAACAGCTCTGATTTAATGGTCTGCTGTTGGAAAGTATCTGTTATTTTAATTAATTTCTATTTGCAGTGTGTTTTCAGAAAGTCAGTCTGAGAGTCTGAGTGCACCAGGAACTGGAATATCCTAAATTCAGTGATGAGTCAACCAGCAAGGTTTGAGGTATCTGCAGACATCCCTCCAAGGATAATTTGGGAAGCAGAAGGGTCACAGGGTGTGGCTGTCCTGAGCCCCTCACCCAGTGGGAAAACACCCAGTAATCCTCTCCAATCATTTTTAAGAGGGAGATAAAAGAAGGAACATTGAAATTGAGTCAACCTTCAACTGTATCCATGTAAACTGAGGAAAACAATGGAATCAAACACAGGGAAGGGGAAGGGGAGGTGAGGAGCAGTGAGCACAGACCTCAGCATAGAGGGTGAAGTAGCCCTCGGAGCCGTCCTGGCCCGTGATGACGCCGTGGCGCCGGTTGATCCCAGCTATCACTGCCCCCTGGAATTCCACGGGAGCCACCACCTCCACGGCCATGATGGGCTCCAGGATGCGCACGGCAGCGTTCTCCATGGCTGCGGGAAGAACGGAATGAGCAATCCAACACCAAAAATGAGCCTGGAGCAAGGCAAGCTGCTCCCATGCACGGCAGCAGGGGGTTTGTGGGGAATGTCAGGGAAAAACCGTGAGTGACACGTGGAGTTCCAGCTCCCGGCCTTTCACTCCTGGAGCCACAATCACAGAATCAACAAGGCTGGAAAAGACCTCCAGGATCATCAAGAGCAACCTGTGCTCACTAAACCCTACTGTGAAATGCCACATCCACACGCTGTCCAAGCAATCCAGGGATTGTCACCCCACCACTCCCAAGGCAGCCCTTTCCAGTGTTCAACCTCTCCTTCAGTGAAGGAATGTTTCCTAAAAAAGGCCCAATTTAGGCAAATGTTCTCTTCCTACCCGGTAAGGATGAAACTGGTGGCGTTGCTGTACTGAATTCTAGGAAAACAGGATTTCCTTTGTACAGTCACAGGATTATTGTGCCTCCCTCGGGAATTCTATAAACTCTTGTACATGTTCTGCTCCATAAAACTGGGCAAGCTTTGGCGGGATGAAGGGAGGGATGGATGGGGGGATGGATGGAAGAAAGGAAGCATGGATGGATGGAAGGAAAGAAGGAGGGATGGATGGTGGAAGGAGGGAAGGAGGGAATAGCTGGGTAGGTGGATGGATGGATGGATGGATGGATGGATGATGGATGGATGGATGGATGATGGATGGATGATGGATGGATGG
>JAYDZK010000016.1:1468581-1482168 GCA_034509185.1 Euphonia xanthogaster | reverse complement strand
CACTGCCCGGCCCCTCACGGGCCCCTCACGGGCCCCTCAGGGAGCGACGGCGCCGGGCGGGAGCCCCGAGGGCGGCATGGAGAGGGGAGGCTGTCACTGCCCGGCCCCCCGGCCCCTCAGGGAGCGGCGGGAGCTGTGATGGGGGGAATGGAGAGGGGAGGCCGTCACTGCCCGGCCCCTCATGGGCCCCTCAGGGAGCGGCGGGAGCCCCGAGGGTGGCATGGAGAGGGGAGGCCGTCACTGCCCGTTCCCCCGGCCCCTCAGGGAGCGGCGGGAGCCCCGAGGGCGGAATGGAGAGGGGAGGCTCCCACTGCCCCCCCGGTCCCTCAGGAAGCGGCGGCGCCGTGCAGGAGCCCCGGGAGCGGAATGGGGAGGGGAGGCTCTCCCTGCCCGGTCCCTCACGGGCCTCTCACGGAGCGGCGGGAGCCCCGAGGGCCGATGGAGAGGGGAGGCTCGCACCGAGCCCATCCCGGAGCGCCCTCGGGCTGGTCCCTCCCCGGGAGCGATCCCGAGCCAGCCGTGGCGGTTCCCGCTGCGCACACGCGGAATTCCCCGAGTGCGGCTGAAAGGGGCGGATTTCAGCCAAACCAATGGAGCGGGACGGAGCGCGGCCTCGGCGGCGGGGTCACATCCCGGGAGTTTGGGAATTAGCAGGAG
The DNA here is from genome assembly GCA_034509185.1 of Euphonia xanthogaster. Taxonomy (NCBI): domain Eukaryota; kingdom Metazoa; phylum Chordata; class Aves; order Passeriformes; family Fringillidae; genus Euphonia; species Euphonia xanthogaster. The sequence continues at coordinate 1,481,511 of JAYDZK010000016.1, read as the reverse complement.
TTAGAAACAACTGGAGAGCGGCGCTCCCTGGCCCGGGGGGATGAAGTGCCGGGAAAGGGGAACACGAGGCTGGGATGGGGCACAGGGACCCATTTGGAAGACCCTGTTGAAATCTACTCTTGATACAAAATTACTCCCCGGGCGCTGCTTTTCACACCTGCGAAGGCTCCAGGAGCTGCTCTGGAACAGAGGAAGAGGCCCTCTCCCTACTGTTTGGTTCCATCAAGTTTTTATTTTTTGTGGAAAACGCATGGTCACCTCTGGAAACGGAGAGATTTCCAGAGTCCCGGAGTGGTTCTGCTAAATCCCATCCCATTCCACCCCTCCATGGGCAGGGACACCTCCCCGAGCCCAGGTTTCCTTCACTGAACTGTTTCAAAGCAGCCCAAACTAAGTAATGCACAAGTCCCTCTGCGGTGTAGAATAAACCAACAAACCCCGTAAGTAATAAATAACTTTATTAAAGAGTTGCAGTTTCAGGTGCTTTTACAGAGCACAGCTTGTGCCTTACATTGGAGAACAGTCTTGGTGTAGCAAAGGGAGATGGAGGGAATATTCACCTCTTCCCCCTGTCATTTCAAACCCAGGATGTGCTTGTTTTATTTCACACAAAAATCTGAGTTATCAGGTGAATTTTCAATTTAACAGCAGCAGCTCTCCAAGATTCCTGCTCAAATTCCAACGTACAAAACGTTGCTGCTGTTAATTACTGTGATTATCTCATAAATTAATTACAGAATCCACGTTGTCTCCAGTAGATGGAAAATGAGTCCCTGGGTTGAACTCTGACTTTAGGGGTGTCCACCCCCCCCGACCTTCACTGCTCATTAAAGGGTTCAATTATTGTCATTAATATTGATCACATCAACCTATTGCCACTGATACTTCTCTAACTCAGGAAGAGACCACAAGCAAATAATTGTCCTTCCCTTTTCAGAGCTCAACAGAACTGCTGCTGATTGGGTTTGCACATTAATAAACATTAATTAAAATTAAATAAGCTGGGGAAACTGCAGGAAGATTAAAGATGATTTAGAGGCTTTTTGGCCAAACAAATATTACTCTTCACTTACTAAACCCTATTTTATCATACAAACAGTACTTTTAAAGGGTACACTATAATGGAGCCTTGAATTTATGTAAAGCTTTAATGTTATTAATTTATATTATTTAATTTACAGAAATACTTTCTGCTACACAACAGGGATAATTCTGCATGGTAGAACACTAGAGGGACTGAACACCTGGAATCCCAGGATTTTCCTGCTCTCAGACACTGCTGGCTCTTCTGAACTGCTATCAAATGTACATTTAGGGTCATTCTACCCTCTGTAAAACACAAAGAACACATAAAGGAGAGGGGTTCCTGTATCCAGGGCTCTTTAGAACACAAGAAATGGTGAAATCATTCCAGTTAAACTCATTTCTCCCATGTATTTTTCCCATGAGTAACTACTAGTTGCAGCTGATCTCAGAACAGTTATTACTACAGGATAATTAAAGTAATTAAATACTACAGACAATCCTCAAAATGGAAAATGATGGGCTAACTCCACAGGAAACAGAGGATCAGGAATACAAAGTTGACAGTTCGGGCACAGGAAATGATGTGCAAGCACATTTTATTAACATAAAAACTCTGATAAATGTAAAGTATTGTCATATTTCAGTATTTCCTCTCATTTTATGTTACACCAAGGTGAGTGTGGGGGTTCTGTAACAATTTATAATATGATTTTAAAGTAGTGCTTTACAGTGTATTCAAGTTCTATTAATTAACCTAGAAAATGAGTAATTAGTTCAGCAACCTAGAATAAAGGAAATTTGCTTTCTGTGCAACTCAGAGTGGGAAGGAGGAGCTGCAGTACCAGGCTTAGTAAAGCCTGAGATTGGTGCAGCTGGAGCAGAACAGCTCTGCAAATCCAAGCTGGTTTTACCAGGCTTAGAGATGTTCCATAAAGTGCTTTTAGGCAGAAAGTTGCTGGTTGGAATTCACTGAGGAGCTGAGGTCTGAGGACACTGAGAAGCAGGAGGAGCAAAGGCACAACACAGAGCAGAGATTGGTCACAAATCCAGGTGTATTTTTATGGACACGAGCACTGAGCACCATTCATCTGCTCCAGGGAACCTCGGTCCCCAGGGAATGGGGACACTTAATTCCTGGAGCCCTTCAGGGGGACAGGTGTTCCTTTCACACTGAGAGCCTCCAAGGAATCCCTGGGCACTCTGGATCCTGGAGCTCCAAGTGGCTTCTCTCTGGAAAAAGAACAGCAGTGGTCACAATCTCCATGAAAACAGGAGGAATGAAACCTGCAGTTCCCCTTGGAACATTGCTCTAGAACTGGATTTTCTTTCTGCTGCTGGCATTTCCTTCTCCTGCAGGACAGCAGGGAACTGTTTTTACCTTCTCAATCCACCTTCCCTGGGGCTGTAATGGCCACTCCTGGATCTTGAAGCTTCCACAGCTGCTCTGCTTCGGCAAGGCCTGAACTTCATGATCTCCCTCTGCCACTCCTCATCAAAGGTGCCAGCCTCAGCTGGAAAACAGATACATTGATTTGAAATGTTAAAAAGAGAGGAACAAACATTTAATGAGTATCAGGGGGTTTGGGTAGTGATTTTAAGCTTTGTAGTCCACAATTCTCCACATGGCCTGCAACTGTTTTTGGGGATCTGTAAAAGAGAATTTGGATTTAAAGGTGCCTTTTAAGATACCTCAAGCTGGAACTTCCAAATCAGAGTGTGAAACAGTGTAAAGCCCATTAACTGCCTAAAGAGACCTACATTCATCCAGGTTGATGAATTCTTGGTTCATCTCCTCATCCCCAGTCTTGGAGTTCTTGGATTTTCTGATGACATGAGCCCGATCCTGGATGTGGTGACCAACAGATATTTTCTCCAGGCCACTTTCAGAATCCTTCAGTGCTTTTCTTGTTTCTTTAACCTGTTAAAAAAAAAGGGAACTGAGGTCCTTCCACCTAAAAATGAGGTAAAAAGAGTTTACAGAATCCCAGGATGATTTGGGTTGGAAGGGACCTTAAAGCCCACCCCAGTGCCACCCCTGCCATGGCAGGGACACCTCCCACTGTCCCAGGGTGTTCCAAGCCCCAGTGTCCAGCCTGGCCTTGGGCACTGCCAGGGATCCAGGGGCAGCCCTGGAAGAATCCCCTTCCAGTATCCCATCCAACCCTGCTCTCTGCAGTGGGAAGTCATTCCCACTTGTCTTGGCACTCCAGGCCCATGCAAAGGGTTAAATCCTCCAATAGTTTCATATCTCTCCTTTACAAAAGCCAAGTTTTCCAGGCTTTTCCAATTCTCATTTCCTGTGTTGGCTGTGAACACACCAACAAAACACAAATCAAGCCTATTTTCCTTCAGCCACCAGAGAGGAAGATGAAACAACACCTCAAGTTTTTTAACTGGGTATCAATTATTGGGGGGAAAAAACCCCGAGTTTAAAAATGCTACAGAGCCAAGTTTCCAACATTCTCCTTGGCAACAGAAGAGCAACACCCGATGCCAAAATTCCCAGCATGAGGAACAACCAGTCATTGGGCTGTGGTGCTGACTGGCTTGGAAGGCAGGCTGGCCCTCATCAGTGGCCCGGGCTATTATTAGAAGCCTTGTGATAACGGGTGTGCTGGAGCTGGCACACATTCCCAGCCAATCCTGCCCACGGCCTTTAGGGATCCTGTCTAGGCTTTCATGGCCCCGGCCAGGTTCACATTCCCACTTCCAGTTCCCGGCAGGATTAGACACAACAGCTGCAAGGGAGCTGCAGCTCAGGGTTATGTAAGTGTCTGGGCAGAGGGGTGCTTTGAAGGCAGGGGTTGCATAAATCAATGCCTCTCCCGGAGTTTAAGTGGACAGGAAAAGGATTCATTACAGCAAAGAGATGGGCATTGGAAAATTGCTGCTCTGTGCTCTGTTTTCCCAGCCTTGGATGGGTCTGTAATTTATTTTGGGGTGTACTTGAAGCACAAAATTACAGGAAGGAAATCAGACCTTTAATACAGAGCAGGGTTTGAGAGCCCTGGGTTTTCCTCAATCCCTAATTTTTCTTTGTGCAGTCAAGAGGGGGGTCAGGCTCTGCTCCCAGGGAACAGAGACAGGAGGAGAGGGAATGGCCTCAGGCTGGGCCAGGGCAGGCTCAGGGTGGACACAGCAGGAATTTCCCCATGGAAAGGGGGAATAAACATTGGAAGGGGCTCCCAGGAAGGTTTGGGGTGCCCATCCCTGGAAGTGTCCAAGGAATGCCTGCAGGTGGCACTCGGTGACAAGGTGGGGATCAGGCACAGACTGGACTCAATCCAAGCTCAGTAATGCCAGGATTCTGTAAATCCCAGGAGTAACTGTCTGCAGGAAAAGCAGCTGCAGTCACTGCTTTGGTGTGGCTGCACCCAAATCCTGGGCACTGCCCAGCTCCTGTGTGCTGGATCCCAGCACCACTCACCCCTCCCGGAGCTGTGCGGGTCTGGGCCGTGGCTTGGAAAACTTTGGGAGGTTCATCCCCCACTCTGGAATAGGTCATCACGGAGGAGGAGCTGAAACTGTGTCCCTCGGGCTGGAGGGACAGGTCATCCTACAAAGCAAGGCAGGCTCATTACTGGAAGGTAAAACTTGTGGGTAAGAGTTATTCCTTATTATTTTATTATGGAAAATATCCCTTCACAAAATTAACCCTCCTGGCACCACATTAAATTTCAGTTTTATCTTCAAAGAATAAAGAAAATTTACAAACACAACATAATCTGGGCAAAAAAAACCTTTAATTCTTACTATCTCCTTGAGATTAGTCCCATTTTTCTTGGCATTATTTTCTGAGGAATATTTGCAATAACTGGCACTCTCCAGTGCAATAAATTTCAGAATGATTTTCAAAAGAACTCACAAATTTCCTGTGCATTTCCAGCATGTTGTTCCTCATGTTTGACATCATCCTGTCCATTGCAGAAAATGGATCCACAAAATCTGCATCCCACTAAAAAAATGGTAAAAAAAGACTCCAGTTAAAAGCCTCAACTCTCCCAGTCCTGAAGCTGGTTTTCACATGCATTTTTAACTCAAAAAGCTTTGCAGACTGCACTTCACACACAGACAAGCCAAAATGCATCTTCTCAAAAGGAAATTGAGGGGAGTTGGATCAAGATGGAAATATTGGGAAGATGAAAGTGGAAGCTTTGTCACCCAGATGTCAAACTGGCCACAAAATGACTTTACTGAACAAAAATGTTCACTGGATATTCAAGTATCCAATTATTTCACAATTGTGTTCATAAACCTCGCCAGCTTCTGCTCTGAAAGTCCTGTATGACCCTTCAGGGTTTGAATTTCAATAAATTCATTTCCAGAGTGATGTATTTCAGCACTGCAAAATTAAAGCTGCATTTAAGCTCAAAATGAAGTAAAACTAAAGGACAAGAAATCTGAAACTTATTTTTTGAGTACAAGAAATTGGAATCCTTGACAAGAGCTATGGACAGATGATGGATATTTAACAGGACATTCCAGCCCCCAAACCACAGCTGGAAACCACCCCAAGCCCAAATCCAGGGGCTGCTCTGCCCTACTGGGAGCAGTGGGTTTGTGCCACCCTCACAAAAGCATTCCCCAGCAGCACTCCAAGTTTGCAGTTTCCCCAGGGATTATCCCATCCATATCCAGAGGTAAGTGCCCCAGGAAGGATTTTTTCCCTGGATTTTCTTATTCCCAAACTGCAAAGAGCACCAAAAGCAGGATGCAAGCACAGAGCTCAGCCTCTGCCATGCTTTGGTTACACACAGCTTACACAGGAGCTACTGCAGGGATACTAACCCCTCTCCCAAAACCTGCAAAGGGCATGAGGGAGAAGCTGGTGGCCTGGAAAAAAAGGAGCAACATCTGGAATTATTATCAGGAACAGCAGAAATTACTTTTATATGAAGCAGATTACATGAAACATTCCCCATTTCATCAAAATCACTCAGGAGGGCCTTGGTAATTAATCAATTAATCCCTGGGTATGTGGAAATAATATATTTATACTGATGATACTAGAAAATGATAACTGCCACCACATCTAATAAATATTGATAAGAGTGTGTGGAAAGCACTTAGAGCTTGGCAAACCCTCAGGAACCTTTGTGCTGATTTCACACTTCAGGCCCCACCCTGCAATGCACCATTCCAGTCAGGCAGCACTGAAAGCTGATTAAAATCAACAGATCAACAAATTATCCCACAGATATTGAAGATTCCTATAAGGCAGGGCAGTGACATCCTGGGAAACACAGGGGTGTTTCCAGGAAACCCAGACTGGAGAGTCAGATAAGGGCTGCACACACACCGGGTGCCAGAAGGACCCAACCCTTGGCAGGAACTTTAATGGAAAAAAAGGAATTCTCCAGTTCTGGAATAGCTTTAGGAGCTCTCCAGGTTTCTGTCAGGACAGATTAGGCAGAGCTGTAAATAATAATAAATATTTTTTCTCTTGATATCAAGTCCTCACCAGTAAGAGTTATTAGGCATACAAAGCTTATAAACTCTGTTCTGTAACACTAAAGGTGTTAAACATTGCTTGATATGCAGGATAATCAGATATCCCAAAACCCAATTAACAGCATCTCTTTATATGTTTTAGCTCATCCCTCCTTCCCTAAAAACTGAACTACAAACCTGCTGGAGAAAGGAAAAGTAGTTTTAAATTTGAATCCTACAGCAGCACTCCTTGAGTTGTCCCAATTCATTTGGTTCCTTTTAAAGCAGTTTTAGGCCTGCTGCAATTTAATTAAACACAGAATTACAACACTACTAATCAGTGTCAGTAATTTGAACGAAGTGTATTTTGACAGGGCAGCAAAGCTCCACCTCTTCCTACATAAAAATATAATTTTAAGGGTTTCAGTCCTTGGTGGAGCAGCAGTTTGAGATGACAAGGCAAAGCAACCAATGCTGAGTCTGGTGTGACATCTGACAGCTCTTCATGGAACAGGAGGAACATCAGAGGATCCTGGGAAGGGTTTGGCAGATGCGGAATTCTTTTAAGACAGAGCTGCAGCCATGGATAAAGGGTTTGGGCCTCACCTTTGTCCCTCTCTGCAGAACAGGGACACAGCCCCTGAGCTCTGACAGGTTCTTTCTCTAAAGGAAAAGCTCTGATCTGGCTTTAGGCACCACTGATCCAAGGCCTAAGGATCAGCAGAGGGAAGCCCATGCCCTAATTAGATGCAGTTTCTATATTTGCCAGGAACTGGATGAGCAGGGGAAGGAATGTGCCAGTTCCCCTCTGGGGCTGCAGGTGACAGGCTCTGTTCCAGCTCTGGCCTGGCCACCAGCCCCTGTCACCTGCCTTTTCTTCAACAGTCTCTAAAAATCCAGTGGCAAGCATGAAGGCCAACAGGGAGGCAGCTGCTGAGTATCTGCAGGGAAAGGAACCAGCTCCCAACGTTCATCCTCTATAAATACAGCCCTAGATAAGGGTTAGATATGATGGTCCTGCATGCCCAGAGCTGAAAAAACACTGCAATTAAACACACACCACCAGTTTCGCTTCATAACACACAGAAATACTGAATTTCACACCAATTTCCCTGAGCTTTAATTCTTACAGGTTTGTATCTGAGATAATATTAACAATCAGCCCAAATTCAGAGCATGAAGTGTTTATTCCCAGCTGCAAAACTGAAACAGGGTTTAAAATCCATGGATGGATATTCCTGAGGTGGTGAAAGCCAGGCTTGTGGAAATCAAACTGAAACAGCTGCACACAAGGAACTGAAATGCACAAATATATCATAGAATTATGGAATGGGCTGGCTTGGAAGGGACCTGGAAAGAACCTGGCCTTGAACACTTCCAGGGGTAGTGCAGCCACATCCAGGCACCTTTTTAAGTTAACATGAAAAGGAAACACACGCAGAGACTATGTGGGACATCTTTAGAGCCTCTCTAACAGAAACATTGAAGGTATTGTATTCATGAAAGCAAGCACTGGTAAGTGATCAGTCTGTTCACTGAATGTCTGCTCAGTGATCAGTAAAACCCAGACAGATGCTCAGCAGAGATAAGGAACGTGCCATGAGGAACCAAGAGAGGAACCCTTCCGCAGCTGCAGGGGGCTCCAGGAGCAGAGCCAGGGCTGTTTCCCAGGAAATGCCCGTTCCAGAGTCCCCGGAGCCCAGGACACTTACCCTGCGGGTGCCCCTCGTGGCCACCTGCGAGTCCTGCTGGCCTCTGCCGCCCGCTCTCCTCTCCGCCGGTCTCTCCCCTCCCTCCGGGAGGCTCAGGAGCGGATCCCGCCCAAACGGCTCGGAGAAGCTCCTCATCACCTGCCTCATGTGCTCATGGTGGGCAGCAAAGGGATCCCTGCGCGCCAGAGAGGCACTGCGTTATTCCAGCTGATGGACAATGGCTCCAGGACAGCTCAAACTCTGCTTTTTCATATTCCACAGGGGCTTTTAGCCAAAATTTTTACTTTAATAGGACCCAACTGGGCAATCTCCAGTTCCTAATAAACTCTGGTTTCCTCTTCCATTCCCATCTCTCAGGTTGGGTGTTTGAGATCTATTTTCTCTCAGCTGCCCTCACTGCTCTCCTGCACTCCTGGCTGTCCCTATTCCTCTTCCTCTTTCCTCATCTTCTCCAAAATATCCATCCTTGGCTGCACCTTTCACTCCAGCCTGTGTTTAATACCTGCCAGAACAATAAACTGGCCCATATTTTATTTATCATTATTTCCACCTCCAACACCTGACAATAAAATAATTTATTTTAAATTTTCCCCCTTCATCTTTCCAAAGCTTAGCACAGTCCTATTCACTGGACTCCTTGTGTCCCACTGGATCCCACTCATCCCTCAAACTTATCCTGCTGGCAGTTCCCAACTTTTCCTTCTCCCCATCCCACATGCTTAAAAATACCCACTAGCCTCTAAATTCAGGCCAGTTCCATCTCCTACAGTTACTCGCTGCTGCACCTTTGCCTCCCCTCTCCACAAGTCCTGTTCCCACACCCCTGTCCTGTGCTTAGGAAGGAGATTCTCACTGGCTTTTTCTGTTCCTCTTATTTTTCCTCTCCTCTGCCAAAAACTTACAGAACTGCACTGGTATTCCCAAAGCTTGGCTTGCAAGGAAAACCTTGCTCAACTTCCCTAACTCCCAAAGCTGGACAAGCCCTGATATTCCTAATTAAGGCCAAAAGAGGAGCAAAGCAGGAATTCTTCTGAAGTGCAGGGCATGAGCAGTGCCAGGGTGTGAGCAGTGCTGCTGCCTGAGGGCCAGGCTGCAAATGAACACTTCCCACAGAAATGACCCTGCTTCACTTCCTCCTTCCATCTCATCTTCCTCCTTGGAAACCCTTTATTACCATGAACACTCACTTCCCAGGTACGGTTATTCAGGTTCAATACAGCTCATCCTCCTTCCCCTCAATTCCTGGCACTCCCCACACCCTCCAGGACAGCAGAGCCTTTCCTGGGACATCTCAGGAGGAAAGGCCCCAGGCTGCTCCTGACTTTTCCCTGCCCAGCTATCTCCTGCCCAGCTTTGCTGCTCCCCACCCCTTATCTCCAGCCCCAAAAAAGCAGATCCCACATCACGTGGCTGCTTTCATCTTGTGCCAAAGTCACACTTAACGTTTCTTTTTTTCCCTTTCAAGTGAAAAAGACAAACATGAGGTTGGATTAATTTTGAAATAAGATTTTTTTTTAAACACAAAAATATCTCTTTAAGCTATACCCAAACTTAAACTCAGCCTAGAAAGTGTTTTAGTGATGCCATGGAGCAGCCCCTGCTCTGCTCCCAGCTTTGGCTCCAGCCCTGGCTGATAAGGAGCTCACCCAGCCCAGGATGAAGAACAGATGGAAAAAGTGCTGGCATGAGCCAAGGGCAGGAATCACACCAGCACCACCTCGGGATGTGCACAGTTCCAGCAGATCCCAAACCCCAGAGAGGCTTGGTTATCACACACAAAGAGCTCCTTGGTATCAGGGACAGGGAAATCAGACACAAACTGAGGAATGGCAGGCTCAGGAACATGAGGAAAGGCCCCAAGTTCCCCATTTTAGGGAGTAGTTAATAAAAAGAATTAATGCTGTCAAGCCTCAAAAGAAACACCCCAATTTTGGTATGATCTGGAGTAGGGTAAAACCAATGGAAAGAGACCAAAAAAATCCATGTGGAAGACAAAGTTTCCAAGGAATTAAACCTTGGTGGTTCCAATGACTGAAACTCAAGCCAGAATTCCAAGAGGAGGAGCTCACCCTGACAAGCAGAGATGTGCTGAACAAGGCACAGTCTCTGCAGGGCACCTGCAGGATTTTAAGATCATTGCTCCAAGCACAGATTTTATGGGATAGCAGCAGGTGCAGGACACTCTAATGTAACAATTACTGACTTAAATATGACTTTTTGGGGGGGAGGTACTTTTGATGAGAAGCCTGAGATTTTTGTTATAGCATAACAGTGAGGAGGAAATAGCGAGGGGTTCACAGGGCTTTGCACACCACATCTGTGCCCTTCACGTGTTAAACACTAAATTACTTCTAAAATTAAATTCTGGATGGAGACAAACAATGTGTACATTTATTCTTCCAGCACTCTGCAGTAACAGAAATTTGCCTAATATATATTACATATTATGTAATATATGCATTAATATATATATTATATATATTATACTGAATTAAACATGCAAGCATAACATTACTGATTACTTCAGTGCATGAAAAATCAGTCCTAGAACAATAAATCCCACTTACTACTTTTGTAAACTGTACTTTGTATTAGATGTGCTTCTTTTTATTAGATAGTAGATGGAAATATTACATTTTTCCCCTCACTCAGGAAGTTATGTAAGGCTGCAGCTGCAGATTCCCTCTGGAGAGAGCACCTGGCACAACAAACTAAAGAGAATTAAATCCAGAGTGTGCAGTTGGCAGGGCAAACACAACTCCTGCACCTGGGCAGGGTTTCAGGGATGGAGCCCAGCCTGGCCCAGCACCTTTGGGTGAGTGACTGCTGCTCCCCTGGGACAGCTGCTCCACAGGGGCTCCAACCTAGGCACTATTTCCAGTTCAGCACCAAGCTCTCTCCTTATGAGGCAGCTGGAGCCCATTATGACTCTGTTTTGGAGGCTAATCTTATCTGAGGTAATCAGCTTATTTCCTTCAGTGTATGCAAAGCAGCCTGACAGCACAGTGCTGAGAAAACGAGTCTCAATTTCCAGCTCATCTTTCACACACGCTCCTGCCTCCACCTCCTGCAATCCTTGTGGCTACCATAACAAGGAATAAATTAAGAACCAAGCAATTGTTATTTCAAACAAGACATAATTTCTATTATAACTTTAATTTCATGCAGAGGATCTGCATAGGGAAGTTTCCTGCACAGAGCTCACAAATTGTTATAACAGTAGGAATATTCCTAGAAACCAAGAGTGCTAATCTGTGTGGCACAGCTTTGGGAATTCTCCTGGAATGTGCTGTACCTCAGCAGGAGATTCTCCTATAAGCAGCCCCAGCCAGAGCTCCCAGTAACCAGGAGATCCAAACAACAAACCACATCACAGGGCCTGCAGCTCCCTTCCTCACCCACCCCTTATCTCGGCTGCTAATTAAACTCCTGAGAGTTTTTTCAAAGATTTAAAATAATTATCGAGGATCCTCAGCATGCTCTGATCCCATTTTAATCCACTACAAATCACAGTTTCTGACCAAAGACATGAAATGGGGCCACAGCAGGTAATTCAGCAGCTCTGGCTGAGGGGAGAAGCATTTGCATCGCTCACTACTTATATTTAGATTCCAGTGGCAAAAGAAGATTCCCACAGGGAATAAACTGGGCTCAGACTTGAATTCACAGACAGGAGCCACCACTGTGCTCACAGTATGGAAAAAGAATCACAGAACAGTTTGGGCTGGAAGGGACCTAAAAGATGGTCCCGTTCCACCACCCCAGGCTGCTCCAAACCCCATCCAACCTTCAACAATTCCAGGGATGTGGCAGGCACAGCTTCTCTGGATAACCTGTGCCTCACGAGGGATAAAAACCCAGTCTGCTGGGGTAAAGCAGCACCGTCCCCTCGGGAAACGAGCACAAGGAGACAATTTGCCATCAGTGCTCTCACACACGCGTCGGCAAAGTTTTAATTGAAGGACACCCGGTGTTCTGAGTAGCGCTGGCGCTGAGAGGAGTTCAGAGACAGCCTGTGGCTAAGCGATTAATTAAACACGCACATAAATCCGGACGAGCTGCACTGCTCACAACCTGTACGTAGGAAACTGAAGAGCCAACAAACTCCAGAATCTCCAGCCGAGGAGGCGAAGATCTCCTCTGTACGAAATGTGCACTAAACCCTTCCCTGCTGAGAGGGGAGGCAAACTCCAGTCTCCGATATGGAGCCTCGCTGAGGCCGTTTAACCCCCGCACGGCTTCAGGGGGGCACGGGCGGTACCGGCTGGGACACACGGGCGCTCCAGCGGTCCCGACAGCGGCTCCTGCACCGGCACCGACTCCTTCAACCCGCCCTGGCCGTGATACCTGCCCGGGTCCCTTTAACCCGCCCCGATCCCGGTCCTTCCACCGGCACCGACCCCTTTAACCCGCCCCGGTCCTGACACCTGCACCGATCCTTTTAATGTGCCCCGATCCCGGTCCTGACACCTGCACCGATCCCTTTAACCCGCCCCGATCCTTCGAATCGGCACCGACCCCCGGAGCTGCCTCAGCCAACGGTCGGTCCCACACACCCACCCCGCCCGCCCGTTTACGGCCCCGGACCGGCCCGTCGGAGCCCAGCGCCGCCTCAGCCCGCTCTCGGCCGGTGCCCCTCCGCCTCACCGCCGTGCCCCGCAGCCGCCCGCCCCTCACCTGAAGAAGGGATCGTCCTCGAAGCACCGCCCGAGCCCCCCGAACATGGCGGCGGCCGCTGCGCTCTGCGCGCCCCCAGCCCCGC
>JAYDZK010000016.1:1430391-1447731 GCA_034509185.1 Euphonia xanthogaster | reverse complement strand
TCAGGCTGCTGCACTGGGGCTCATTCCAGCTGTGGAGTTTGCTCAGGCTGCTGCACTGGGGCTCATTCCAGCTGTGGAGTTTGCTCAGGCTGCTGCACTGGGGCTCATTCCAGCTGTGGGGTTTGCTCAGGCTGCTGCACTGGGGCTCATTCCAGCTGTGGAGTTTGCTCAGGCTGCTGCACTGGGGCTCATTCCCAGCTGTGGAGCTTGTTCCCAGCGATGGGTGGAGCTCGTTCCTGCCCTCAGCAGTCCCTGCCCGAGCCCTGGGGCTCCCCTGGAGCAGCTGCCCCGGCAGGGTCGGGGTTACCCCGTGGGCCAGAGCGCGACCACGGCGATGGCGATGAGCAGCAGCACAATCACCACCAGCATCCCTGCAGGGACAGAGCAGGGCTCAGGCTGCTGCCTTCAGCATTCACACAGGGATTTCTGCCAGTCAATTCCCCCTCCTCCCCCTGCTCACCCCGACAGGCCCGCACTGGTGACCTGAGCAGAGACCTGGATGGACCCGAACCCCACGTTGGTGACCTGAGGTTCCTTCCCTTCCTGACCCCACAAATCAGAATTTCCCAGCAGGGCCTGTGGGGTACCTTCCTCTCTGAACATCTGCCACAGAAACATCAAGGGCTGTGTTTAACTCACAGCCAGGCCAGCTGAGCTTTGCTAGAATCCCTCTGTACCATCCCACTGGGGCAAAGGATTATTCAGGAGGAAATCCTCACTGCAGCAGGAAATTGTTTCCAACACAAAGGACTCCTGCTTTCAGACAGAACTCTGTGCAGGGCTGGGCTGTCAGGCATGGAGCTGACCTGGGGAAACAGGGATCATCCAGCCCTGGAGAGAATCCCACAGTGCCCTGCCCCAGCTCTGTCTGTGTGCCCCATCCTGCCCCAAACCCACTGGATCCCTGCAGAGCTCAATGACAAATGGGATGGTACAAAATGGGATCCCTCCCCTCTCCCTCACTCCCCACTTCCCAGCAGGAACCCTCCCCTTTCTCTCCCATGTTTTAGAGGAAAGGAAGAAATATTTTAGTGGGAACACCCTGGATCCACCTCCCAAACCACCCCAATAAACAAACTCCTCACCCAGCTGGATCCCCGTGCTGGGCACTGGCATCCCACCCACGGGCATCCCCTGGGCTTTGATGATCTTTTAATTAAGAGGCTTTTATTTGTGCTCAGTATCTGCTGTGTGCAGTCTCCCTGCCCGAGCAGAGGCTTCCAAGAGTGGAAAACCTGTCCCTTCCTCTCTGCTCACTGAGGACTATTACTCAATCACTTACAGTATTTACAAGTCCAGCTCATGGCAATTAAAAAAGGATGCATTGAAACAAACTCCTCCTGCCAAGCTGGAAAAGGACATTAGACACTGCTTTTTGTAAATCGTGTCATGTTTTCTGTGCAGAAACTGTTCCTCTGCCAGGGCGCCAGGATTTTTTTTTCCAGGGAAAGAAGAGTTGCCACCAACAGCATTTTTTTCTCTTATGCTCAGCTGAAACCATTTGTGATCCCATCCAGCCCTGCCCTCTGGCAGTGGGAGCCATTCCCTGTGTCTGTCCCTCCATCCCTTGTCCCCAGTCCCTCTGCAGCTCTCCTGGAGCCCCTTCAGGCCCTGCCAGGGGCTCTGAGCTCTCCCTGGAGCCTTCTCCACTCCGGGTGAGCACCCCCAGCTCTCCCAGCCTGGCTCCAGAGGGGCTCCAGCCCTGCAGCAGCTCCAGGACATTGGTTTTACATCAGGATCCTCTTCAGGGAAAGCAGGGAAGCCAAAGAGGGAACTGTGGAATACAAAGGGCCAGGAGAGGATGGGCAGGCACAAAGCAGGGCAAGATTTAAGGAACACATTTAGAAGTGATTATTAATGACAGCAGCTTTAATAAAAAGCCAGAAATTGATTCCTCCAGCAGGCATTATGCTTGGGGGGACACTGATCCCCTTTCCAATTCCCTTTCCTTAGTTCTGGACACAGAGAGTGGCCAAGACCCCAGACTCCCTTACCCTTCCCACCTCCCATCTCCTCTCGTGGCTGCTCTTCCTTACAAGCCCCACTCTGCCACTGCACCAAAACCTGGCATTTTTAGTTTTCCTTTGATTTGCTCCTGCCCCCTCTCAACTCCAACCCAGCAACCTGAAGATGAAACAGAGATCAGGGAAGGTCACGGTGAGTGCCAGATGCTGGCACGGGCTCCTGGGAGCAGCAGCACAACACCAGGTGCTGCTGTCAGCCTAGAAGCCACTCTGGCACACCAGGGACACCCAGGGAGGGGCTCCAAACCTGCCATTACCGAGGCAAAAAGGAGGGATATTGGAAATTCCAGCTTTGAGGAGGCAGGGGAGAATAATCCATGGCCTCATCTAAATGTATTATCTGTAGGAAATAATTTGGGGGTTAAACAGATTGAGTTTGGTCTTGGCCACCACAATGAACTTCAGGAAAATTTACTGCAGATAAACGAGGAGCTCAGGCAGTAACTGATGAACTTCAGGGCATCCCCACCCAGGGCTGAGTGAAGCACTTTAACTTATTACACACTGACCTCACCCCAGCAAATCTTCTGCTGGCACGTCCAGCCTGTGGTTTAATATCCATTACACCCAGGGAAAGGCTTTTAACTCTCTCTAAAGGAAGTGGGAAGGGAAATCAGCGGGTTGGGGTGTCCTGGGCAGGGCTGGGGTTGGACACACGATCCCTGTGGGGCTCTTCCAGCTCAGGATATTCTGTGGTGGCCATGGATGAGATTCTTCATGAGAGAACTCCTGGCCAGCAGGTTCAAGATGAATATTAAAAAAAATTAAAACCCTTAATTTGGGTTTATGGAGTTTATAATTTAGGGATTTGCTAAAAGTCAAGTCCTCCAGGCTTTTTGCACATTCTAACTTTGCTTCCATGACCCTCCCATCACTCAACATCACGGAATCACAGAACCATGGAGTGGTTTGGCTTGGAGGCACCTGAACACTTGAGGAATTTCACTTTTGCTGAAGGAAAGACGCTCCAGCAGCTCAGAGGGCTCAGTAAAACCCAGGAGTGACCCCCAGGGACGGGGCTGATTCCCTGTTGAAGGGCCAGCTGTCTCCCTGCCACATTCCCGCTCTCGTTTGCATCCCGCCCTCCCTCCCCCTGCCCACGTGGGCCTCATTCCCAGGCCCATTCCCAATGATATTTTCCAAGCATGTGCCACACGACTTGTTCATATAAATGGAACAAATTAAACTGTCTCCACAGATATCCCCTCACATCTGTAGGCCTGATTCCTCTCCCTCACACGTGGCCAAGACACCGAATTATCTCCCTGCAGAGGTTGACCTCAGGATATTGGATTCTGCCACGGAGCTCTCCGGGACTAAACCGACGGGAAACACTTAATCACCCCTGCCTTTGCAGGGAAAAAAAAACAACTTCAAATTTGCCCTGATGAAAAATCAATAAAGCAGTAATTGCTTGGCTTATCACGGCGAGGAGGGAGAAATCGGGGAGCGGATCCCAGGGAAAGGCGCGGAGTTTCGGGATCACTAAGCCAGAAAAGGGAAAGGTCTCGGAGCCATAATTAAATCTACTCCTGCTGATTTGCTGCCAAATTTATTTCCCTGGAGTTTATCAAAATGTTGCAGGGCTTACTGGGGCTGGGGGGGGCAGAATGAATCAGTTCAGCACTGGGACAGCACACGCTGGGCACGGGAACACAAAGCCTGGGATAAAGGGACCAGGAAAGGGAAATCCCGGGATAAAGGGACCAGGAAATGGAAATCCCGGGATAAAGGGACCAGGAAAGGGAAATCCTGGGATAAAGGGACCAGGAAAGGGAAATCACAGGATAAAGGGACCAGGAAATGCAAATCCCGGGATAAAAGGACCAGGAAATGGAAATCCCAGGATTAAGGGACCAGGAAATGGAAATCCCAGGATTAAGGGACCAGGAAATGGAAGATCTGGGATAAAGGGACCAGGAAATGGAAATCCTGGGATAAAGGGACCAGGAAATGGAAATCCTGGGATAAAGGGACCAGGAAATGCAAATCACAGGATAAAGGACCAGGAAATGCAAATCCAAATTCCAGGATGCAGGCAGCAGGAAGTGCAAAGCCTGGGATAAAGGCACCAGGACAGCACCCGCCCCACCCAGCACCATCCCTCTGATTCCCGCACCTCTGGAATGACTGATGCCAGAACTGCTTATTGTCTGCTCTGCTGCTCCACAACAACTTCTTTTCCTGGTTTTCTGATCATCCCCAGCTCCTCCTCCCCACACATGGCCCTGCCGTGGTGTATTTTAAACTCAATATTTAAAAATCTCATTATTTGTGGTAGATTAAGAGAAACGAGCCCAAAACCTCTCCCTAACATCATCCAATGTGTTCCAATTTTTCCTTTACATTTTTTTTTTCCAATTTTCCTCTTGTCCACTTCACCTATTTGGAATCTGTCTGGAGTAAAACCCAGCTGGGTGGCAAAACCCCCTTTGGATTCTGTCACTTTTCAGGCAGCCCCAAAGCCAGCAAACAAAAACCAAAGCAGGAAAACCCAACCACTGAAAATACCCCTGGAAAAGTGGTGGGTTTTGCTAATAGACCTAATTTCATGCAGCAAATTAGCATAGCTCCAATGGAAGTGCAAATGTAATCAAACTGAAAAATTCAAATGAGGCAGGGGGAGCCTTTTTCTTTCTTTCTTTGCTTTTTAGTCACTTAAAAAAAAAATAATAAAAAATCAGCATTTTGCTGTGTGTCCTTCACCGGGCTGGAGGGACTGTGGTAATTAAAACATTTAAACCAGCACAAGCCCCCAGTCTCTAATCTGGAGCTGGGGTCAGCTGTCTGTAGATTCTAATTTGTCCTCAATTTTTTATTCATGCTGGGGAAATGCTGCATATTTAACAGGAAACCAGCGGGAAGGGGCAGAGCTGGGCTTGGAGGTCAAATAATTTGATTTCCGAGCAGATTACATGGAACATCCAACGTCTAATCTCACACCTGATTTGGCAATCAAATGACAATAAAAGGAATGTTAAGGCACCCTGGCTCTGGGGTGGGCAATAACCAGTTTTTATGAGTTGGGAGAGGATTGGTTTGTTTGCAGAATTATTTTTATTGCAGCTCCTGAGTAAAGGAGTCACAGGCTGTCTACACAGGCTGGAATTTCCTTTTGGAGGGCTCTAGTTAGGGAAATGAAATGTGAAATATTAGAGAAATAAAAATTCTTTTTAAATAGTAATTTAGACATTTTTTAAAGATTTAATTTAATATAAGTTTGCTTTATCTTATTTGATTTCAATAACTGGATGTAGCACTCAGTGCTCAGGTGGGGATCAGCCACAGTTTGGAATCAATGGTCTGGAAAGTTTTTTCCAACCTCAGGGATCCCATGAGGGATCAAAGAGGGTTAAAAAGCACCCAGAGATGTTGTGTGAGGAAAGAAGAACTAAGACAAAATACAAAATGCTCTTTTTCCAAGCAAAAGATGCCCCTGCAGCCTGGGACAGGGCAGGGAACACACGGGATAAATGTCCTTTTTGAAAACCCATATGGGACATAAACCTACCCAAAACTGGAATTTTGAATCCATATGGGACATAAACTTAAAACCTGGACTTTCCCCGTGTGCAATTCCCTTGGATGTCTTGGAATGCTTCATACCCAATCTAATAAAACTTTGTCTTTTCCAGGGAGAATGAATCCTTCATTCCTAACTGGGAGCCAACTCCTCAGCAAATGGATGGATTTGAGTTATTCAGCAAAAAATCTTCTCTTCATTTTCCAGCCCTGTGACATCCTCACAACCCTTCAAAGCCACCCCAGGACATTTGCATGGCTTATGAATAAACTGTAGAGAAGTTTTCCTCCCCATTTCCCTGGAAATTCCATTGTTCCCAAGTCACCACCTGCCCCTTTTTTCTTCCCTCTGCCTTTCCACACTCACCCTTCCCAATCCCTGCTGGCACAGCCACTGCCAGCACATCTGCCACCCACAATGGGATCTAAGCACAGAAGAAATCAGGCATTTCTCCAAACCTTCCCTGCAAATTGCTGCTGCTGGGACACAACCAGCTCATCCCAAAATCCCTGTGCCCGTGGGAGCCTGGCTGGGTGACTCCTCCAGGGCGAAAGGCTCCCCCTGGGCCAGTGGTTCTAAAATCCAGGAATCACAACGGGGAGGGGGCACAGCTCCTTGGTTTGGTCCCTTTTCCAGCCAGACCTGGAAGTGCCCCTTCCCCCTCCTGCCACGTCTGGGCCATCCCACTTTTCCACTCGAATTTCCTCCTTTGGTGTCACAAGAACCTTCTCCAAGCAGGATTAACTGGGAGCACCAATTAATTCCTCTCAGCATCCCACAGTCCCCAGGTAAAAGAAACTAAAAACCAGAACATTTTGATTTTGAGTGAAATTCTCAGCAGCTGCTGTTTCAAAAATGGGGAATTTTCCCGAGTTCCCTCTTGGAAGTCAATCATGGAATGCCAGAATGGTTTGGGTTGGAAGGGGCCTTGAAGCCCACCCAGCTCCAGAGAGCTCCAGTGAGGATCTGAGGCTCCTGGACTGCTTGGATTGGCTCCCTCACAATGCTGGAAATGTCTCTTCCCATCACTCCCTGACATTTCAATCCCTGTGGTTTCACAATTCCACCTGCTGGACTGCAAAGAAGCAGCTCAGGGCACCAAATTCCATCATCAGCCCAGGGAGGAAAATCCCACAGCCCCACTGGAGATTGGACACCCAAAAAGAATCATTTCTGACTTCCTGGGCTGAAGTTTGTTATGAAATAAAAGAACATTCCTCACCTTCTTCCTTTCTTCTCTTGGCTTCTTCTTCACTTCTCTCCTTGGCCTTCAACGCTTCGTCTGCTTTGGCTAAAAAGAAGAAAATGAGCTGGAATTAGTTAAATTCATCCCATCAAATCATGGAATCATGGAATGGTTTGGGTTGGAAGGACCTCAGAGCCCACCCAGTGCCACCCCTGCCATGGCAGGGACAGCTCCCACTGTCCCAGGCTGCTCCAAGCCCTGTGTCCAGCCTGGCCTGGGACACTGCCAGGGATGGGCTGTCAACAACCCCTTGCCAGACAGTATTTCCTGGGCTTTAAACCCAATTTGAGGCTCCTTCCTGCAGGCCCCACGATGAAATCCACGTGCCTGACAGACCAGAACTTGGTTCTTCCTTTATTTTATTTAAAGTCATTCCCACAGTCAAGGAACGGCAGAAATGGGATTATGGGGGTAATACCAGGTCAATAACAGAGGCAATATTAACTCAGTACAAACCTCCACGTTCATTCTGGGGTAAGTAAAGCCCTTAAGAGACTTTTAAGAGGTTTTCTATCTTTAAACCCCAATCTGCCCAGCCCAGCTGCCCCCGGACCGAGCTGCACCCATGAAGTGCCAGATCTGCTGCCACAGTGAGCAATCCAGACCTATTCTGAGGCTACAACAGAAACAAACCAGCATTTCCAGGGCTGGAGACTCTGCTCAGAGTGGGAGTCAGCCAGCTCTTCCTCAGGACTTCATTAGGGAGTACACAATTTCCCCTTCACTCCAAATCACAGCAGCAGTACTTAATCCATGTTACAACAATCTTCTTTAGAAAGAATCTTTTTCCCTCTAGAAACCTCTTCCCTTATTACTTAATTATCTACCAGTTGCTCAACTGCAGGGGTTTTCAAACACTTTCCTACAGATGTTAAAGAAGATTAAAAATATACAGCACAGTAACAAGGGACTATCAATATACTCTGTAAATTAATTAAATTTCTGTTCTAGCACATCATTTATTCCAAAGCATTAATGTCTCAAAGGAGCCATTCTCTTTTATTGCCATCTCACTGCCTGATGAGTGAACTAAGTGAGAATAAGTCTCTAATAACATTATACTTGATGAAATATTAAGTTTTCAAAAGTATCACCAGGCCAGAAAGAGAGGAAGCAGCAAGGACCAGGAATGCAGCACTTACAGCAGGCCTTCTCAGGGAGGCAAATCACAACAATCTGTGGTCTGGATGGTAAGAGCTGAGTCAGATTTGCAAATATTCAATCCCAGCACCGCCTGAATTAAGCAATAATTTATGAAAACCAAATTCAGCCCAGGAGGGGGTGAAGGGCTCGTTCATTTTTGGAGCCACCAGCTCCTCCTTAAAATGCACAGCCTGACCAGGGTGGCACAAAGTGATCCAATCACTGCACTGACAGCTGCTCCCATCTCCACAGTTTTATACATATTTAGACAACATTTAAAGCCATGAAATATTAAAAGTTTTTCTGCCACTGAAGATCATTACAAGAATCTATTAAATCCCATAATAAAACCAAACCACGAGTAGCTCTAAAGACTTTTACTTCATTTACACTTTATTCTCCTTGGTAAAAGGACAGGGATAATAGAAATTCCATTTAAATTCAATTTGGGTGATATGTGTAATTGTAGATCTACCCCTTGAGTCATGTAAAATGCTCAGCTTATGTTTCTTTCAAATTATCCCGCTCCCATTCCCATTCTGCTCCTTACAACTGCCTTCAATATGTATTAGCAGAGCTCATTAGGCTGGAATTTAATAATGCAAACATCAGGTGGATTTCAAGACCCTCCATTATCAGCACAAGATGGATTGCTCATATAGCTCATGGGCCAACTGGGCACAATTTAGATTCAATAAACTACCAGGCCTAAATCTGATTTATCTATTCCACTGAGCTACTTTGTTCTTCCTGCCCGATTTGTTGCTGCACAGGAACAATTCATTGGGTATCTCAGTGGCAAAAAGATATTAAAACACACAGGAAAGATGCTGCTGGTCAATGAATACATTTTTAGCTTGTCTTTGTTCACTTTAAATCGCTGATTTCCAGCCCCTGTAAGTCAAGTTAAAACTGCTGCCCAGGCAGAGCTTGGCCTTTCAAGTCCTGGTTAATTAGAGGGACAATGGGGCAATTTAGGAAGTATCACGAGGACAATTCTCCACACAAAATTGCTCATTAACAACAATTTAACTTAGCCCATAAATCTCCAGAGCAGTCCTCGAGCTCACAGGGCTCTGCCCACCACCACCAACACAGGCACTGACACTCTGAGTTACTTCCAGGATTAAACACCAAAGGTTCATTTCACATTTTCTGTCATTTTTGAACAGAATCCCAGAGTGGGCCAGGCTGAGAGGATCATCCTGGAGAACCTGGCACAGGATTGTGTCCACTCTTCTTCTTCCTCTCCTTTTCTTCTCCTTCTCCTTCTCCTTTTCTTCTCCTTCCTTTTCCTCTCTCCTGCTTCTCCTTTCTCTTCTTTTCTTCTCCTCCTCAATGCTGTTGTTGTTGTTATTATTATTATTATTATTATTATTATTATTATTATTATTATTATTATTATTATTTTTATTATTTAGTGAATATATATTGTTGTTCACTGCCCAAGTGCCATCAAAAGGATGAGAAGAAATTCACTTTTCTCAAACCAAGCTGCAATTAAACAACATTAAAAGATCTTTAGAACTTGAGGGTTGGGTGGGATGGTCTGGGAGGGCTTTTCCAGCCTGAACAGTTCCATGGAACCCCTGGAAGTGCTGGAGGTTTGGGAAGCAGAGTCACTCCCTGATGCTTTAATCCCAACCAGCCTCACACTGTGCCAAGGTGCAATTATTCCAAGCAAAGCTGCTAATTAAGAGAAGCCAGGAAAACTGTGAATTACTCCAAGGTGGAAACAGGGCAGGGGCTGTTTTGGGGCTGGAAAGGGCATTTTGGAAAGTGTGGCCATGGAGGAGCCCCTGCAGCAGAGCCCTCTCCCAGAGCATGGGAGAAGCAGGGAAGGTGCATGGAAAACACTCAGCCCCTCTCTAAGGAGATTTCATTTTCCTATCAAAATTAAAAAAGAGAGGAGTGTCAGAACACCCACAACCGCAAACCACAAGAGGTCTGGGAAAATAAATTAATTCACCATAATTGTGGACTTTCCAGCTGCTCAGAGTTGAAAACACAAGATGTGTCTGAGGAAAAGAAAGCCAAGAAGCTGTAAAAACACATGGACATCTCATTCAAAATGCAGCCAACCATCCGTGGAGCCCATCAGAAAGACTTCACCTTTTTTTTTTAAACACAAACATTTTTGCACTTATAAAATATTCAGTCAGCTCACATATAAAAATACAAGTGGAATCCATTATTAATTTACAAGGCCCTGTTTAATTTACATGCTATTTTTCTCTGGTATATTAAATTTATCAAGGCTTGTGGAAATCCTCTCCGCTGAATATTCATGGGCTGACGTGTAAAATTATCTGTTACCCATCTGACAAATTCCAGCACAAACTCCAAACAACCACTTGCTCAGAGAATCCCTCTGACAGGAACGCCAGGAGCAGCACCCAGGAATTCTGAGTTCCAGAGGAAAAGTGTCACCACCACACACATCCTTGTCACCCCAGATTTTAGCTGGTTTTCCGTGTTTTTGCCTTTAGTAACACTTCACCCAACATTTAAACACCACCAGCATTCCTGGATGCCTCAGAGGGCTCCTGCAGCCTAAATGAGTGTGTGAATTATTAATCTGTGACCCCAGAGCTCCCCAGGGCTCTGTGATGCCACCAATCCATGCTCTGGGTGCTCACCTGCCCAGTCCATCATGTCCCTGTCCTCCCTGGAATGCCCAATTCCCAAACGTGGGAAGCTCTGCCCCTGCTGCCCTGTAATTTAATTACACCTGACTCTAATTATGGATATTGGAGAGCCCTGAGCACGAGGGTGAGGGAGGAGCTCAGTGCCCCCTCCCCTGCTCTGCCAGTCACTTAAAAACTCCCCAGAAGCCCAAATCTGGTTATTTCAAACTTCTCTGAGTTCCCAGGGGAACCCTCCCAGTGTCTGGAAGGGAGATGTTCTCCCACTGATTCCTCCTGCTGTGGGAATGCTATTTCCCACCTCTTCAGCATCAGTTCCCTGCCCTTTGTCATTTCAGAAAATATTCCTTATTTTGGGATAAACATCCCAGCTACCGAGCACCTGACTCACAGCCACGAGGGTTTTCCCAAATATTGAAGGGATTTTTGGTAGAAGATAAACCCAGCCATGTGCAACCCAACTGAAAACCCCACAGTTTTTCACAGGCAGAACCCAAACGTTGTCTTGTTCCAAAGGATAACTGAGACATTTGTGGTTATCTGGTGTAACCAAGGCATTTGTTTATATCAGGTACAACCAAGACAATAACCAAGATAAACCCTTTCCCACCCAGCAGGCAATTTCCCCTGGTTTCTTTCACTGTTGCCATTTTTGGGAAGCAGTTTGTGGCTCACCTGCTGGCTAGAAATGGCACAGGGGCTGGGAGAGAGCCCAGCAGGAAAGGGAGAATATCCAAAACCCTGCTGAACAGCCTGAGCCCGGAGCGGCGAAACACCAAACCAGCTCCTCCAGAGGGAGGGAGGCAGGAACATCATCCCTGGCTGGAACATCAACCTGCAGGGCAGGGATCCGGAGGGGAAGGGCTGGAAGGGGTGCTGGGCAGGGAAAGCAGGAGCTGACAGCTGAAATCCCACTCTGCTGAGCAGGGCTGAGCTCCCCAAGGCTTCCCGATGCCGGCGACTGCCTCCTGTATTAAGACTGCCTTTCTCATCACTTAATGCTTATTTTCATCACTTTGCTTAAAATATTGATAATCAATTAGGGCTACGTCTGTTTTGCCACAGAATCTGTGTCACAGTCTATCAGCCTGTCAGGGCCAATTCAATCCTCATTCCAAGTTAATTTTTTCTCCATAAATCCGCCTTTGGAGGAGTCATTAGGCGCAGAACATAGCCCGAGGTGCAATCACCTATTCTCTTTCATTAGAGGCAGGCAGGGAAGGTGAGGGAGATTATTAGAACTTTGGAATGATCACAAAGCAGCGTGCTGCCTGTCAGATCCCCCCAACATTTCATTCATCTCGGCCTCTCGCTGCCAGCGCTCCTAAATGGACATTATTCATGAACAGCTGTGACACGCTGAATATTCCAGGCTGGCAGGGATGAAAAAGCCATGCCCCCCCTCTGGCTGGGAAATTAATTCTGTGGCCAGAACAATCAGGAATATAACAAACTTGCTCCGTGGTGTTATTTTTAGGCTTTCTGAGATAGCCCCCTTACAAAGGTGGGTTTTTTTGGTTTTTAAGCATAAATGTGGCCACTCCAAATGGTCAAACACTGGATTTTATGGCCCTGGAGAATGATGAAAAAGCTGTGCCCCCCTCTGACTGAGAAATTAATTCTATGGTCAGAACAATTAGGAATACAAAAACCTTGTTTCGTGCTTTTATTTTTAGCCCTTCCAAGACATTCCACTTTTAAAAGCATTATTTCAGAACTGGATTTTTCTGAGTCCACTCTAGAGGGTCACACACTGCATCTTAAGGTATTGCTGCACAATGTGCATTTCCTTTGCTGTGGAAATAGATTGTTGGTCGGGTTTGTTTCAGCAATTCCCAAATCAGCAGCTTTGCAATCTGATTTGTTGATACCTTTCTAAAATGCAGCCAAATGAGACCCCACGTTGGACTGGCAATCACTGCCATCTGAAATTCCAGCCCACTTCACTCCTGGTGGGAAAGCAGAGTGGGAAACAGATTCCCACAACCAACTCTATTTATTCCTGTTTCCTTCCAAGGAACACGTGATGCCCATCCAGGCTTTTTTGAGGGAGGAATGGCAGAAATGCTGGTGCAAGAGACACCCACCCACAAAATGAAATAAACCACCACATTTTCCATGCATATTCCCTTCCTACAGGCAGGGGGTCAAGATGCAGCTACTTGGGGAAAAAGTCATTTCCATCTAATGAAATCACATCAAGCAGTTCCTTGAATCTCATTACAAAATTCAAAAGAACAGTCATTTACATTTTTTTTTCCCTGATATTACCAGGAAAACAGTGTTCTCATCACCAAACTTCTCAGAGCCCCCATCATTCTCCTCCCCAAATATCCTCCTTTTCCAGAACTAAGGGCCAGATCCTCAGTGAGTTCAAGCTGGCACAATTCCACTGACTTGAGCTGAGCCAAACCCACTTACTCCAGCTGAGGATCTGGCACTCCCTATTTATAATAATAATAATCCTAAAGAAGACTTAATCAGCAGCTCTTGGCTAGGTACATCCATCCATTATTTAGTGCATTCCTAATTTCTTTCCTTCTTTCTGCCATAGTTTCCCCCCCCAAACACACGTTGGAGGAAAAATCCAACCTTAAATAGGGTTTAACACTAAGGATTAATTGGCTTCTGACTGATTGCAGGGGCTGCTGTTAAATATTCCAAGGGTTTGTTTCCATCCAGGAAAAGGCTGCACTTTATCCACCTGGCCACCTGCCCAAGGAATGTTTCAGCTGGGATCTGCTCCCCCAGCCTGCAGCCCAGCTCAGGGGAACAGCAGAACTGGATGTGGCTCCTGTCACCTCGGATCTTCAGCCTTGGGGGGACACCAATCCTCAGAGCAACTCCGTGATCCCGAGGGAAGTGCTCAAATGGCACCTCCAGGTGAGTTCCTTTAAGGGGAGAGGGTGGGAATCACGGAATCAGGAGATGATTAAGGTTGGCAAAGCCCTCTCAGATCATCAAGTCCAGCTGTTGATCCAGCACTGCCAGCTGCACCACTAGCCCTGTCCCCAGGTGCCACATCCACACGTTTTGTGAGCACTTCCAGGGATGGAGGCTCCACCACTGCCCTGGGCAGCTCCAAAGCCAGACCATCCCTTCCAGGAAGAAACTGCTCCTCAAATCTAACCCAGACCATTTCCTGCAGCTGATGAGAAAGCAAGAGCTTCCTCTTCCTCAAGGAACTAAGAGCTGGGGAAAGTAAAAGGATGGCCTGGAGTTAAACCTGCCCCTAAACTACTGGGACAAAGGAAGCAGCAGCATTTAGGAGCAAAAAAAACAAATGCCATGTATAAAAGTTGATGGAGTAAAGAATGCTCTTATTGCTGTATATCCTTCAGGAATAATTCCCAGCTCAACCAGACAACCAAGAAGCGATCCCTACGAAAAACTCCGATTTAATGAAATTTATTTAAATTGTTCTTCAGCCAGTATTTGTTCCAGAGCTGTTCCTTTCCCCCTGGCACACCATGGGTGGAGAAAGGAGAGGACAATGGACAGGACTGCCACAGATCTGGCGTGCAGGTGAGAGGGGGAAGCCAGGTTGGATGGATGTCCCTGCCCAGGCCCTGCAGTCCCGATGGAAATGCTGCCAAAGCCACCACACACATTCTGAAGGAATTTTCTGGCTGCTTTTTTCCTGCTCAGTGACTTCAGTGCTCCCTTTCCTGCGAGGATCTCAGCCCAAACCACCCCCCTGGTGTAAGCAGAGCTCAGCCAAGCCCTGCAGCTCCACAGACCCACATCCCAAAAAACAGCCAATCCTCACGGGACCTGCCAGCCACCCAGCTCCACCACCCCCTGCATCTGCAGGAGAAATCACCCTGATCTTCTGCTACCCACCTACCTTCACACGAAAACGTACCAGCTCCTCCATTTAATTCCACAAATAAATCATTCCAATGCAAAAAAACACTTCCTTGCTTAAAATAGAACCACAAAGACAAATTACTTAAATGATTTCTGGGGAAAAAAAAATGGCACTGTGCCTCAAATACAATTGTCATTACAGGCTGCAGATTGGCAACGACAGCCAGCTTTTCTTTCTGGGGTAAGGGCAGAATTCAGCCTGACAGCTTGTCAGCAAACTTGAAAAATTCACTCCCAAAACTTCGATTCCAAACGAGCCCTTCTTTCATCTGCCAATTTCCCAACGTCAGGAGTGGCCACGTTAAGTGAAAATCAAGTAGATGACAACTCCTGTGGCTGTGGCAAGGAAGCAATAAAGCACAGAGCACACACAGCTGAGTGCAGAACAGCTCTGAGAGGAGCCAAAGCAACCCCCAGCACCTCGGAGGGCTCGGGAATTTCCAGCTCCTGTTTTCCAACCGAATAAAAACATCAGGAGTGGAAACATAAGGAATAAAGCCGTGTAAGTGGAGCATACTTAATCAAGAATGGAGCACAATTAATATTCAAATTGTGGTGCAAGGAAGCATTTTTGAGGACTTTTTGAAGAAAGAAGGAAATCTGTTCACCCCACGTATGTTAATAAAAAACCTTCGTGAAGCAATAAAGCACAAAAAATACCAACAAGCACTTTTAAAGCTTTTCCTAAAACCCTGTAAGGACATGAACACCAAGACACAGTTCAAGAAAAAGAACATTAGCAGCAAGGAGTGTTAACTGACAAAGACACTGAGCAGGGCACTGGAAAATCAGGAAAGGACGAGGTGGAAAACTCGGAGCTGGAAAACTTTGGGGTGGAGGCACAGCAGAGCCCCAGGATGCAGCTGGAACTGTGGAGTGGTGGGACAGGCAGCCACAAGGACCTGACACCTGGCACCAAGAGGGGGAGCGTGTGGCAAGGGCAGATCTGTGGGGGGACTCCCAGGCGATGCCAGCACCCACTGGATCACAGCCCAGCAGCCTCGGGAACGCCGGGCTCATCCCGGCGGAGAAAGGGATGGGAAACTCCACATTCCCAGCCTGGACCCTGAACTCCTATAACCATTTACTGTACTCAGCCTCACTAAATACTCCCCCAGGATAAAAGAGGTAAATATATTGCTGAAATATTCAGTGGCTGGCTGTAAAATTTCATTGCAGATTAAGTGATGAAGATGAAGAAATGCTGCTGAAAACAAACAATTTATCTTCACTCGGCGCAGCAGAGCGCTCCTGGAACCCCGCCAGAGCCTCTGTGGGCTGGAATTCAATAACTGCATTAAAAGAAAGCTACACCCCTACTACACACCAGGCTGAACATCCCTGAGTAAACAGCTTGCTGCAGCAGTGCTTCAATAATTCAGGAAGGAATTTGGGGTAGCAAACGTTGTTTCTGAAGTACTGTGCGGCTTAATGCATTTCAAATAAACACCTGTTTTGAAAAGTTCGAGTAGAGCCCATTAGAGCAAGTGGGAAAACAGACAAATCCAAGACAGAAAACCACCAAAGCACTGATTTCCAGGAGAGGAGTGAAGAAAGATTTGTCATCAGGGAGGAAGGCACCGCCAAGGGCACGGAGCTGATAATATACACGTGCCTCTCCTCTGCTCATCTGCAACCTTGAGAGATTCCCACTGGCTCTCGTAAGTCCAGACAGCATAATTTTCCCTCAGACACATGTGCATCCATATATTTGTATAAAGCTGTAGCAAAGTAATAAATAAGCAGCCTTATTCAACACCAGAACTTCCATAACCTTTCTCCAATTAGGTTTCCTTTCCAGCCAGCTTTAACTTGGGATGGGAGAGCTCTGCCAGGTACTTCAGGAGGGCATTTCTCTCATTCTTAGAGAACAGAAATTATTTGAAATATTAAAATGTCATTGGGTGCTTAAGGGTTTTAACCATGAGGGAAGGGAATGCACACACCTGTGTGGGACTGGCAGCAGAGCACCACTGGGGTCCAGCATCCTTCATCCACCAGAAGGAACCTGGCTCTGAACTTGCACGTGCACCCACAGGATGTCTGGGTACCCTTCATATGGAATTTCTGCTTTTCAATGAAGATGATTGTGGTAATCAGACTTTTAATTGCACTGCTCAGTCACCCAAGCATAGAACATGGAATGGTTTGGGTGGGGAGGGCCCTTAAATCCCACCCAGTGCCACCCCAGCCATGGCAGGGACACCTCCCACTGTCCCAGGCTGCTCCAAGCCCCATCCAGCCTGGCCTTGGGCACTGCCAGAGATGGGGTGTCCATCAGAAGGTGGCAGAGGGTTGAACTGGATGGTCCCTAAGGTTCCATCCAACCCAAACCATTCAGGGATTCTATAATTATTTTTTTTTAATCACCCCTTTTTTCAGATAACTTCTATCATAAAACATTTTTTGGAAATCATATTAAAAGATTAATTTTACAATTTGTACAAATATTGCAAGCAGGGTAGTAACTACCTCCAAAACCCCACTGAAGTGCTTTAATCCCTATTTTCTGCCAATACTGGATTTCCCCTGCCCTGAAGAGCCCCCAGCCACGGCTACCCAGGCCAGGCTGGTGTGACCCTGTGGTGAGAGCAGGGGGAAGCAGTGCTGGGCACAGGGCAGGGGCAGGATTGGGGTTAGTGCTGGGGAAGATGGAACAGGAAAGCCTTATCAATATGAGTGCCTGGCAAAAGATCTACAGAAGATGGAAACTACAAGGGAGAGTGAAATGAAAGCAAGCTCTGAGACCCCTCAGTTACTGAACACCTGGAAAACAATGGCATGGCCAGCTGAAGGTGATCCCCTGTGATGGAACATCACCCTCTGCTTGCAGGCAGCTCCCAGGGGCAGAGCAGACCCTGCTGGCTTGGCAGAAGGGCCCAGAGAGGA
>JAYDZK010000016.1:1403061-1421482 GCA_034509185.1 Euphonia xanthogaster | reverse complement strand
ACTGGGAATTCCTGGCTGGGCTGGGATTGCCAGAGCAGCTGGGGCTGCCCCTGGATCCCTGGCAGTGCCCAAGGCCAAGCTGGACACTGGGGCTGGAGCAGCCTGGGGCAGTGGGAGGTGTCCCTGCCTGACAGGGGTGCCCTGGGTGGGATTTAAGGCTCCTTTCCATCCAAACCATTCCATAATTCTGGAATCTCAGATGGCCCTAGAGCAGGCCATGAAGAGGAGGTGTTTGAGCCATCACTGCCAAGGCTCTTCCCCAGGGTAATCCCAGTTTATTTTCCTTTGACACAGGGATCAGCACAACCTTCCCAGGCTGGTGAAGACTCACGAGGGATGAAAATTCCTCTCCTTGCTGGGGGTTCAGAAAATGCTCCACAAAACACCTTAAAAACCCTGTGTAGCACCTCCATCCACACGTGTCACAAAGACAAAACATGAGTCAAGGAAAAATTTGATGATTCAAACATGATTCAAAAAAGAAAACATGATTCAAGAATGATTCCTTTGCTCTCCAAATAGAGATTTTTAAATAAATAGAAGTAAAATTCAATTATTTAAAGTGTCAACTGCCAGTATTCAAAACAAATATTTGAAATTGATAAAAATTAGAATTTTATATTAAATCAAACCTACACAGCAACTGAATTAATCTTTTTTTTCAATATTCAGAACTTTTAAGCTTGTTACAAGTCCATATTCTTGCAATTTCTGGGGCAGGAATTATTTTTAAAGCCTGCTTTAAATTTCCACAGAACAAGTGAAATATTTGAAGTATTATTTCATCCTTTGTGTGTATATAACAGCACATGTCATCCACCCTTCTAAAATTCATTGCATAATTAGAAATTTAAATTAAAGCCAGCGAGTTCTCAGTGGAAAGAACACAAATAAGAAAACTGAAAGAAACCCATCATCAAAACGAGAAATCCATAAACATTTGATAAATTTGGCAGTTGAAAAGAAGCCCCAATAAAAGGAAATTTTTCATACTTGTTGCCACCTGCCCGCCCGACTGCTTTGCATAGCCAGAAAAGAGCAAAACAGAGGCCAACCTATTTAACTAAACAGTTTTTATTAAAGTAAAAGAAAAGCAAGAATCTATAAAGTAGCAAGTGATCCTATTAGTTCCACCAGACTAAAATCATACAGTCTACGTATGTGGTCCTTTCAGCCACATCTGTTATGAGCCATTTTGATACCCAAAAGCAGAGAATATTTGCCTGTATTTATCAGGCACTGAGTGCAAATCAGGCTTTTTCTCCTCAATAACTCCTGGCAGAATGGGCAGATTAAAAGAAAAAAGCAGCCAGAATTATAAAACATTTGTATTTACCACAGTCAAGGCTGAAGCACTCATCGTATTCCGTGATTTTCTCTTTGAGGAATACGTAAAAATACAATAAAGATGCGGGGTACAAAATTCAAGGCAGCAACCTGATAGCCTAATTCAAAGATGATGAGTTAAATATCCAATATCCAGAACTGGATCTGATAAATGGCAAATGTTTGGGATTTGTATTCCCCCATTTCCATCACCTCACATGTCGTGCCTGGGTCCTGAAGTTCCCTTTAAATAAACTCCGGCGAGTTCTTTGCACAAAACGCCCCATTCTTGACTGCTCTTTCAGCCCGAGATTGAAATGCAGATCCCAAAAATACATCAGTCACTTATTTCAACTCTAGACCTTTGAAAATCCAGATCAATTGCCTTTTGTCATCGCCTTTATAGGGAGAGTAAGAAATTTCTGCTTAGCACCGTGGAAAAGCTCCCGGAGCCCTTTGGAAGCGGCGGCAGCATCGATACTTTGAGACATCCCTGCGCTATTTCACGGGAATTTATTGACATTTTGGGAATATTCATCCGTATTTTCATCTTTATGAGAAAGCACAGGTGCCCACATAATTTACAGCAGGCACTGAGCAGCTTCCAGGTTCTGAGGTTTGCCCTAAGCTTGGGATTTCAGATTTGAAACTTCTCCCCAAAAAACAGCGCCGGGAGCCACGCTCGGCACAAGCCCCCAGCTCGGATCCTCTGCGGCCCTCGGTAATGAAGTCTGGGAAAGCAATCACAGACACCCAAGTGGTTTGGCAACTGTAAGTGACAGAAGCTGAGCTAAATCCTCTGTTGACACTGGGGATTATCCGGGTGGATTGTGCGGCGCTGGCGGAGCCGGCGCTGGTCAGGGGACGCTGCTCCCCGTCCGCCCGCGGGGCAGGGCACAAAGCCCCGGCCTGGGAGGAAGTGACCCAGAAGGAGATGGGCGAGCAAGGATTTGCACAAAGCCAGCCTGCCTCAGAAAAACTCCATATGACCATTAAGTGGCCGGCAGGGCTTGCCAGGAGGCCTCATTACAGCCCTACAGAGCCCGCTAACAAAAGCTGGAGAGCTTTAGCCCAGGGATGATCTGCTTTATACTGACTTGAGAGAGTCCATATAGAGCGAGGAAAAGAAAGAGGTTTAGCCTGGAAATTCTCCCAAGAGACAAAGCATTGTCGCTCAGTCTGGAAGGCCCACATGGAACATACTTCAGATGGGCTTAAACATCCCACCCTCTCCAAATTAACATTCAACTACTGCCTGCTTAACATCTGCTCGGGCACGGCGACTCGCGGGAGGCTGTCAGAGGAGCCTAAAAAGGCTCCCTGGCACCTCAATATCAAGAAATCTAATTCAATAAATGTTAAAATAGGAATTTATAGCTGGGAGCAACAACTTCCGAGGAAGGAAGGGTTTTATAAATCAAAACTCAGTTGTCTCGAGAACTAAAGTGTTTGAGCACCTTCCAATGTTGCCCTGCTTAATGAGAACAAAACACTGACATGAATCTACACTTAAAAAGGAAAACAATTATTTAATGAAGTCAGCATGAATGCAGGACTTGGAGGAAAACCTCCTCAGCAATGAATAACCTAAATATACAAACAGCCATCTTACCCTCCTCCCCCACAAACACAGGTGGATATTTTTTATTTTACCTGCTGTGCTAATGAGAGAGCAGAGTCACAATTCCCATCTCCAAATACACCAGGAAAAAAAAAAATCTCAATAACAAGAACCTGACTTACTACTTGCTGATTTCTGCTTTTCAGAGACAGCAGCTTCTATTTCCTAAAATAATATCTAGGTTAAATTCTAAAAGCAGGCTAAAGATCTCCTCAAGGGAAATTTAGCTATGGAAATACAAACAGGGAACTGGACAGCAGCTGGGGCTGCCCCTGGATCCCTGGCAGTGCCCAAGGCCAGGCTGGACACTGGGGCTGGGGCAGTGGGAGGTGTCCCTGCCATGGCAGGGTGGCACTGGGTGGGGTTTAAGGTCCTTCCAGCCCAAACCATTCCACGATGTCAGCAGGGATGAGCCAGGAAGGGACTGTCCCCAGTGTCTCTACAGCCCCTGCAGGTGATCTGGAGCCTCTGCTTTGTCTGTCCCAAGCAGGGAGGAGCAGCATGTCTTCAGCACCAGATCCATGGACAATCCATGGGAACACAGCACAGCCTCCTGTTCCCACTCAGCAGAGTTGGAGCAATCCCTGTAACGTGTGCAGATATTCCAGGAGCTCATCCCCAAGCTTGGGATGGAGCCCTGTGCCCACCAACAACAGCTGCACCCACCATCACTGAAGCACAGAACTGATTTCAATCCTATCCAAACAGAACACCACCACAGCAGCAGCAGCAACGAAGCTGCTGAGCCTCAGCTCCCCAAAAAGCTGCTGGGAAGGGCTCAGCAGAAATTCATTTTTAATTTCTGCACGGAAGTAACACACAAAAATATACTGAAACAGCACTTATCAACATTTCCAACCTCTTCTCACAGCAATTAAATAAAAATATAATTTAATTGACTGAATGCAGTACTTGGGGAAGAAGGTGAGGGATGATCTCATAAATGCCTGGGATGACCAAGACTTAAAGCCAGGAAGGAACTTGATTGTGTATTTTGGATTGTAAGAGACACAAAGATATTAAATCTCTTCTGTTCCTTATGAACAACCTGCAGCTTCAATCTAAGATCCAGCCCTCAATGGTGGATATTTAAATTTAATAATGTCACAGACCTTTGATAAGCTTTGGAAAATTTGGGAGCCCAGGTCACAATGATATACAACCCTCAGTTATCTTTTGTACATCTCCCAGGTGTGAAATTAAAAAATGAGATGTGATGGATGGCAGCAGAATACACAAATTGTGCTTCTGAGGTCAGGGCTGTCACATCTATTTCATAATTACATGCTTCAGAGATTTATTAAAAGTTCTGGAGAACAAGGAATGTATTGGAAGAGAGACAATGCAAAAGGCTGGAATGATTTTGGAAAAAGAAGTACATCAGCAATGTGAGGAGATCCCTCTAAACAGAGGGTTTCCAAAATGGGGAAAAAAAAAAACATATATACTTGT
Organism: Euphonia xanthogaster; assembly: GCA_034509185.1. Taxonomy (NCBI): domain Eukaryota; kingdom Metazoa; phylum Chordata; class Aves; order Passeriformes; family Fringillidae; genus Euphonia; species Euphonia xanthogaster. The sequence goes on along the minus strand of JAYDZK010000016.1, from coordinate 1,417,083 downwards.
ACTGATTTAAAACAATGCTCAAAAATAAAGAAAATTGCAAAAAAATAAACAAAACCAAATTTTTGAGAGCACAGAATAATGTCTCAGTAGCAGCAAGAGCCAGAGGATAAACATGAGGTTTTAGTGTAGGAAAAGGCTTATTTTTATTTCCTTCAAGGGCTTTACTAAGTGCCAATGATGATGCAAACCAATTGAATCTTCACCTGCAATTCAAGTGAGCTACAGAGAACAGGATCAGCATCTGCCAAACACAAAGGGATAAAATCCCACCTGACAGCACAAAAATGAAGCAAGGTTTTGAAGATTGTCATTTACTCACCAGCTGCCTCCAGAACCAGCTGCAGCCTGGCCTTGGCCTGTTCAGCAGGAGTCTGCAAGAGAGGATGGATCAGCTCCCACCTGCTTGGACACTGGATACTCCCTGGGACATTCCCACCCCCAGAGAGCTCCTGCCCCCCTCCAGCCACTCCACAGCCACAGCAGCCAGAGGAGCTTCCAGGCTGGAGTCACTGAGGGAGGAATTGTCCAGGAGATCTTCAGGACTGACCCAAGGCACCCTGCCCAGCCCACCCCCAGCTCCTCTCCCAGCCCTCCCACCCCAGATCCTGCCTGGCTCCTGGATGACCCTGCTCCACACAAACACACAGCTCCCCAAAAACGCCCCAGAACTGGGTTAAATGTGATTAATGTGGTGAGTTTTTCACACTTTTCTCTTCTCTGGGGTGGTTTTCCCCTCTCCTGAAGGTATTGCTGCACATCTGCTGGCTTGAGGAGCACACTGCTGGCCGTGGCCCCACTATGCTAATCATGCCAGTGATGCTGCACTGTGTCCAATGAGTTTGCCATCCCTCCAAACGTGAAGCCACTCAAACCTTGCCACAGTTAAATTGATACACAAACCCTGTTGGTCACGGGCTTCAGGAGTTGATTATTTCTGGAAGCCTCAGAGAAGTTTGGGAGGTTTCTGCTCTGCACTAAAAACAAAACCTGGCGGGAATTTCTGGTGGTGTTTTGCGGCTTAGGAAACTCTTCTCAAGAGCCTAAATGGCTGCAAAAGGGAAATTTAAAGAGGAAAATACAGACAAGAGCAGCTGGGGCTGCCCCTGGATCCCTGGCAGTACCCAAGGCCAGGCTGGAGCAGCCTGGGACAGTGGGAGGCATCCCTGTCCACAGCAAGGGGTGGGATGGGATTTAAGATCTCCCAACCCAAACCATGCCATGATTCCATGATTTTAATTAGGCAGGGCTCTCTGCCATCAATGTCCCAACTGGTGATGCTCTGCATGGCCTCACCACCCTCATCTACACCCACAAGGAGAGGCTGCCAATGACAGAACAATTCCATTTCTACTCCAAGAATTTACAGACTGCTCCTTCCAAATAGGAGAGATGCTGCATTAAAGTGTAATTTAAATGAAGATCCAGATTTTGGCTGTATAGAGATCTATTATTTTTAGTTCAGATTTTTGCTGTTTGCATAAACCCAGAATTACTGGGCAGAATTTACTACTATAGCTGCAATATGGATCCTAACATCAGACCTGCCCACTAATCCTGGTGGCAGCAAGAAACATCTTGAACTTTATCATAAATTATCTTCCCATTTCTTCTTCTTGCCATGAACTAATCATTGCAATCTGTTCTGGCATCTTCAGTGCATCACAGCAGGAGAGGCAGGAGAGGAAGGGAAAGATCTGCTTTTTATCCAGAACCAACTTGCCCAGCTTCAGCTCCAGAGAAGCTTCACTTGGGTTTGTGGTTTCTCCATTCCACGACCACTGTAAATTTAACAAGTCCCACCAGCATTAGCTGAGTTTGGCAAAATTCTGCTGGAGAAGCAGAGAAGGAAAAGCATTTGGTGTCAAACACCAGCTGTGCTCACACCTGCACGTGAACAGCCCAGGTCTTTGTGCACCTCGTGCATCAGGTGGGCTCTGGCATCCCAAAAGCCAATTTCCTATTCCTACAGCAGCTATCCAGTTCAGAATTTAACCAAAAAACCCAGATCCCTTCTTGCTGGCCACAGAACCACCACTGCTCAGCACCACTGACTGGAGAAAGGTGTTCCACTGGCAGCTTCAGGATTCCCACATCCAGCAGCACCATTCCCACAAGAGCTCCATGAAAGGGCAAACGCCAAGCAGGCTCCAGAGGAGGAGAAGGGAAGCAACAGCAGCTGCACAGATGTCACTCCCAGCACTAAACACAGAGTTCCACAACTGATCCCACTGCTCTGAGGAGCTCCAAACACCTTTTCCCACCCCTCCCATGGAGTTATGGATGTGCCTTGTTGGTATAAGGGAGGGAAGACTCAAATTCTTCCTTTACTCAGCAGTTTCCCACTGGGAGCAGCCCGGGCAGCTGCTCTGGAGGCATCTTCCCCTTTGCCCTGGCCCCAGGTGTTAATTACTCCAGGGGAGAACTTGGCACAGCCACCTTTTCATCAATCAATAAGCCCTAACCAAGGAGTGAAAAGAGGATTCTGAAATAAAGGTGACTGGTTTAGCCCCAGAAAACATCACTCCAACTGGTGGATGGGGCCAGCACTCGGAGAAGAAAGGACAGAGGGGATTTCAGCTGGAAAGCACAATTAGAGCCACAAACAAGCCAGGAGCAATGCGTGAGAACAAGCAGCCAGCCCAGGTCAGTATTGATTCAGGGGACCATTAGGTGAAAAAATGCAGCAAGAGCCTCAGGAAACTTCAAAATGGTGAAATGATTGGAGGAGGAAACATTACCAAGAGTGATGTCGAGCAAAATAAACCCCTGTACTTTCCTTATGGTCTTGAGCATAACACAGAAGGAAAAGAATTCAGAGAGCTGGAGGAAAAATAAAAGTGTTTCTAGTGCCAGCTGGTGAAGCAGCCCACTGACTGTAAAAGCAGGAGAGGAATTCCCTGAAATTCCTTAACAAGCACGCTGTAAAATGACCTGAGGTCATCCCCAGCAATGAATTTTACACGTGTCCAAAAGTGTCTGGTGAGACACTGGAATCCCAGCTCAGGAAAGGATGGGATTCCACAGGACACCATCAACACCCCTGTGATTAATAACAGCTTTTCATATTTCAAACAAAAATTGGATTAGATCATGCACTTTTTAATGGCAGCTGATTCATGAAGATGCAGCACGACCCTCAACTTCTATTTCTTTGGAGCTCATCCACTGCATTCCAACACCACTCCTTTCACAAACAGCTATTTCAATAAAACTACACTAAAACAGACCCACAACCTGAAATTCGGGGGGTTTTGTGTAAAAATCCCCACACAAGTTGGTTGTCACTCACAGCTCCAGGACACAAGTGCTGAGGGTGATGGGCAGGACAGCCATGGTGGCTTCCCAAATATTCAAGGGACATGCAGCTTCTCATTTAACAGATCAGAACAAACACTTGAATTCAGCTTTAGAACGTATTTTTTAAATTATTCCTGCTATTTGGGATGAATAGCAAATGCTCTTGACAGAGGAAACAAAGTGAAAATTTGAGCACACTGGGGAAAAACATTTGAGAAACATGATGTTCATAAAGAGAGTCCAAGTTTCTGCTGGAGCCAGCCACTGGGAATACTGCGGAGCAGAGCATGTGGCTCTTGGCAGCCCTGGCAAACTTTTATCCCAGGATTCCAGCAGGTCATGAGCCTGCAGCATTTTGAGCTGCAATGTGGCCTCCCTAAATGTTTATGATTATGGAATTCCACATGGAGAATGGATGAGATGGGCTAAAACTGGGCAGGTGCCATTCCTCCTGCTCATCCCTGACACTGCTGGGGCAAAACTCACCTGCAGGACTTCTCTGCCTCAAAACATCTGGACAAAAGCCCAACAAACTTCTGGTGATGGAGATCAGTTTTGGGGGGTTGTTACCCAAGTATCTTCTCATTCCAGCCCTCAGCATTCCCAGGAAAAGCTGCTACCTGAAACCATAATTCCATGTTTGCCTGCAGAGAAATCCCCGGTCTGGGGCTGTGGGCAGCCAAAGGGAGACCTCAAATGTCAGTGGGGGGAAGAGCCAAGGAGAAATCAAACAGAGGGGATGCACCTCAAAGGAAATCTGAATTTATTCTCTAAGTCAGGGGCCTGCCTCCACCTACAATATCATCCATCCCACTTCCAGCAAATCCCAACAGGAGAGAGAAACAAAGGAGCCTAAGCCCAGCCAGCTTTTAAACAGATTTGGATCAAATTATGGAAAAGATTGTGGGACAGGTTTATCATAGGAATGATGGATTCCTTTCCTGCCATTTACTCCTCTTTGGGTGATTAAAAAAAAATAATTACCAAAGAAACTGAAAATACTTATTTGTATAAGAAGGCACTTCATAAGAGAATAAAATACTAAAATAAAAATAAAACCAAAGGAGATTGAGAATTTGCAGTTGTCATCTTTTCCTTATAGAAGTCTTTGAGGGTGGCAAATCCCAGATGGACAAAGGAATGGTTTTCACATTAAAAACATAAAAATAAAGTCCCACAGAAGAATCCCTAATCTGAATTAATAGCACAGAAATATAATAAGCACATCTGGCACTATTTGAATTAAACCCCTGCACTTTCAGACATAAATCTGTTGAAAAGATTGGATGGTAAAATTATATTTATGTCTGAGTTTTTCTCTGATACAATGAATCAACAACACTACTCAGGAATAGGCTATGGTAGGAGAGTCCTGACTGGATACAAGCAGAGAAAAAAATCGTGTAAAACATGGAATAATGGCAGTTTTTGCTCATGGAATTCACAGATGCTCTTGGTATTTCAACAGAAATAAAGAATCCAGCATCAGGGATGGACTAATTAGGAAAGGGAAATCATTAACCAAAAGAATGGGCAGAAAACCTGAGATGTTAATTTATGTAAAGGCCACTGAAAATATGACCAGTGCTGAAGGGAAGAGTCCATCTTCACTGGACACCAACACCACCGTGAAGGGAAAGCCTGGGTATGGAATGTGGCTCCTCCAGCCAGAGCCAGGAAAAAGCACTGGAACATGGACAGGAAGGACAGAAAACCTCCCCAGAGCTCTCCTCCTCCAAGACTGCCAATTTCCCAAAACTGGGAAGGAAAGAGCCAACAATGACAAGGCCCAATCCTGACATTCAGAGCCCAGTGAGGAACCAAACGAGGCAGAACTATAAAATCCCAGCTCTGAATGGATGGAATGCCCAAACTCCCTGCTAAAACACCACAGGAGATTTGGACCCCGAGCTTTCCATCCGAGGGAATTCTCACTCAAATTTGGCATCAGAGGGACAAAACCTGAAACTGCCCCCGAACACCAGCAGCACTTTGAGCTGAGGATCCCCCACACCCTCTCCCTCCTCTCAGCCAGGACACACGTGGCCACTGACACATTTGGATTTGTTAAGTGGAATTGTGGATTTCCCATCCCACTCCGTTCAGCAGGAGCCGCTTCCCAGAGCCAGGCAGGTTTAACCCAGGATCCCCAGAGAACCCTGCAACACCAGGGGGGTGGAAAAATCCCATCTTGTTTCCACTAAAACCAACCCAAAATGTCAGGAATGAGCAGCAATGGGATCAAAGGCAGGAGGGAATGGCTGTGGCAAACAGCCGGGGTGGCTCGGGCCGGGATTTTTGGGATTTAAAGCAGTTCTTGCAGCAAGGGCTCCTTTAAAAGCACCAGAAAGCAACAATGCACTAGTGAATATTCCTGAGAAAAAGCAAGGAAAAAGGCCTTCCTACTGGGAGTGGATACAGCAAAACAGATGAAACACTCAGCAGAAGGAGGGAGAGCTGAAAATAAGGTTTTAAAAAATTAATCGGTAAATCCGGGCCTTCTTAAAAGGAAAAATTCCTGGAAGTGTTAAAAACTTACACAGCCATAAAACTCTGTGTGGGTTCTTGACTAAGAGAGGAAATATGGATAATATTGCACTAAAGGCTAAAAAGTTACCTCCCCCTATTTATTTCCTTGAAGCCTGGAATATCATCCTTCGGATCTACATTTGCATGGAAATGCAGCCACAATCACCAAAAAATTGAACATTCTGATAAAAAGCTGACAGAACAGAGATTTTTGCATCAACATCATCCAGTCATTATTCTATAAATTAATCTATTTCCCAATTAAACCTTTAAAAACTAAAGGTAGAATGATCCCCACAGCTTAAAAAAATTATAAAATTATTAATATTTAACTCTTAAATATGGATCTTTATCTTTTATCACTGTTTCAAATTTTTGCTGCATTATGTTGCAACAAATACGGGGGGGAACATAAAATTTTTCATTTCAGAACCTGTATTTATCTGCTGCTATTTTTAATTAACACATCATAAATTGCTTTGGAAACAGCTCCAGCCAAGGCTGGACTGGCTGGAAAAGCAGGAGCACAACCAACAGGTAACAGGGATTAATTAACAAAAGGAGCAGTTAATACTTGAATTACTGCTTTGCTTTTTCCACTAAGAGAGGAATTTTCTCTAAATAAATTAGAATTTCTCAGAAAAAGGGAATCCCATCCCCTTTGGAACCTTTGCATCGAAATGCAGCAATTGAAAAACAAAAAAAAACATTTTGAAAATGAAAAGCATTTGAAATACCACAAGGATGCAGTGGGTTCTAAATCAGCACTCACTTTCAAAATAATCTGACAATCTACCCCAAATCATGCCTAATTACACAGGAATTAACCTGAACATAACCAAGATGATATACTTTGAATAAAAGTGCTTTTTGTCTTTGCTCTCAGAGTCAATGATCGACTCACCCCCCCTGCACCGTTTCTTGGGCTGGCACAGATGTGCTTTGGGTTTAACTTTCCCCAAAATGACTTGTGCTTCATGCTTTTGGCTGCTTCTTCTGACAAGTAAGTACAATATAAAATGTGCAGGGCAAAACATAATTATTCTGAGGCGCAGCTGCATAAAACCAGGGTGCAGAGATTTGTATTTTAGGTGCAGATCACAGATAGTTGGGCAAATTTATGCTTCCTCTCGGTATTGTGCCAAGATCCCTCTTCAGTATCTGCAATAAAATACATTCAGAGCCAAGATCTCCACACAAAATCCCCAAAAGAAGAGGAGCAAGAGCCCCCTAAAAAGATGAATTCGCTGGTGGCCTCAATAATGAGATTAAAAATCAATTACACTTCTGCCAAAGCGTTTGTTTGCTGGAGAAAACCCTCCCAGGAAAGGCACTTGAACTTGGGGAGAGAGAAGCAGCCACTGCCCTCCATAAAGTTCCTTTATATATTTTTCCACAATATGCACAAAACCAGAATATGAAATCAGAAACATTTTACACATTCTCATACTTCAGAGAGCACTAACAGCATTTTACTCGTCGAAAGCACTTTATCTTCATGTCTCTATAAGGCAGAGTTGGTGCATAATAATGTAATTTATATTGCCTAAATGTTATTTTGGGAGCATTGCATCATTTCTCAAACTTCATGACCTTTACAATTTTCTAAACTTTTATTTCCCTCATTATTCTGAACAGATTTCATTACATATTTTGAATGTAAACAACCCTGAATAATGATGGGCCCCATTACGTATGTACAGCTCTGACAATCGCGCGCGGGGCCGAGATGGAAACCCAGTGCATTAATTTACCTCTCATCCGCCGTAACTGCACTCCCATAAAAAGTTTTATACTCAACTCACATAAATCACGGGGAAGAAAAATGAGAAAATCTGGTGGCTAACTCATCTTCCACCATTCTGCGAAAATGAAATTCACTGAAATACCTATCAAAACTGCAATCATCAAGAGATAATGTCTTCTTAGGTCTATCTGCACTTTCCGATTTAATTTCCTCCGTGCCCTTGACATCCACAGATACCATTAAGATTAAGAGCAGCGAGTAACTGAGCAGTTCTCAGATTTTGATATATGGGGCCCAGGCACTCAATGTAATATCATCATTTGAAAATTAATGCAATATTTCTTTTGTTAGTTTTTCCACTCGGAAAGCGGGATGAATACTCGGGGTTCTCGCCAGTCATTTCCCCATCAGAATGCCGTGCAATTATGAGGAGCTGTGCACCTGGGCAGAGGTCACCCAAATTACTCCATCATTTAATGAGCACCCAGATCAAACCCCGGCACACTGTTGCTGCCGAGAGACGCCTCGCAGCCTGCTACATCAAATCTGATGGAATCATTAGAGTAATAAGCAGGAAAATCTGTTTGCAGATTAACCTCTGGTTTCATGCTGCTTTCATCTAATGGGGCGCTGTGGAAATCTTGTCAGCTTTTCATCAGCCGCGATCAAATTACGGGAATTGCGAACAAACCGCCGGCGCGATTGGAAACAACACCCGCACGTGCCGGGGGTTTGATGCAGATGCCAGGGAAAATCACACTCTTTATATTTTACAGCCTTATTGACTTCAGCTGATCACTGCTCTCCTCAGCCCGCAGAGCGCCGAGCGGGGACGCTCCCGGCGGCCTTTCCCAATTTACGGCGCGGGACGGCGGGGAAATGAATTTATGGGGGAAATATGAGCGGGGTGACAAAGGGAAAGGAAAATAAAGGCAAAAAAGGTCAGGGGGGCTGAGGGTCACGGGGTCCCCACCACAGCCAGGGGCAGGGGAGGCACCTCAGCCTCGGTGGTAAGTGAGAGCGATCAAAGTTTACTTTTAATAAAGACACAGGGACATTCGAGTGTTGTTCTCTGTGCAGTGGCTCTGGTTTCGGAGCCCGCTGGCAATGGGAAGTGACAGGGCAAAACTCGCCTCTCTCACAGAGTTCCCACAAAATCTGTCGCTGTTGGAACAACAAACTGCTGCAAGCCTTGGAATATTCTGCCATGAGAACGCTCTGCCTCTGATGGTTTGATGGCGCTGCTGTTTGATTCACATCTGCAGCTACCAGCAGCAAAAGCCTGGAACAAATAAAGCCGTGTGTGCACACAATTCAACACACCCTCACTGCAGGGAGCTCTCCCCAAAGCCTCGGATCCACGGAGCCCCTCTGCAGGAGCAGCCTGGATTTCATCCCTGCAGGCAAACAGAGCCAACCAAGCTGCTTTCCCATGGATATTCATAAGCCATTGGTCTTCTGCAGTGTGATCACCTGGTGTGAACCCGGTCCAGAGCTCCTGAAGGAGCTGGAATGATTTCCAAGGGCCAGGCTGCTGCTGAGCCAGGGGAATGTTTGGGATGCCCACCTTGGCACAGCCAAAGGGTTCATCAGCCACTGACACCTGATGGGCTGGGGACACCAGGGGTCCCCTCTCAGTGGGGGACACAGCCAGAGCCAGCACTGCTCCTCAAAGAGCTTCTTCCCAGCTGGTGCATCCAGCTGGACACTCAGTGGCTCTCCAGCCTATCCAAAGGGAAATTTGGAACGTCCCTGGACACAAACGTCACTTTGGCCACAGGAGGAAAACCTCTCCAGCCCCACCTTCACTCCCTTCCTCTCAGAATGGAACAGACAGACACAATTCAAGAGAGACAGAAGAGACAATTCAAGCCTGCAGAGCATAATTGACCAGCATGGAATTTTGCCAGGACAGCAAGATAAACATAATTACTCCTATTAAGAGCGTTAATTAATTGTTTGTGAACACAAATAATTGGCTGCTTGGTTTTACAGCTCGTTAGGAAGCCAAGGACTCTGCCAGACGTCGCTGCCCGGTGGCCACAGAGCTGTGACAGCACAGGTGACAAACTCAGAGAGCCACGAGCAGGGAGGGGCCAGCACTGCAACCAGACTCCGTGCAGAACCCAGGGACAGCCAGGAAATAAACACTGACATTTAATAAAAGAAATGCTTGATCAAATATTAACACTGAACAAAGCACAAGGGCTCTGGGTTGGGGTTTGGGGTTTTTTCTTTTTGTTTCATCAGATCAAAGAAGGACGTGGACCTTAAATCCCACCCAGTGCCACCCCTGCCATGGCAGGGACACCTCCCACTGTCCCAGCTGCTCCCAGCTCCAATGTCCAGCCTGGCCTTGGGCACTGCCAGGGATCCAGGGGCAGCCCCAGCTGCCAGGGCCTGCCCACCCTCCCAGCCAGGAATTCCTTCCCAGTATTCCACCTAATCCTGCTCCTTCCAGTTTGAAGCCATTCCCTGCGTCCTGTCACTCCAGATTCTTGTAAATCCCAAATTGTAAACCACCCTTTTTTTACAGAAGGAATCCAATAACAGATTATCAAACCAAGATAAAGACCCTTAAGGTGGGAAAAAAACTCCTTACAAGCATTTGGAGATGCAGAAATTAAAGCAGTAGAGCTGGAATCACGTGGCTTAAATCTTTGGAGGAATATCCCTATAATTTATTGGAGTCCAAAAAGTCTTTATGAACAAAATGTTGATGTATGGAACAGCTTCCAGCACAAATATTCCTACCTGTGGGTGCCTTGGGAAACAGTTTGTTTCCTTGAGCACCATTTCCAGTTCAGATTTGGTAAGATCAAAGGGAAAACAGAAAAAACCCTCAAATCCAGAGGTTTTTGACAGATCTTTCAGGGAAATGTTCCCTGTCCATGGTAGGGGGTGGAATAAGATCTTTAAGAGCCCTTCCAAAGGATCATTAAGGTCCCTTCCTGCCCAGCTCTGGGATGCTAAACACAAAGCACTAATTAATCTAACAAACACAGTTTCATTCCCAAGTATTGGGAGTTAACCCATAAAGCACTTCAGGCATCACCATTCCACAGGGAATATTGCCAGTACCTTTTGCCCCAGTCCCAGAGAAACCCTGAGCACCACTGAACTCCTTTCCTGCTTCCCACCTCCCCAGGCTACTCCAAGCCCACAGAGCCTCCTCCTTCCCACTTTTTGGGAATATTTGTTGTTATAAACCAGACCTGCAGCTCCTGCTGTGGCAGAAACCCCAATTTAGAACAAGCCCCAGCCATGGTCACTGTCAGGAGGGGAGCAGCTTTGCAATGCATGAGAAAAATCCCAGGAATCTGCTGGATTACAACTCCCTGCCACCAGCAGGGCAACAAAACCTTCCTCAAATTTGTTTAAGGGATGTAACTCACAAGTGAGACACCTCTGGAAGCAGCAAACAAGGTGGATTTTCCAACTGCTCCGAGAACTCTGCTCTTTATTGCATTTGCTGATTCCCAACACATTTCACAGGGCATCTTTAGAAAGGAGGAGCTCCAGGATCTCAATCCCAGCAGGAGCTCCATCCTTTCCATCCCACTATGATCTCAATCCCAGCAGGAGCTCCATCCTTTGCATCCCACCACAACCTCCATCCCACCGGCAGAGACAGCCGGGGAAGAGATTTGCCATGGTGAACCTGCCATAGGTGGCTTTGGGCTTGTGCTGTCAGAGGATGACAAACTCACACCCTGCCTAGGCTGCATCCATTTGGAAGTCTCCCTCTCCTTCACTGGAAAACTCAGAGACTTTCTGTCATTAGAGGTTTCCCTATTCCTCTTAGTGCAAAAACAGCCTCCATCCTTTCCATCCCACCACAGCCTCCATCCCACCACAGCCTCCATCCTTTCCATCCCACCAGGATCTCCATCCTTTCCATCCCACCAGGATCTCCATCCTTTCCATCCCACCAGGACCTCCATCCTTTCCATCCCACTATGATCTCCATCCCAGCAGGATCTCCATCCTTTGCATCCCACCACAACCTCCATCCCACCACAGCCTCCATCCTTTCCATCCCACCACAGCCTCCATCCCAGCAGGATCTCCATCCATCCTTTCCATCCCATCACGATCTCCACCCCACCAGGACTTCCATCCTTTCCATCCCATCATGATCTCCACCCCACCAGGATCTCCATCCTTTCCATCCCACCACAGCCTCCATCCCACCAGGATCTCCATCCTTTCCACCTCACCAGGATCTCCATCCTTTCCACCTCACCACAACCTCCATCCCATCATGATCTCCATCCCAGCAGGATCTCCATCCTTCCCACCCCACCAGGACCTCCATCCTTTCCATCCCAGCAGGATCTCCATCCCACCAGGACCCCCATCCTCTCCACCCCTCTGGCACTCCCAGGAGATATTGGAGCCCAAGCTCCCCCAAATCCTTCCCAAGTGATTCCCAGAGTGGGAAGCACCAGGAGGAAAGCAGCTCTGTCCAAAGAGACACACGAGCTTTTTCACAGCCCTGTGGAACAGCAGGGATTATTTAGATATTCCATGAAAAAATTAAACCCTTCTCAGGACGGACGTGCCATTAATAGTGAATATTTTCATTTAATGGGATTTAATAATCACTTTACATCAACTATTTAATGTTCTGCTGACTGCTGGCACCAACATGGGAGGCTCAACCAGCTTCTGACTTGTGACAAGATTTGATTTTTCCCAGTTTTGATCAACTGATGAGTTTTTATTGCTAAGCCTGGCTTGCCATCACTTGTGGGTTTAATATGTTTACTTAAACCAGAAATATTTTGCACCTCAATTATTATTTCCTACTGCAGCCCTGAATGGAATTTAAGTCGATCCATTATTCATAAAGCAAAGACAAGAGAAAACACAAAGCTGTGCACTTCTTTCAAAGCCTCCAAATGACTCAAACACACCATATTTATGCATGCAATATTTGATTGTGTCCCTGGCTCTTTTTCTTTTTTTTTTTACTTTTTTTTTTTAATCACAAGTTTGTTGTTTTCAGATCAGGATATGCCAAAAATCCCACACCAAACAATTTTTGTTTATAATTAAGGCAATCATCAATCCAAGGATTGTAGTCCAGTTTATTTCATCTCGACATCAAAAAAAAGTAATTTAAAAAAATTAAAATTCCCTTGAAATGGGGAGATAAATGAAAATGTGAGTGCCTTCACATAATAACAGTAGCCTGACCCTCTGGGAAATGGTTGACTTTCTCAATTCAAGGTATTCAAAGCTCATTCAAAAGTGTTCATTTGGAATGCAGATATCAAAGATGATGCAAATGTTCAAGAGAAAATTAAAACTTACCAGATGTTCTAATCCAGCTTTGATGTTTGCAGAGTCCCTGTAAGAGAAGAACAAAGTTCTAAATAGTTGCTAAACCCTGGTCTGCAACGATTTCTGTTTAACTCTGAAATGGCAAAGCTGGGTGATTTCTCCAGTGTGTAAATTTTTAATTTTAATACACATATTTACCTGTAACACCTAAAAACATTGATTATCCTACTGCTCAGTGACAGAGCTCAACCCTCAGACAGCACCCACCCTGGAATTGCTACTGACTGTAGCAATGCCAATGGATACACATTTAAATCAACATTTTTTATCTAATTATCCCATTATTTACACTGGAAAGAATCAGCCAGGCCAGGGCACGGGGCTGTTTATCAAATCCACATTTGGTGCCTCCTGCTCCTGCCCTGCCACCACTCCCACAATCAAATTCCCTGCCCCTTTCCAAGGGGATGGAGAGAAGGAATTCCCATTAATTCCACAGCTCATGACAGCCATGCTGGAGCTGGGCATCCAAAGCTGCAAAAAGAACAAAGGTACAGGAGAGAAAATGGGAAGAATTTTACATAAAGGCAGCTGCAAAACAAATGGACCAAAGGATCCAAGTAAAAACTCTGAAAAGCAAAACTCCAGAGGGAAAATTTATCCTTAACACATCCTGCTAGGGAAAAAAAAAAGATGAAATCCAATGGAAAAATTAACAATTCCCCAACCCACCGGACAAGGAGATGGTTCCTGCTCCCACCAGCAGCAGGTTCTACCTAATTCCCACATCCCCCTTTGGAAGGTGGGTCATTCCCACAGCAAACAAGGAGAAACCAGCCCGGAGGACTGCAGGGAAACAGTTAACACTACACTATTACTAATGACTGGTGCTAAAATTGCTAATTATTTATCATTTCCTAAAGCTTTCCCAAAAATCTGCTCTGCATTTTTTTTCCTATTTAAATGTCATTAATGAAGCGAGAGGAAAAAAAAAATTAAAAAAGTACTTTTGCTGTTTGACTTTGAAAAAGAATTTATTTTTCTCAGCCCTACAGAATTTATCCCCATTTTGGAGACAGGAGAAAGCTCCAGGGAGAGCTCAGAGCCCTGCCAGGGCCTGAAGGGGCTCCAGGAGAGCTGGAGAGGGACTGGGGACAAGG
>JAYDZK010000016.1:1390307-1402961 GCA_034509185.1 Euphonia xanthogaster | reverse complement strand
GCTCCAGGAGAGCTGCAGAGGGACTGGGGACAAGGGATGGAGGGACAGGAGCCAGGGAATGGCTCCCAGTGCCAGAGGGCAGGGAGGGATGGGAGAGTGGGAACTGGGAATTCCTGGCTGGGATGGGATTCCCAAAGCAGCTGGGGCTGCCCCTGGATCCCTGGCAGTGCCCAAGGCCAGGCTGGATGGAGCTTGGAGCACCTGGGGCAGGGGGAGGTGTCCCTGCCTGGCAGGGCTGGGATGGATGGGAGTGACCTCCCTTCCCACCCAAAGCACTCCAGGACTCCATGATCCCTTCCTGAGGCTGCACCTGGCCCTTGGAGGTGCTTTGGGAGAGGGATGCAGGGCAGGGCTGGAGGAGCTCCCAGGGCAGCCCCATCCCTGCCATCAGCATCCGTGCTGAAAGCAGCCCTAATCCAATCCCAGGCCTCAAAACTGATAAAAGAGGTCCTGAAGTGGAAAATGTGAGGAGATTATTGGCAAATGAATAAAGATTTGTATCGAACCAACACACGGGAGCAGAGCAGGGCTTGGTGGGGCTGTTTTTTAATCATGCCCTGTCTCAAACCTTCTGGGAACAGCGAGTTTCCCTTCCCCTCCTGCAGCACATCGATTCCTGAATTAGGCTGCAATATTAAATAATTAATATACTTGCCATGATTGATGCTTTGCATTAGTTGAATATTAGGTTATCAATCAAAATCCACTTGGTTTAATGTAATAATATTGAAAAAGTGTCACGGGCTGTTCAGCCAATTTGTAGTTGAGGCAGCCCAGACAGGAATATTGGTGTAGCACAAGGCCCTAACACAGGAAATGCTCTGCTGGAACATCCATAAGGAAAACATTATCCAACTAACCAGGACAAGGCTGAGCTTGTCCTAAATAAACCTTGGGGCACCTGTCACTTGCAATGAAAACCTCCTCCCAGCCTGAGGCTGCAGGGCATCCATCAGCCAGGCCATGGCAGGGCTTTATCTTTTAGTTAGCCAATAGATTATATTAGAGATCTTCTACAATTATATTCTGCATCCCATTCTAGAGTGCATTAGATACACCATAAACTATAGGACATAATTACCCTTATATTTATATATTTATATCTAATAATGATATATTTTAAAGACATACTATAAATGATAATATAACATTTGTTGCATCTGTATAATTATGGGACATAATCACACATTTAAATTATATTATTTGTATCATAAATTATACAAATAAGGCTCCCATGAACACTATATTTCAGATGTTGTTTTAGGTAAAATCAGACCTATAGCCACAGCTCAGTCTCTCCCACACAGACTTGAGTGCCTGCAGAGTTTTAAACCATTAAACACCACGAATGAAAGCCAGGAGCAGCTTGATGCACATCCAACATTCCAATGCTCACAACATGAGAGAAACCACCAAGTTGCATTCATTTGCTATCATTCCCAGGTTATTATGTTTTACTCCATTTTATACCCCAGAGTTCCCAAGATATTTGCTTTTCATACCATCTCCAGTGCAGCACCTTCATTTCTTTGGTTCATTAGGCAAGCTGGATTTAATTCCTGAGTTTTCCTTTTCTCTACCAGAGTAGCTCTGGAATTTTTCCTGACTTCAGCCAAGGATTTGCAGTAAAACACCACCTGACATGCACATATATTTAAAGTCATCCATTAAACCCAGGAAACCTCAAGGCTCATCCAAATGTTTCAGCAATGCCAAGGGAAAAAATTCCAGCTCCATCTGAATCCCAGTCATCAGGGACCTGTAGCAAGTAGCTGGGAATTCAATTAAGGAAGCTCCATCCCTGCCCATGGCAGGGGGTGGGACTGGAGGAGTTTTAAGGTCCCTTCCAACACAAACCATTCTGGGATCCTCCAGGTTTTGCCAGGTTTGGGATTACTTAAACCCACAGTAACTGAGGTGGTGTGAACTTCCTTTGCCAGTAAATTAAATTAAAAATATTCCCTAGAACCTGCTGAAATCATGATTTTAACCTGGAACACATTCATGTTCTTAAAAATACTCCCTGTAGCAAACTAATCATTGATCAAGGGAGCTGAAAACTGTGCCCTCTCCTCAAAATCCCCCATTTACAGAGAAGGTACCAGAAACCAGCTTCAGATTTCCCAGTGAATTTACAGCAGTTCCACCCAAGAACTGCAGAACCCATCCAGAGTTAATTAACAGCTCATCAGGGTCTTTGCCCTAGATTTTGGGTGAGAAGCCATAGGCTGCAGGATAATCCTGTGGTTATTTATACCCACATGGACATTACAGGGAAGTTCAGCCAAAGGGCCTCTGGAGGGTGCAGAGCTCCTGACAATGAGATTCCCAAGTGATCACACAGCTTTATTTCCACCTCAGGATATCCCAAGATGGGACATTGCTGAACTTGTCATTTTTTGCTGCTTTTTCCAATCTTTCCTGCACAACAAACCCACCAAGAAGAGCAAATGGTTTGGGAATCTCACACCCTGCTAGGAAAAGCACCCATTATGGATTTTTTCAAGTGTGCAATGTTGTTCTGTTCTTACCAAGCACCAACTTCAAATGATGTGGAGCTGATCCTGGAGTGTGAAGACTCCAAACCTGGGGGTCTTGGCCCCAGTGGATCCCTCCCATCATCCAAATAATTTCTCTCAGGAAAAACCAGCAGGAAATTTGGCCAATTACTAAAAAATTTAAATGCAACAAAGACCCCAAGATGATCCTACGAAGGTCCCTCAGCAAAAGCAGGAGGAAAAGCCAAAGTCAGCCCCCACACAAACACTCTGGAATAACTTGGAAGTGCCAAGGAACTCCGTGGAATAGAATGCAAGCCAAATGGAATCATGCTAAAACCAGGACTGGAAACAGGACACAAGGTGAAACAATTTCCATATTAGGTTATCCTAGAAGGAAGGGAAACCAGTACCCAAGAGACCTTATCAAATACTCAACAGGGGAAATACAAAATAACCCCAGCTCAGAGAGTAAAATCCAAGATTTGATGCAATATCAATCCTGAAACTAAAGAGAGAGGGAAAACTCCAAAATGCAGTGCTGATAAAAGCAGTATTTTCAAACAGACCCTACAAAAATATTGCACTTCTTTGCATGGATTTCTCAGGTAAACAAGAGACAAAACAACGACCCAAAATCTCCTGGTTCTGCTTTACAGAGACTTCAGACCAGGTATGAAAATCCCATCAATCACAAGAGACAAAATAACCACCCAAAATCTCCTGCTTTTGTTTCAGGGAGGCTCCAGGTCAAGTATGAAAATCCCATAAGTGGCCAAAGTTGATTCCTGTGTCCTGGCTGCCTTCAAGCCACTCCTCAGCTCAACCTGGTGATTCCAAAGATGGCATAAGGTGCAAATCCTTGGAGTTTTCCTGCTTGGAGCGGGGTTTGGTTGGTTTTCCCCTGGTTTTGGATGGTTTTGGTTTGGCTGGCTCTCCCCTGGTTCTGGCTGGATTTTCCCCTGGTTCTGGCTGGCTGGGTGACATTTCTCCTCCTGTTCCCTTCACCAGGAATGAAAGCTTGTTCCTCCCAGTCTGCATTCCCAGCAAACACAGGCAATTCAACATCAGGCTCTGGAATGTCACCGTCTCTGTTAACCAGCCTCAAATAAATTACACAACTTTGGCCTGGTTTACCTTCCCTGTAATATTATTTAGTAGATATTCAATTAAAACACATCCTGTAGGTGAAAGTGTAGGGAAACATTTCCATAATGGACATCAGTGGCAGTCGGAAGTGCTGCTAATTAGCCCCAAAGAACAAACCAGATTACAGGAGGAGATGCCCACAAGGCTGGGCTGAATATTAAACAAAGCCCAGCAAGTTCCAGTCTTGGGAAGCACAGCTATGGGAAAAACTCTCTGGACTGGTAGAGAGTGGTACAGGTTAATGAGGAACATAGAGGCAGAGCAGAATCATTATCATACCCAACACCTCCCCATCTGGGCTGGGATGGCTGCAGAATATCAACACAGCACTGAGGCTGCCACTAATTACAGCTGTGCTGCCATTAGCAGAAATACTGGGAACTGTGTGAGCTTCTCCTCTGCTCCTGGAGCTGAGGAGTATTAAATGCCAGTGTAAGTCAGGGAGGAAATTTCAATGTTCTAAGCACTAAAACAATCTGAGTACAATCAATTTTCCATTTGCTGAAAGCTTCTAAATCCCCCTCATTCACCCAATTACTACTGTACTTAACCTAATGAAATTTTATTCTGCGGGAACAATACTATTCTTAAACAAATTCTTGACAAAAATATAAGATTAAAAACTTCAAGACAAAGAATAAACTCCTAGAGAAAAGATGCAAATAAAATTACTATCATAATCTTTTGTTTTTTATTTGCAAGTAGAAGAGTGGAGAGAAACAAAAGCATGGAACATAGCATCTGTCATATCAGAATATAAAAAGATGATCCTGGCACCAAATGAAAAAGCTCTAATTCATTTGCAAATCAAGCCTGCCAGTTCTATTTCAAGCTGGCGGTAACTGTCAAGAGTTAACAAGATAATCACTTTCAATCCTGCCTTCAATGGTACATTACACTGTTATTCCATTCAATAAGGCCCTTCTTTGGGGCACTGGATGAATGGTTTTCATTTCCAACTCACACAAAAAGTTGCAGGAAAAAAAAAAAATCCATGGGGCTTAAGAAAGAAATCCCTTTATGGGCATTTATCTGCCGGCACTTGCTCTTAGGCAAAATGAGATATTTGGATACATTGGTGTCCATTCACTTCCTCTATTCCTTCAGGCCCTCAGTAAAAAAAAAAATCCCACAAGGAAACCTCAAGCCTGTTTAGTTTGGGGTTGGTTTTGTTTTTTTTTTTAAACTCTCTCTGCACATGAAGCAAGTTCTGCAATAATCTCTGGTAAAAGCTTCACGCCACTCTGAAACAACATTGGGCTTGAACGGCTCCAGCTTTGCCTAAATTCATTATAAACTGCTCAAAAATAGCAAATGCTCATGAAAGTTGTGCTCAGGGAAACATTTGCCAGTTGCTCATTAAATATTCAGCAAAAATAAAGTTACCAATTAAAGGCTCTCTGCCTAGGAAACAAGGCAACATCCAATTTATCTGAATTGATTATTTGTAATTCTTTTCTAAGACTCTGTGCCATGAATTCTTCCCAAGAGGAGAAAATCTTGTAGAAGTTTATTAAGTATTTTAAACTTATTTGCTGGCACACAACTTTCCACTAAGACCTGTGAATAAAACTCTTTAAGCTTTTGCTCACTGCTCAAAATTCACATTACAAGACACAGCCCTGGCTCCATTGCACAAGTCTCATTCTATTACTGCATATTCACAGTCAAAGGTTGGGATTTATGATCTTAGAGATTGTTCCCAACCTCAAGGATTCTATAGTGGCAATTTAAAGCTTCTATACTGACTTTAGAAACTAATTACTCTTTTTTTTCTCCCTATTTTTTCCTTCTTTCTTTAATCCCCACAGATCTCAGTTCAGAGAACAAAGCTAAATTTATATTCAATATCTGAACAGAGCTCAGCTTATTCAACCTATAACCAATACAGAGCTGTACCTACTTTTTATTTATTTTATTCATTTATTTAAAAATCCCCTTCCTCAAACCCAGGGACCCACCTCACCCACCACTTCTCATTCTATCTGCACAACTCAGATTTTTGATTGTTTCTCTAACCCATCACTGGAAGTCAGACAACTTCTTCCCCACCCTTCTCATGCAAATGTTCCTTTCTATTCAGGCTTTCTTTTATGGAAAATCTAAACACCACAAGTTACAGCTTCATTTTTGTTCTTTGCACTTCACAAGCTCTTCAAAGCTTCTAAACACAAAGATGTTCTTATAATTGAAAAAATACTTGAACAAACCCAAAGCCTAAATGCCTCTATCAATGAAGGACTAGGATACAGCTGGTTTTGATGCCCTACTGCTCCTCTGTCCCCAAAAAGAAAGAAACTGAAATAAAAATTAATTTAAAATTCACACAATTTTGAAGGACTTTGAAAGAGCACAAGATGTTGCACTTAGAAGAGAAATTAAGAGGAAGTGACAGATTTGAAACAGCAGGTCAGGACTTTAAGGAAGATTTGTAAAGTCCCAAAAAACCCAGGAGAAGTTTGGGATGTGCTCCCTTCCTGTCTAGCCAGCAGCAGGATGGCACCAACACGGCTGAAAAAACAAACAATTGATTAAAAAGCAACAAGAAGCCAACAAGCAACTCCTCTCCAGAGCTCAGGGGAGGAGCAGGACCAGGCAGCAATCCAGGGAAGCACAGCTCTTCCAACAAGGACTCAAAAGAGGCTTCCAACACCCCTGAAGAGCAGGGCAGCCCTTGGGGAGCCACGGCCAAGGTCAGCCCCACCAGCTCCCACCTGGCTGGAATCCCAGCTCTGCTCTGCTGCTGCTGCTGCTCCCATTTTACAGCCTGAAACCTCCTGGGGTTTGGGCAGCCCTGCTGGGAGGGATAAAAACCCAGTCTGGAAATGCTGCTGAGGGGAGCTGCTGACTTGGGGTTAATTCCTCTCCCTCCTTCCACCCAGACTGGGCTGATCTCAGAATACCCTCAGAGTATTCTCAGAATACCCTCAGAATATTTTCAGAATACTCTCAGAATATTTTCAGAATACTCTCAGAATATTTTCAGAATACTCTCAGAATATTTTCAGAACACCCTCAGAATACCCTCAAAAAACCCTCAGAATACCCTCAGAATATTTTCAGAATACCCTCAGAGTATTTTCAGAATACCCTCAGAGTATTTTCAGAATACCCTCAGAATACCCTCAGAGTATTTTCAGAATACTCTCAGAATACCCTCAGAATACTCTCAGAATACCCTCAGAATACTCTCAGAATACCCTCAGAATACTCTCAGAATACTCTCAGAATACCCTCAGAATACTCTCAGACATGTCTCACAGGCCCAGCTTTTCACTCCCACACAAGACAAGAATTTCCCCATTCCTGACCAGAGCTAATCCACTCAATCTGAGAATATTTCATCTCCTCACCTACCTCAGCTTTTTTGGTCAGAAGAGATTTGAGTTTCAGGCTTTCCTCCACAATTAAATTTTATTTTTTTTTTTGTCTCAACTCGATGTAGCCCTAAGGAAAACCTTTGGAAGCCTCCTGGTCTCTCCAAGATGGTCATTCCAAGCAGCCCAGTCTAACTTCCAGTAAGGAAGGAAGTTCTACCTTCCAACAACTTCCATGCTGGGCTCTCTTGCAAGATAAATTTATAAAATTTTCAAAGGGAGAGCTGAAGTTGTTCAGGCTTGAGGGGGAATTCCTCAGGTTCCCTGGCCACAAATGAAGAGGAAGAAATAATATTCCATCAAAATGAAATAAAACCAGAAACTGATTGCAAGTCTCAAACACATCTTACCAAACCCAAGCCTAACAGACAGTGACAAAAAACACCTGGAAATGCTTTGAAATTAATAAAAACATGAGGGGGAAAAAAATCAAATCAAATTAAAACCAGCTCCTTGGAGCTCATGAAGGAGAGGAGATGGACAGGGATGGAAGTTCTCACCTTGCTTTTCACAGGATTCAGCCCAAAGCAAGGCTGGGCACCTTTGGGACAGGGCTGAAAACACAGATACAGGCTGGAGTCTGACGGGCACCACAGCGTGGTGAAGACAAGGAGAGGTCTGCAATCCCCCTCAGCCACTATTTGTGCTTTTGGCAGAAAATGTGACAGCCTGGAAAAGCTCCCAAAGCACCTGAGCTCTTCCTGCTCCTGGAGCTGCACCAGCAGCTCCCTCAGGCTTCCCATCCCACGGAGCCTTCAACCTGAGCCTCCCACACCCCACCCTGGCCTCCCCCATTCCCCTCTCCTGCTCTCAGCCGTTTGCTTTCAGCCTTCTGCTGCCACGAAAAACCAACCCCATCTGTTTGCTTTGGCATTTCTCATCCCCAGCACTTCCCAGAGAAAGCATCCAGTGGAAACGGAGCAGGAATGGCTTTGCAGGCTGGAAGAAACTCCCAGGAAAGTGCCAGCCAACGTCTGACCAGGAATCCCAAGATCCCAGCAAGGTTTGGGTTGGAAGGGACCCTAAAGCCATCCCATTCCAGCTCCCCACCACAGGCAGGGACACCTTTCCCCAGAACCTCCCCAAAGCATTTCCTGTTCTGGCATTTCTTCAGTGAAATCAAAATAAACAGTGCTGCACATGAATCACCTACCACCAACATGAGACCAAAAAAAGACAGAAATAGAAGAGATGCCTCGTTCTACAGCCAAGATTTCCCTCAAAGGTTGTTTTTTTTTTTAGAATAGAGAGAAGAGATTCCTGAAGGAATTGAGCACCATGAACAAGGCAGGCTCCAAGGAGACTTGGATCCTAAGGATTGGGAGGCTGATGGTTAAAACCAGCACCTCCTGCTGTACCTGCAAATCTTGGAGGTGAAGTGAAATATTCTATTTAAAATAAAAAGACCAAGCAAGTGGCCAGATCCTTGCAGGGCAGCACTTCCCAGAGGATTCCCAGCCCACACAAATGACCTGGGAATGTGCACGGTCCAGCTGACACTGGTGGGAAGAATCCCAAATGTGCAAAGGGCCAGGGGAAAACCCCCCAAACACCTCGAGTTCCACACCCACCCAGTGAACTGGATCCAGGTTCTTGTGTCACATGTCCCCTCCAGCACTCTCCCAGCTGCTGCTCAGGAGGGACCCCTGGAATCACTGAGGTTGGAAAAGACCTCCAAGAGCATCAAGTCCAGCCTTCGACCAAATCCTGCAATGAAATCAGGTTATGAAATGTAAGATCCACATTTGTGACCACCCCAGGGCTGCCCTGCCAGTGCTGAACCAATCCTTCAGGGAGGAAATTCCAACCAACATCCACCCTGAACCTCCCCTGGCTCTCACCAAGGCTGGAAAAGATCTCCAAAAATCACTGAGCCAACCACTCCTGAGCCACTGCAGACTGATGCTCTAAGACAAGCCCAAGGTGGTGCTGCTTTCCATTAAAATGCCTTTTTTTACCTCAAATTTCAAGGTGGTGAGCTCAGCCAGCCCAGAGTCAGCTGAGCTCGTGGGTGAATTGAGCTTTTAGAACTTCTGAAAGGAGGAGCAGCCAAAAACCCCTTTGTCAACTGGAAGTTCTGCCTGTGGTGCTCCCAGGATGAGGATTTTCCCTCTTACAACACTCCTCCTATTTGTCTTATTTCCCCCTCTTTAGGAAATGCATCCACACAGCCTCTCCTATGTCAATCAGAACCACCTGCATTTTTTGCTGACTGCTGGTGGAAGAAGAAGGTGGCAGAGAACACTGCAGTACTTGTGGCTGAAAGGGATTAAGAGAAAATATAAATTGAATAAATAAATTGATAATTTAGAATGGAGATGCAAAATGAGGGACTGATCTCCACAAACAGCACCTTGATATTGCTAAAAAGAAAAAGCTTCATCTCTTGGCTTTTCCTCCCTTTTCAGTTTGGGCTGAAAGCTGCAATTTCAGGAGACAAAATTATTGTGCAAAGAAGTGCCACACAGGGGTGTCCCCAGAAGGTGGAACTGGAACTGTTCCAAGCAGTCAAACACATCCATGGGTTCAGCACAAAGCTCAGGACTCACACAAAGGCAGCACAGGATAAGCCACTGCTTAACCTCCTGTCCAAGCAAGATGCTGCAAAGTCACATCAACATTTCTTGATAATTTTCAGGCCTTTCAAACAGGTCAGGATGTTCCAGTAACATAAACAAATAATATATAAAAATACAGATATTCAAAAAATCCCCTTCCTCTGGTCATCATGGCTTCACTCAATCAGGTCAGCATCTGGGGGAGGAACTTTTACACCAGTACCAAAAGCAGAGAATGGAAGAGACTGGAAGAATCAAGTGAAGAAATTAAAAAACTTCCGTTTAAAATAATAATGATTATTAATCAATAATAATAAATTATTATTCTTAAATAGTGATAATAAATACTAATTTTGAAACCTTTGTACGCCTCTGTGCAAGAGGATAAAACAGTTTAGTTCTCTCTAGGTGTATTTTTTTTGCCCAGCAGCAGAAATCCAGCACAGCCAACAGCTGGAGGGAGCAATGTCCAAACTGCAGGTGAAATGGGGGAAATAATTGCAACCAGGGGGTAAAACCTGCAAACTCTGCTTCATGCCTGGGATTCAAGGGGGCTCTTCCTTGTCAATCTGTAGTGACAGAAGCTGCCCAAACCAATGGCAGGAGCAGCAGAAAAATGTCCATTCCTTGCACCTACAACACAGCCTGGCACGTGGTGCTCGGTGTGCTACCAAAGGACCAACAAGAATTTTCTAAATTAATAAATTGGTCTTTTAAAACACTTTTTTTTCATTCTGCATCTGGCATTTGTCACCAGCTGACGAGGAAGGCTGAAATCAGCACATCCTGAAGCATCTCCTGCACTTGCAGGATGTCACAGACCTGACTGGGGAGTGACAAAAAGCCAAGGGCTGAGAAATATTTGAGAAGCTGTAATAGCCCAGCACCAGATAAACATTTTTTCTTAAATTAAAAGGCAGCCCCCAGAGTCAGAGCCAGGGGAATTTGCTATCTCTTGGACATGGAATTGATCTGAATGCAATTACTTTATTCTTTTCAGCTCCGTTTGACTTTGAACTAAACATCAATTAATGCACAAACAAGATCTGTTAACTCCAATACTGATTTTTCCATAAAAGATGTGGAGCAAATTCATTGGCCTCCGTTGAGTGGCTCTGAGCAATGGCAACCATCACTCAGGCAAGCTCAACTTCATTTTCCAGTGGTCACTTAAACCCTTAATTCTCAGGACAAAACTCCCTCAGCCTCAGGTTTAAAGCCCTGAAATGAGCAAACAAGACATCACATAATGCATGCTCCAAAGCTGGGACCTTCCAGAGCTTCAGCTGCAGAGCAGCCATTGAGCCACGGCCAATGGAAGCTCATTTGAATAATCAATATGACAACCTTATTTTTCTAATGCAAACAGGATTGCTACAGCAAGGTGTCTCACTGCCACATCACAGTCATGGCCTCTTTTAACCCCTAATTAGATTTAGGTGATTATCCCTGCTCTTCCTTACAAGTGTACAGCCCGGATAAGGGATGACAAAAGCTATCTGCCACTTCCTCAGCCTCTGCAGGCTGCAGGTTATGCAGGGAGATACAGGGGAAGATCAGCAAACAATTGTTATTCATATCATCTCCAGTTTGGAGATAGTCACAGTTTGCCATCCGTGCTGAGGGAAAATAGCCCAGAGCATGAGGTAAATGCAAAACCCCTAAGAACATCGGGGTTACACAGATGGAAATTCAAGGTGATGTTGGGGAATTATGTTTAATTCAAATTGGTTATCACAAAGAGAACTCTGGAGCCCTGGTTTTGTGCCTCATGCAGGAAACCCTGCCTTTTCAAGAGATTTCTGTGCGTTGTCTGGCACTGTGTAACATTTTACATGGCTGGTTCTATCAAAATTAAAGGAAAAAAAAAAGAAAAAGAAATCAAACTCAGAAAGAGCAATCCCAAAAGAATTACATTGCTCAACAAAGTCCGAGCAGACAGAGAAGATCTATTACAGAAATGTAATCACATTTCATTTACAAGAACTCTTATCTCAAGCACTTAAACATAACATTTAAACAGTTTTCCATTTTATTGTGCTCAGTATTGAAGCTAATAAGATAGAAAAGTATAATCACGTTAGCAACATTTCTATTGCATTACATAAACACAGCACGAGATGAAAGGCAGAGCAGGGGAAGGCAGGGCCTGCACAACTGAGCCCTGGCTTCCTGCTGGCACACAGGAACAGCACTGGCACCACGGGGGACAAGTGCCACGCTGAAACTGCATCCTGGCCTCCCAAAATGGCCCTTCCCAGCCTGCCTGAAAAAGGGATTGCACCGCATATTCTCCACATGGAGAGAAGTCCTGGCTCTTACTGGAAGGATCATTTATCCAAGACAAGTAAAATTGTCAGAATTGCTACAAAAACCCTTTGGGCAGAGCTTTGAAAAGCACTCAAGGGGAGCATATTGTAAAAGACGTGGCAGTGTGATTCCAAGGTTTATCCCAGAGCCTGGGTCCCTCCCCTGAAGGTTCCCTCTCGGGTGGGTCCATCATCCCTCCTTTCCCCACCCTGCAAGGGCCAGACCAGCTAAGGTGCATCCTGTCCAGCTATACTGGTAAATGTTCCACTCAAAAATACTGCCCAGCTTGTGATGAACCCCTTACCCCCAAAGCAGCTCCAATGCAACCCCTGCCCTGGGGCTTCACTTCCATGGGGGAATCTCTGCAGCTCTTCCCAGATTGCTGCTCCATGCCCTGCCCAGGGAGGCTCTGGCTGGCAGGGACCCCAGGGCTCACCTGGGGCCACCCCTGCTCCAGCAGGGCCATCCCAGGGCACAACGCTGGAATTGTCCCTGGGAGGCTGCACAGCCCCTCTGGTCCAGGGGGGATTCCCTGGGATCAGCCCCTGCCCCTTCCCCTGGTGCCACCGCGGGGCCCCGCTCCAAAACCAGCTCCAAAACTTCAGGACAGAGAAGGAAGAGAACCAACCAACCATGAGAGGAGGAACTCCAGGGAGAGCTCAGAGCCCTGCCAGGGCCTGGAGGGGCTCCAGGAGAGCTGCAGAGGGACTGGGGACAAGGGATGGAGGGACAGGAGCCAGGGAATGGCTCCCAGTGCCAGAG
>JAYDZK010000016.1:1363689-1381729 GCA_034509185.1 Euphonia xanthogaster | reverse complement strand
AGAATAACAACTTGTTACTGACCAACAAAGGGATTGGCAAGAGAGCTCCTGACCCACGGGAGCCACACACAGGCCTGAAAAACTGGATAAAAATGGGAATAAAGAATGGGCTTTTGCACCATGAAGAAAATGGACTCAGTGTGATTTATTCCCACACTCATCCATGGAATGTTTGGCATTTTCCAGGAGTTTGCCTCCCATTCTGGGTGTTCCTGTATCAGTCACAGCCAGGGTTGCTCCAGGCCAGGGGATGAGGTTTGAGCTGCAAGGAACACACAGAGAAAATGTGTGGAAAAATCACAGTGCCAGGGGTTTGTTCCTTGCTGGATTGAGATAAAGAAGAGCAGCAGCGCTGACCAGACAGCCCTTGGGACATATTTGGGTTTTTTTCTTGAAATCTACTTGCTTTGCCATCATTATTGTGATTTTTTTTTTCATGAGGGACTAATGGTATTTAAAAATATTTTAAATTAAGAAATGCAAAAATCGTTGTAGGAAAGACAAGAAAAAGATAAAATGAGTTGATAAAACTTTACAATAAGTGAATATAGTGATTTTGCTGATAATATTGTTGCATTACTGGATGCACTGACTGGAGTAATTAGTAGAAGCTGCAAATAATTTGGTGTAAAATAATAATGCTAAAAGATGGTTTTAATTGCTTTCATCTTCCATTAAAATGATTTTTCCAGGATATTCTCTGATTTCCCATTGACTCTTCCAG
The DNA here is from genome assembly GCA_034509185.1 of Euphonia xanthogaster. Classification (NCBI taxonomy): domain Eukaryota; kingdom Metazoa; phylum Chordata; class Aves; order Passeriformes; family Fringillidae; genus Euphonia; species Euphonia xanthogaster. The sequence goes on along the minus strand of JAYDZK010000016.1, from coordinate 1,381,005 downwards.
ATTTATTTTACTTAAAATGAATGGTGTAATTTAAAAAAAGTTAAATAATTAATTTGTATTTTCTGGGACACTCTTTCCTCTTGCTCTTTCATAAAATATTAGCTTGGATCTGAAGGAAACTCTGAGGAAGGTGGAGAGGAACTGGAGAGACAGGACAAGGGGGAAAGGCTTCAAACGGGCAGAAAGGAAATTTAGGTTAAATATGGAAGAAATTCCTGCCTGGGAGGGTGGGGAGGGGCTGGGATGGAATTCCCAGAGCAGCTGTGGCTGCTCCTGGAAGTGCCCAAGGCCAGGTTGGACAGGGCTTGGAGCAGCCTGGCATAGCAGAAGTGTCCTTGCCCATGGCAGGGGGTGGAATAAGATCATTTTTAAGGTCCCTTCCCACCCAAATAATTCTGTGATCCCATCATCCTTTTACCATGCAGAAAACCCACCCCAAAAATCCCCAAATCCCTCCAGTCTTTATTGTTGAATGCCCATTTAGAAAGCACTCCGTGATCTGGAAATGCAGGTCTTTAATAGAGGCCCTAAATCCAAGAAAAATTCCTAATAAACTTTCTTCTGGCACAACATTCCTACAACACACGCAGCAATAATTTTCCTTAATCCCATATTGGAAGGGCTTCCTTGCCTTTGGGATTTCTCCTGTGGGACAACGCTCTTCCTCTTGAAAAAGCTGATTTTGTTGAATTTTTTTTTTTTTTCCCCCTCTCGTAGCCTGATCAAAACAACTTTTCTTGCTGCATTAACAGGCTACTAAAAGCATCAGCCAATTAGCAACTCTTTTAATCTCCTGCATTGTTTGTCACCGGTGGGACAAAGTGACAGCCTGCCACGCTAATTAGCTGCCTTCTGCCAGGGGAAAATCGCTCCTGTTCGACAAATAATTCAAGTTAGAGAAGCACCAGGCAGCCCGAAAACAAAAGTATTCATGCAGAGACACATCAGAGAGCACCCCGGGCTCGGGAGATTGGTGAGGGCAGGGAGGACCTCTCGCCTTTCTGGAATAAATCAGAAAATGATGGAGTGGAAGGGATGAGGTGATTTTTAACAGCTTGAAATGAGCGCAGGGTGCAAAGTGTTGATTCAGGAACGTCACTCGGTGCTGGGGAAAGTTGGGTTTTTGGGGTTGTTGGTGTTTATTCAGCTTGAAGAGCATCTAAGCTGCTCCTGACCTCCCTTGTGAGCCTTTTAAAGGTGACTTTTCACCTCAAAATTCAGTGTTCCCATGGAAAACCCCAGGCCTGGAAAGAAGAATGATTCAGGAGCATCGAAAAGACAGAAGGGAGCTCCAGAGCTTCCCTCCAGAAATGTTTTTGAAGGCTTCAGATGAGCCTAAATCAGTTGGTGTCCATGAGAAGACTGCTTTGGATCTGGTCACAGCCTGACTGAGGAGTCCTTGGAGCATTTGCTTTGGGGAAATGGGAAGTTCAAGGACCATAGCAAAAACATTCAACAGGAATCAGAAAGCAAATAATGATTTTTGTTGTCTGTGTGGCAATCAAATCGCTTTTGTCTGGTTGTTTTCTTTGAGATAAAATGCACACAATTCAATGAAGTTTGGTGTTTCCAGCTTTTTTCAAACCTGAACTCCCTGCAAAAAAACCAAAACAAACCAAACCAAACCAAACCAAAACAAAACCAAAACAACAAAAAACCCCAAAAAAACCCAAAAACCAAAATCAAACAAACAAACAAACAAAAAAAACAAACCAAAAAAAAACCCAAAAAAACCCCAAAAAAACCCCAAACACAATCAAGAAGAAAATAATCCCAAACCATCTGCAAAGCTGATTCAGTGATTTTCAAACTTTAGGTGCTGGGATTTGAACTAAAAAAGTGGCAAATAAAGCAATTCTGATTTTGGATACTTGGTGAAAGAGGAGCAGTTTGTTTTTGTGGATTGAGCTCCTGTGGGAGGGCAGGTGAAACGCTGCATTCTAAACAGAGCACTCCAGACTGGAAAATTTGGGAAAAGCAGGAAGGCATTCCCAGCAGAGCAACAAAAATGATGGAAGGACTAAAGAGATTGATGGCTTGATGGGTGGAGAATTATTAAGGGAGCTTAAATCTGCACTTCTTGCTCATGGAAATGATGGATCCCAAACATTCCAGGAGCTCTCCCGAGTCAGTGATGGATTGGGAGGGATGAAGGAAGAGGATGAAAAGAGTGATGAGCTGCTGGGGCAGCAGGAGCAGTGATTTTGGGTGAGATCAGCAGGATGGCAGCAGCATCTCCTCTCTGGCAGCTGATGCTCACAAAAAAAACCCAGGCAAAGAAATCTCTGTTGGATAATTATGGATTTACCTGTCTGAGGAGAGGGGTTTATAGCTTTTAGTCTATGGATGGGAAGGTGGAAAGTAATTAGGACAAAAGTAACTTTTATAAAAGGTTTGCTAATTTGTATGGCTGCAGAATCCTTGGTTAAGTCAACAGATCTAACTGGGAATTTTTGGACTTTGGTGCTCAGCTCTGACAGATTCGGGATACAGCTGCTGGAAATTTGCTGTAAAACATTCCAGTACACACAGTGAGACCACAGCCTGGTCGGGATTTGCACCAAAATGGATTTTGGGTGCCAAAATTTCAGTTTCTGTCTCTGAATGGTGGCATTTGGATCCTTAGAAGTCAACATCAAAACTTCCAGGGACACCACTGAGGGCTGATTCCCTGAAAAATAAAATGGGAATTTGCCCAAGTGGAAAGTGAGCAGAAACCCAAGAAGCAGTGTGGGAAATGGATGTGTAGAGAATTTTCCAGCTAATAAGCTGAGAAACATTTATAAAGTATTATAACCAAGAAATAAGTTAACTTCTGATGAAATAGCATTGAGTTTTACATCTCCTGTGTCTCACTGTTCATGGAGACTGATAATAAAATAAAATCCTTTAAAACACCTCTCAGTTACCCCATCTCCATAAAAACTAAGAAAACCAAGAAGGAGCTCCAGGATTTTTCCCTGCCAGCTGTGAGAATCTGACTGAATGTGTTGGGCACAAGTGTCCTTGAGCTCAGAGACAAAAACCTCGGGTGTATTTATGACTTTTTAACTATTTAAGGAGTTCTGCTGCAGTCCTCACGTCCTCACCCTCTTTTCTGATGAGCCCTGTAGGGTCAAGGCCTCCTGGTCCTGATGGAGAAATACCTGGAGATGCTGGAATTTCGTCCAGTGCCAAACCCAAACCCTGTAAATTGGATTAATTACTGGAAGAATCCACAACCACCTCCAGTTTTAGCTGGAGCCACACTCAAACTAAATTGTTTTCTTTCCTATTTCCCTTTCCCTGCGGGCAATCTGCGAGTGCATAATGTGAAATATCAGCAGGAACCGCTCCTCGGAGTTATTCAGGATTCTTTTCCAGCTCCTGCTCCCAATTTTCAGTCAATCACAGACCATAATGGGCTATTTGTCACCACGGATATCTGTATACATAAAAGATAAGTAGGTGCTGAATATCTGCTTTTACCAATGTTCCCGGCACTGCCAGTGATATATTATTTTCTTTTATCTCCTCTGTGTATCTCTGTAGCAGGGGAGTGTCACTGGGTGTATCCCAGTGAAACGGGATGGATTTTAATCAACTGCTGGGAAAATGAGATATTACAGGAGGGTGAGAATGGCTGCTTGATAAAAACACCTCTTTAAAAGTAAAATTCTGCAGCCTTCTGGGGTTTGGCACCGGCGTCAAGGGCTGAATAAAAATGACATTAAAAAAATAATCGAGCTTGAGGTATTTTTCTCAGGGTAGAAAACGCAGGAGCCATTCCAGCCAAAAAGAGGCTTCTTGGGACATCCAAGGTGAAAATAGGAATGAATTCTCTCAAAGTGCTGTAAGTTAAAAAGGTGCAAAATGTCTGTGAGAAAAACTTGTCTGCTGATGCTTAAGAAAATGATGTTTTACCAAAAAAAAAAAAAAAAAAGCTCTGTTTGAGAGAAATGTTTCTGCTTCCATTCTCCTTAAGGAATCTGCTCTGGAGATGGAAGGCTTCCAGCGCTTTCTAGAAAAAACTACCCATGAATCTCAATAATGATGATTTGCTATTAGCATTTGGGGTTCAAAGGAAAGGAGTGAATTCAGGAATGGAGCAGTTTCCAAGGTCTCTTTCCCGAATCCATGAAAATCTCTTTCCTTGAGGCTTTTGGAGAAATCACTGGTGAAACGAGGCTGTCACTACCAGAGGTAGAAAGCAGATTTTCTCCTGTGTTTTTTGAGCATTCATGAAGAGCAATGAGTGCACTCCAGGCTTAATTGGTGTTCTGAATTCACCCCAGCACAAAGACAACTTCCCCAGCTCCAGAGAAAACAAGTGTTTACTCCTTCAGCTGGCTCCAGCTGCAGCTGAGCTCTTTATTTCCCATTTGGGTGAGGAGAAGAGGTCCCTGTTTGACAAAGGAGCAGGGGACAGGCTCAGGGAGGGCTCTCCCGCTGGAATTTGGCTCGGGATATTTCTCCGGAATTCTCCAGCAGAGCTGTCAGCTCCATTTCCCCCCCTGGTGCAGTGAGAAGGACAAAAGCTCTGGGATATGATGTTGGATTTTGTTTACCTTTGTGAGAGGCTCCAGGTGCTTCTGTTTACTCCTGATAAGTCTGAAGAGTTTGAGCTGGGTGAGCCCAAAATCCTGGCTTTGGATCCACAAGGATGGGTTGTTTCTCCTAAGAATAATGCACATTTTGCACACAGGGATGCTGAAAATGCTGTTTTGGAGGTGGGGATTGCAGCCCCTGAAGCCCAGGTTGAATTCAATGAAACGAGTTTCTGGTTTGGGCCCAGTTTAAAATTCAGCGTTTTGTCCACACAGCTTGTTAAATTATGAAGATTTTTTCATACCCAGATGTTTTTAACAATATCCCTGAGCTGTTTTGCTCTTCTTTCCAGTTGTCCAATACTTCCAGGTGCCTGCTGGCTGTAGGAGGGAACTTTTCCTTTTTAATTAAATCACTGAGATGGTAACTGAGGGCTAGGAGCTCAGAAAGGATTTGTTTTCCTGGCAGTCGAGATCATGGCAAGCCTGAGAAAAGCTTAAGCAGGTTTTTAGGGATGCCAGCCTTATTTTTCTCATTCCCAGGAAGCTGAGTGAGTTATTTTTGGGAGGCTGATGCTTTCTGTGCTGTGTTTTTTTTGGGTCTTTCCTCCATCCCGTGCGTGCTGAGGACACAAGGGTTGTTACTGGAAAATTGATGGGCAAATCCATGGGTGGGTTGGGCAAATGTGGTGCTGAACTCAGTGGGGCCTGAGGGTTCATAACTTAGCTCAGCTCCAGGAAAACCAATTTATTGATAAAGGGCAGGGAATGAATTGTGAGGGGAAGCTGATGCCCAAAGAGGGCACCTGGAACAGAGGCTGGGCAGAGTTAAAGGAGTAAAGCAGGGATTTATTAAAGGATACACCTTGGGCAGCACAAGAGCCTGGCTGAGGCTGCACCCAGAGCAGACCCAAGCTGGGCTCAGAGTCAGGAGTTTCCCCCTGTTACAGGTTCTGGTCCCTTTCCCTGCTGGGTTCAGTGTCCCATTCCAGCTCCAGGCTCTGCAGTCCCACCCTCCCAGCTGCTCTCCTCCATCCCCTGCTGTTGGCACTTTTTGGGCTGGAGCTGCAGCGTGTCCTTGGTTCTGGGGCTGGACAGGGATTGTTCTGTGTGCCTGAGCTGTGAGGAGAGCTGCTGGCACCGTGCCTGGGCTCAGAGCCACACACTGAGGCAGTGCAGAACCTGGGAAATGCAGAAGCTAAACTGGAGGCATCAGGGTGACTGACAGGAAAAAATTACCCCAAAGCAGCTGGGGAAGAGATTCTGATTAAAACAGGTGACATCTTTTACAGCATCTATTGGATTGTCTAAACAAGCAGAAGAGGAGTCACCAAAACTCTTGTGGGAAGCACCCAAATAGGGAAGGAAGGTTCTCCTTCACCAGAGAGGGAAGAGGCTGCTTCTAGGCAGACAAAAAGGATCCCCAAAGTGTAAAATACCAAATTTGCCTAACAAAACACCACCAATTCCTCTGCCTTCCTCCACAGAGACATCCAGATAACTTTTTTTCTCCAAAAACCACAGTGAGTGAAGTCAGACACCTGACATCAGCAGGCCCAGCTTGCTACCAAGGGTTTCAGCTCCAGGCTTTAGAAGCTTTTGGCTACTCAGCCCTGAACACAAACACTTTTACAAATGCCTTAAAGGTCTAGAGTGGGACTCTCAGAGATGCTACTGCCCTACTTTCACAGCTACAAAATTTCATCATCAGAACAACCCACCAGCCATTTCTCACCAGCACTGCACCTCAGCCTTCTTATAGTTAAATTATTTCATTTCAATACTTTTAATAATGGAGCACACGTCACAATTTAATACCTTTAAACTGACAATTTAGCAAAAGAAGTGAAAAAGAAAACTGGGCTCCTGCTCTGCAAAGAGATGCAAAATAACTTAAAGCACATAAAGTGGGATTCATCCATTAACAAAATGGAAAAAAAAAAAAACAGAAGCATTAGGGCTGGTTCTCTGTGTGTCCCAAATTATTTCATTCTTCCTCAATTTCTTGTAGAGGATTTTCTAAGTCTTCTTTAATAATTTGTCACAGATAAATACTACCTGTGTGGACAAGGGATATTTGGGAAAAATCAGGTCAAGTTTTCCTTGGTTCCTCTTACCTGAGCACCCTGACCTTTGGAATGTGTCCCCCCCAGGGCAGGGCATGGAATGAGATGGGCTTTAAGGTCCTTCCCAACCCAAACCATCCCATGACTCCACAATTCCACGATTCCCAGGAAAGTTCTGATGGCACCTCATGGAAAAGTTCCACTAAGTACTGAGGGAAAAGGGGAAATTTTAAAAACAGCATTAAAAGTTTCTTTAGCACCTCTTGCAGTGCAAAACTCCTGAGGCCTTTAAAAGCCAAATCACACAGACAAAATCCCTCCTTTTATGAAACAACAACTGCTCAATAAAACTCAACAATAGACTAAGCAAAAGAAAACCCTCCATCCAGATGAGGCTATAAATCACATCTCTGGAATTTGTCCAGCACATGGGAGTTCAGGTCCCTGTTCCTGCCAGGAGCAGCTCCAGAGGTCAGGGCTGGGTTCCTGCTGCAGCAGCTGGTACCTTCCAGCAGCAGCTCTCCCACCCTGGTCACTCTATTAACACCAATAAACAGATCAAATTACCACTGCAGTGCTGGATCCTGAACTGGAGAGCATTTGCTGGCTCAAAATGGATTCCTAGTGTGCCATCACCAATGTGAAGGTGTCCATCCATCCATCCATCCTTACTCCTCAGGCAGAGGGAATTTTGACTTGAAGGAGAATGCTGGATATTAAACCTAATTTTTGTTTGGCACAGAGACACTGTTTGTACCAAGATCCCGATGAGGCAGCACAGATTTACAGAGCACTGCCCTAAATCCACTGTTCCCAGGTAACCCTGGCTCCTCAGAACTCTGCAGGTAAGTTCAAAACAGAAAATAAATCCCACACAACGAAACAAAGCCCTGCAGCAACACAAATCACCTTCAATTGATGCAGGGCCTCTCCTCACTTAATGGCACAGTCCCCCAGCAGGAACAAGAGGAATCTAAAATGTTTATTGCTAAAGAACTCCAGTTTCTCAGCTCCAATCTGAACTGGAGTTCAGCTCTACCTTTTGCAGGTGCAAATAACAGATTCAGCTCCGGCAGGCTGGATGCTCAGCTCCTGGATTTCTGCTCATTCCCATGTCTGTGCAGAACTGCTGGCAGGTGACATTTATATACAGGAAGCAGCTTTTAAAAACTAGAAGAGGTATTGCATCCAATTCCCCCTTCCCTGGCAGTGTCCAAGGCCAGGACTGGAGCTCCCTGGGGCAGTGGAGGGTGTCCCTGCCATGGCACAGCTTCCCTGTGCCCCCAGGGTCCCACCACCCTCACAGGGGTGAATTCCTCGCCAACATCCCATCTAAACCTCCCCTCCACCAGCTTCAGGCCATTCCCACTTGTCCCATCACTCCATGGCCTTGGGAAGAGTCTCTCTCTACTGTTCCTTAATTCCTATTAAAGTATCTTGCAAGATCTACAGGACAGGAAATCAAGATAAAACTTCCTGAAATGGAGCTCCCAGAAGTCATCTGAGTCCCCAGCTCATCACCAAACCACAACAAAAGGCCACAGATCTGGCAGAGAAGACAGATTTTCTATTTTATCTGCTGTTGAAAAATAACAAGAATCACAATTAGTCCCATTAAAGCAAGACCCCAAATGTTCAAATTATGGAACTACCAGAGGGGGGGGAAAAAAAACCAACCAAAAAATGAAGCTGTAGAGGAGATTTCCAGCATGGATCCCCTTCCCCCCCAACACCACCCAAAACACCCACCCACCATGCCAGAGGTTAAGTCATTTAGTCAAGTTCAAAGATCTTCAAAGGGTTCTTAGATCCAGATAAGCCCATATGTTCCCAAAATTCTGTGAAAAGCCATTACTTTCCAATCTGCTTTTCATGTCTTAGTTGCAGAACACACAGATGCTTGGCATCACTCGGGATCCCTAAATTCTCACACCAGATAATCAAGGCTCACCAATAAGTTCCCTATCTGCAGCCCTAAGGAATGGCTTTATTCCATCAGCACTCGGGCCGCTTGTAAAAACTGAAAGTCTCCATAAAAGCCCATTCAGTTACTGCACAATAAGTGTTAATTTGCTAATTTCTTCACAGGTAATCAATTAAAATGTAAAATATTGGATAAAATTAGTTGCACTAAATTTAACAGCTGCTCCATAAGCATAATTAGTTTCACAAGGGCCGTATGTATTCTGAGCAGAGACCAAGTTGAAACAAATAAGCGGATTTTAAAACAAGTTTGAGGAAATCTGCATTTAATTAGCAGGTGGGCACTACAACTGCATAATGTTTTTATACATTTATATTTATGAAGTGACAGAAGATCTAAAGGCTTTTTAAAATGGCGTTTATTGTTTGAATGGGAACTGTTTTGCTGCATGCTAAAGTGATTTAAATCCTTATAGCCCCGCTTTGAAAAAATCATAAATGGTGAAAGAAAACATGTGGAAAACTGTAAAACTAGAAAGAATTTGCGACAAAAAGCAGAGCCACATACCATAACCAAAAGGAAACTACACTTAATTAAATGTACACTACATCTGGAATATCAGCCTAATAAAACGTGCAACTATTAATTCTCATTGTTCTAAAGGAAATGAGGTCAGTGGCGTTTAGTATTTCCCCAATTATATTGCACTAAAGCACTGAACTCTAACTTAGAGGTCCAATCTAATCTCTTCAAAAGGTTACAACTGCAAAAGAGAGACTTTTTTAAATGGAAAGAGGAATTAGAGCCCAAAACCAAGACAGGGTTCATTTGCTTCTCTTTCAGCTCTTCCAGGAAAGATCAGTTTTTGCACAAATCATCTGTTTTCTTGGCAAACAGCACCCCCCACTCCAAAGAAGGGTGCTGAGATGTCAACTGCTCCCCTGGAATTCTTCTCAGCATCTCTCACCTGACACAAGCCTTATTAGATTATTTTTAGCTCAAGGGCCACAAACAAAAGCCAACAAATCCAGGGCTCTTTAATACTCCAGCCATAAATCCAAGGGCTGGGCCAGAACAATGGAACAACTGCACTGCATCTAGCCTGGCTGCTCAGACTGCTAATAAAGCCAGAGTGCAAACACACAAGCAATGGCAGCAAAATGCCATGTTCTCTTTCAAAGCACATTAAGAGAAAGTTCCTTGTTTAACTCAACTTCACCACCAGGAAAAAAAAAATAAAATCATGGTAGGAGTTGTTGGAAAGGTAAAATCATTTCAGGTATCAATTGCAGTCATTCAGATGCAGAAATTATCACAGATGTATATATAATCCAAATGTAGCTGCCTCTATAAAACATTGCAGGTGGTTATTAGTTTGCAATTCTAAAATGCATGTCTTTGGGGAAGTTAAATATAGCTAATACGTATGATAATAGTAATTTTTAAAAATTTACTGTTCAATATAAGGCAAGTGATAAAATAAGTAGGCAGCAGCAGAGTCAGAGTTTCAACCTGAAATGAGACTGATGCAAAGAGGGAAAAGTTGTTTCAAAGCAGCAGTTTGGACACTTAGAAAATGACAAAACATATTTCAGAATAAGGGAATATTTAAGTTTTAAAAAAGTATCATCCACAGTGCCAGAGAAAAGCAGAATGAAATAACAAGAACTGGGACGACCATGAGCTTTTTTGGAGATGGCTTAAAATGTCTTTCCTCCAGGACTGCAACATTTAACTTTCATTCAGCCCATTTCTTCCTGCTTCCTTCCTCCTCAGCCTGTGCAGTGGCAGCTCTGGGATTTGGCTGGGAGAGGAAGAATTGCCTTGCTGGTGTCCTTCTGTGGCAAATTATGCCAAGTGCAGAGCTGAGGAAATGCACACAGCAAACACCAGCACCGACTCAGCCCAGCAATTCTGCACTTTTAAATCATGCTAACCACATGATCAAACAGCTGAGGAAGTAAAATTCCCACAACTGTAATTTTGGAAAGATGGAGTTACTGGAAAGGCAGCACAGAGAGGACAGGGATGCAGCTGGAGAGAAGCACCCAGGGATGGGACACTGCTGGAATTCTAAAGCAGCTGGTTTGACACAAGCTGAGTTCTCCAGACTCCTGGAGAACCTCCTGCGCTGGATTCCAAGGGGGATGAAGGTGCCCCCTCTGCCACAAAGCCTTGCTTATCCTAAGGAGTCCTTGAGAAGGACATCCAGCATGGCCTGGCCATCAGTGAGGTGCTGGAAAACCCACAGGAGATCAGCTGGGAGGAGGAGAACAGCCCCAAACACACTGAGCTCCCTAAATGAGCCTGGGGGCCACAGTGCTGTGCCCAGAACCTGCACATGCCCTGGCATCCAGGCACAGCTCCCTGCACATGCCCTGGGAGCCAGGCACAGCTTCCTGCATCCCCTGGAAGCCAGGCACAGCTCCCTGCACATCCCCTGGGAGCCAGGCACAGCTCCCTGCACATCCCCTGGGAGCCAGGCACAGCTCCCTGCATCCCCTTCTCTCCATCCTCATCCAGCAATGGGCCATGGAGAGAAGCCCACCAGGCCCTGCCAGCTGCAGGAGCACCTCAGTGAACCCTTCAATGCCCAACTAAAACCAAAACTAGACTTTCCTGGGTGTTATCTGAGAGACAGATCATGGATTAAACTGCTGCTACCCAAGCAGGGAGATAAACCATTTATTTCCCTTGTCAATCTGCTTCAAGACTCCTTCCTAAAATTCACCCTCAAATTAAGATCATCAGATAAGAACCCATCTGGTTTTACCTGACAGGAACTTCCCTCTCCTCTTCTCAGAGTGTGTCCCAAAGCAGGGTTTTTTTCTAACCCTATGTTCCTGTAGCCATGTCATGACTGAGCAGAAAAATCTGGAATCAAACTCTAATAACATTTAGGGAATAAAATAATAAGGAAGCCAAAGTTAATACAGAAACTGGTACATTCTCCTATTAAACAGCCAGAAGTCCCTCACATTCCTTGTCCTTTCTCATTCAAAGCAGTCTTGGAATTCAATGGCAAAAACCCCACACACACCTAAAAAAAAAAAAAAAGGGTGCAATACCCAGCTGCAGGTACATTAGCTAAAAACTCCCATATAAAACCCAAGTTAATGCTGATAAGGGAAGTAAACATCATTCCAATAATCTGAAAACAAAACAAAAAACGGCTCAATTGAGTTGAGAACACCCAATTTGTTTTTAATACAAAAAATACAAATTACAAAAAGTTTAAAACACAAGGTGAGGCAAAGGCACAACAGTTGAACAGTTGCTCATTTGTCACACAAAGATACCAGCCAGGAAATTCCTTCCTCTCCCAACCAAACCCCAGAGCCTGGCTGCTTTTCCCTGCTCGGGCTGAGGAAAAGCAACCAGGAAAAAAATGGGCTGAATGAAAGTTTAAATGTCACAATCCTGGAGGAAAGACATTTCTTATTTTCTCCAAAAAAGGGGGGAAACTGGAATTCCACAGGAACAAACAAGCCCCATATTCTATTAGCAAGCAGATCCATCAGCCCCTGTAATTAATTCCTACAAGCACGTGGAGTTATTCCCTTCTCCAAGCAGCTGGAATCTATTTGAACAAACAAAGGTGCAGCTTTCTGCAGGACTCTGGACAAACAGCCCAGATTATCCCTCTCTGCCTGTGCAGGCATTAGTGCCTCTGCATCTGCCCTGGATGGATCCCAGAGCATGGAAAAGGCTCCAATTCCTTCTCCAGATGGAATCACCAGCCAGGCAATTATTTGTTGTAAATTTGACAACACCTCTGATATTATGGTAAAATGTTAAGGGACAGACAGGAGAGATTTTCAGGTTGAGATTTCCCACTTCCCCTGTGCCTCAGCTCAGATTAATTACAGGTAAACACTGCTCCTCTGTCTGGCTGGGACAAACCCAACAGTTCAGGTTCTGGGATCATAAAACCTCCAGGACTGAGGCCCCAGTGATGGGCTGAGCTTAAACACTCTGTAATATCTGTGTGTCCTTGCGTCCCCAAATTGATATTAGACAGCTGAAGGGAATTACCTAAACAGATATTTGAAATCAGCTTACACACCAGGACACCACCTGCTCTCAGAAACTACAAAAAAAAAACCCCAAAAATCCCAATTTAGGTGATACAGCAGCAGCTCTGGCAACTGAGATCTCCAAGTGCCACCAGCACGGAGCCAAAATTGAAACAACGGGAGAAAAAAACCTGAATATTCCTCATTCTTCAACACTGCAACACTGTTTAAAAGGCAAAGAAAAAATCTGCCTAAAGACAGGATTAAAGCATTTCCTAGGAATAAATACCTGATTTAGAAGAGTGGGAATATTGAGACTGACTGATTCATAATGACCACAAACAACACAAATAATAGCACCTGGATGAAAAGCTGTGTCTCTGCCTTTTCCTGAGTAAAACAAATGAACCCATTCTCTGTGCTCACAGCTTTTAAAAAAGGCAATTTTTTTTCTTTAATTCAGCGATAACCAGACAGGTTGAGGCTTAAATTTTATGAGATGTAAAAAATTTAAGGTATTCTACCTGTACTTTTTACCACCACATGTTTATGAAGAATACAGAAACGTTATTAGAATACCTGATTTTCCCAAAATAAAACAAAATAAATTTAACATTTTAAATGAAAATTGCTATAACTGAACTCCAAAAATTAAGCCATGAAAAGGCTTTAGAAACACACAAGAGGAACAAAAATATTTCACACCATCCACTCCAAATCTTGTGGAGGGACAACATAACAACATAAAGAGTTGGGATATTTTGTGTCTGTTTTCCAGTGCACACTCAATAAACACAGGGATAATTTCCTAATTTCCATGCAAGTTGGATGCATCTCCCTTTAAATACTTTGCATGTAACAAACACAGCAGACACAGGAAGGCAGGGGCTGTTTTCAACATTCCTGGATGAAAACTGAACAGCTCCATTCCTGCAGACTGCTGGAGAGCAGGAGCTGCCACCTTTCCCAGCCCCAAAATCTCCTTTTCTGGGAGTTATCACCTCTAACCCTGTCCTGTCCCTCCCAAAGCCCAATTCTTATGGCTATTTAAAAACTCCAGGGAAGAAACTCTCAATATTTCATTTACTATTCTAAAAATTGGTGTTTTCCTCATGGAATGTGCAATAGTTACATAAAATGTTGTCAAATAAATCACACCAGAAAGACAGAAACAACAAAATCTGGATTGTTTTTAGAAAACACATAAAGCAACAGAAGTACTGAATTATTATATTTCAAAATGTGTTCTGACTGTTCTGATCAGCTGATGATGCTGAGCACAAACTGGCTGGTGTCAGTGCTAATTTAAATGGGGAATAAATGTGAATTATGATGGGATTTCTACATAGCTAGGTTTTGTCAAAAAAAGCTCTGCTTTTTGTTTAAAACACAAAAGAAGCTCACAGAAGCCTCAGCTAACCCAGGAAAGAGCAACAGCAGCTCTTATGGACCACACTCACCTGCATTTCCAGACCTCAAGGCAAGAATTAAAATGAAAAACGAATTATTTCCATCACTGAGAATATCATCCAAACCAGGCAGCTGAGGAACTCCAAAAATAAATTCCAAAAATAAACCAGTACCTGTGGTGTCACTCAAAACCTTCCACAATTCTGTCCCCACAGCTCTGGGAAGATTCACACCACCAAGGTGTTAATTAACACCATTAACACCATCCTGGGGATGCTGGAGGGGAGGGACTGGGAATAGAATGGGATTTTAGGATTGAAATGTGTAACTGTTACTGAGTTACCAATGGACTAACCAAGGGAAATGTGTCTGACACCCCTCTGGGAGTCACTGGCATCCCAGGGGTTACTGCTGTGTGTTTTGGGGTTTTTTACTGACATATTTGTCATGTTTCTCCAGCTTTTTCTCCCTCACTTACTGGTTCCTGCTGCTGACCCAGCTCCAGGCCTCTGGCATTTCTGTTCTGGACACTCCTGGATGCTGCAGAGGGCAAAGAGCTCCATCCCACCCAGCCCTTGCCTGTCCCCATCACCTGAGGGTCCCTGAGTGCCCACGGGGCTGCCACCCTTCCCTGGGTGAGCTGAAACCAGCCCAAGAACCCTTCAAGCCCAGAGCTGAGACAGCACAAACCCCATGGCTTTGTTCCCCAGCCTCCAGCTCCACTCACCAGGAGGGATGCTCTGAGCAAGGCCAAGACTTCAGTGGATTGTTCAGGGAATTCCACCTTTTCATGTGGCTGGAGCGAGGGAACACCCCAGAATTCAGGTAATTCAGGGCCACCAGAATGCTCCAGCTCTGCTTTGTCCTGCTCCCTGACCCCCAACACTCACATTTCCAATGCTCCTTGCAACAACCCATCCTCCCACCATCACCCTCTGAGGAAGTGGGTCCCGTTTTCACTGAAAAGTCTAATTTAATTTCATTCCCTATTTTCCATATTATATAGATGTAATTAAAGCTGTAGTTTCACTCTAAAATGCATTTCCTAGTTCTGATAATCTACTGAGTAATTTCCACTACCACATATTTGATGGGACTCAATAAAATAAAATTCCTAATGAATAAGAAAGGCTATTTCTATTTTACATCATTTTTCTGGATTGAATACTTGCTTACAGAGTAATCAAAATATTACCCTTAGAGAAATCAACAATTAAACCAGTATTTAAAGAACTGAAACAATGCTGCAGTTTTCCTTAAGGATTTGTTTTTATTTTTGTGTACACTGCCACAATTCACTTGCTTTAACCCTTTAACTGTTATTTGAACCAATACCTCATGAATAAATGAAATTTGGGTTGTTTTCTAATTCATAACTCTTCCTAATCAACCTCACCCTTTAACCACAATAACTGTTTGAGTTCTGCATTACTATTACATTCCCCAAACCCCATTTTTTGTGGCCCAAGTGGCCACTGCTGACCTTTCCTTCCTCAGGCTGCAGTTTGCTGCCAGTGCTCCCCTGAGCTGCACCAGTGGCTCCTGTAGCTCACAGTGCCCTGCAGATGGTTGTGATTACACCCAGCACCTTCCCAGGCACCCTCCCAGCAGGATCCCAGGCTCAGCCCCACAGAGCTGGGCAGACAAAACCCCTCCAGACTCATTCCACCCTCTCCAAACAGCAGAGGTCTTCGAGCCACAGCATTCCCAATGGAATGGCTGCAGGCTGCACTGACCCAACACAGATCTGGGAGATGCCCTTGGATATCAGAGCTGCCAGCAGCGTGGGGATGGATGCCCCAGACTCCCAAACCCTGGCAAGCAGCAGGGTTTGCCTGCTCCAAGGCTCAGCCCCAGCTCCTCACAGATTCCCAGCATTGTCCCAGGGTACAAACTTCCACCTGGGAACCAGGAGCTGCTGGTGGGGAAACGCTGGGAGCTGGTTCAGGGAACAAATGGCTGAAGGAAGGTGCTGCAGGTGGACACATGGCCCAGCACTGGAGCTGCTGGAAGGGGCTCTGGGAAGAAGGTCTGGATTCCTGGGAAGCTAATGTGCCGTGAGAAGGGCGGGCGATGAAAGCACACCCGGCCCGACAGAAACCCAAACACAGCCACAGCCACAATTATTTTACTAATTGCTAATGAATACAGTCAAGTGGCTTCAAAAAGCCAAACTTTGCTTGGACTACTTCAGGTTTTGACCTCTGCAGGAGCAAATGCATTTCAAACTGGAGCCCACCAAAACTGATTAACGGCGCCAGCCAAGGCCAGCGCCGAGCAGGAGCTTTTTTCCATCTATCACATGGCCCCAAGGATAGTTAAATGAACCTTAAAATGGCTACAAACAGCTCAATGACTACACAGAGTCCTGCCAATTAGAAATAATTAGGCAGTCATTTTGGTGGTAAGTCTTTTTAAGTGCATACATAATGATGCAATGATGCTTATTAGCGAGCTCATAGGAGCTCTGCTCAAACAGCCTGGAATAATTATGCAACTATCACAAAGCCTTGCACATCTCTGTACTTCACCTTAATGCATTTAAAAATCCACTTCATTACCTCCAGTAATTAATCCTCCATTAATTGCAGGAAAAGCCCAGTTTACCGTGCTTCGTTTCTAATTATCTTATAAATAGTTATGGTTCTAATTAATGTGTTCATTAAGCTGAATATCTTTCTCAAAGCCACGCTCAGAGCAAAGGTTCTGCTTTTGAGAGAAAAAGCCTAACTAGCCATAAGGTGAGGCCATTTTGGTTGTATTTGCTTTTATTTTAGTATATTCAACCTCCTAATTGGCATTTAAAATCTAATTTGGAAGAACTTCAAGAAGACTATATAGGAGAAAAATAGGAAAAGGCTTTGCCTTTTTTTTTTCCACCCATTCTCCAATCAAGAAGCTCAGAGCTTTAACAGGAAAACTTTTAGCATCTCTTTTTGATATAGACTGGGAACAGATTTTCAGTGCTGTGCCACGGCTTAATTTAAATTCTATCAAAATTCAGTTTATCCCTCCATGTTTCCATAGAGGAGAACCAAAAACCACAGAAGAAAAACAGATACCTAAGAGCTTATACAGAAATACAAATAATAAACCCATACTGCTGGCCTTGCCTTCATCTCTAGGATATAAATCCATGGCACAGAATCACAACCAGAATTTACATCAGTTTTTTGAGCTGAGCATGACCTGACCCTTTAAATTCATTGAGAGGTTGCCTTCCTAAGAGATACGGAGATGATCCTATAAAAGACACAACTGGAGAGTATCTTACAATAATACCCATGGATAAGGAAATTCCCCTTTGAAACACATTTCCCAGCATTTTGGGGCTTTGCACGGAAGAATTTTGCAGAAAACTTTGACTCAAAATA